>PVNU02003428.1:0-589763 GCA_003013855.2 Liriodendron chinense
CAATTTCTTCAATCCAAGCCGTCCAAATCAACGACCTTGTCATTAGCGGTGTCAATGGGTCGGGCTCGGACCTAAACAATCAGAATTTGAATAGGGCCGGCCCGAAACAGTTCAGAATCTGGGCCGAGAACTACCCCAAACCACGTACCGACTAGCTAACCGTAGCCATCTAATTTTAATGGCTGGATTCTTCTGGCAATTCGAAGTTTTAGATGGTTAGGATTGTTCCATCGGTGTCATTTTGGTGGGGGCCACAGGTTAGACGGTCTGGATTGTCAAAGATGCATGCCACGTGTACATTACATGTATCACCTACTAATATTCACGAATGTGGTTTGCCAATGCCAGTATGCCACAAGCGGGGGTCTGTGCAAATCCACACGGTGTCACATGAGCCAATATGAAACACACGTGCAAGATCTGAACCTTCTATCAGTTGCGATGCACTGCTTAGATTTTTTTGGCATAAAAATTGGGCTCAAAGCGGCATGGCCACTTGGTACGGCTAATATGAATCCAGGGCTACTTTTGGGCCAAGTACTCACACTGGTCCTACAGGATACGTGCGAAATTGGACCCTTTTCTTCATCAAGGACAAGGCCCTTGATTTGGACGGTTTGGATTGTTGGAAGGATAGCCTTGGATTAGGGTCAATGGAGTTTAGGGCCTGAGAACCAATGGTTTGGATTGGCCAATGGGGTTTAGGGCCTGTGAACTAATCAGAACTGGTTAGGGCCCAGACCATGAGTCAGACTACAAAGCTTTGTAGGTTAATCTCGACCTACAGCGCGATGTGTAGGGCCCACCGTCCATCACGCGCATTGCCTCATTTTCTCCAAGGAATCTCCCATAGTGGAAAGTCCTATCCAGTCTTCGGGCCCTTCTCGGATGTCCATTTGTAGCCCTCAAAATTAAAAGGCTAGGATCATCATATCGTGGAGATCTTTGACCATGGCCCATTCATGGTGGGGCCCGAAAGAACAACGGCCTTGATCACTGAATCACGGGATCTATTGTAGAAACTGAAACCTTGAGTATGTTGTGTTTCTCAACTGGGCCGAGGATCATATGACTCCTCTTGTTGAGCAATGTCCTTGGGCTTTTGCTTGGGTTAGTGCCCATTAGCCAGATGGATTCCACTGCGGATGGACCATGATGCAAGTAAATGCTCATCAGGACCCTCCTGATCCTTCAATTACTGGCCATCAAATAGAGGGTTAATACAGAAGATGTCCACTTAAGAAAGAATGAATGGTCCTCATTCAACTAGAGAAAGGTAAAATATTGATTGGCTAGGATCTCCTGATCTGGCACGAGTTTAGGAAATGGTCCGTCCATTTTTGGAGGCCATCTCATCATCATCACCATCTAAGCCTTAGTCCCAGGCCATCAAATCAACGGTCTAAATCATCAGTTAGCAAAATGAAGCCTGAAATTAGCAGTAAAAACAGTTGTTGAACCCTCTAAAGGAATGCTCATATCCAGTTCCTTAGGCATACGCATTTAAGGATCGGACCGTTGAGTTAGTGGACCACCCATATGGAAATTAAGTGATTGGACAACTCCGATCAACTGCTTGTGGCCCATCAACACGTTGGTCCACAATAACAACGGTCCTGATCATCATACATGCTTGCCACGTGTACCATGATGGAACTGAATGGAACTCTTTGATTCAAAACATCTCTGATAGAATGAAAATTCTACAAATATCAGTCCTGTGAGTTGTCATTAGCAAAACAGGAAGGAAAACGTTCATCAGCAATGAGTCAAAAGTGGCACATCGGTCATTTAGGAAAGCATTAGGGGCATTTCAGTCATTATAACAGAAACTACCTACCTCGAACCGGCCAGAGTCAGCTGCACTACAACAAGTGCATTGCAGTCCATGGTTGATCTGCATTAGCTGCTGTGCTGTCACTGCATTGGCTGTCAGCTGTGGTGGGGTAGCACAAACTCCGGCCGTATGGATAGAGAGCCATCTGCTCGATGGGTCCGTAGGCCAGAGAGCTGGCTGACTCGGCAGGGTGGAGCTGGAACAGGTTGTGGAAGAGAGCCGTGGCTGAGTCCCCCAGGGTGGGGTGGGAGATGGCTGATGTGTGGTCCATGATCGGGTGGTTGAGGTTGTGCTGCTCGGCTTGGAGCGAGAGCTTAAGCCGCTTGGCAGCTGCACCGATGGGGAGGGCGCTGTTGGCAATGGCATCCACATCGTATCGGCTTATCTCGAAGTTGGTCACGGCATTGATGCCTCTGAACTTGATGGCTGCAATGTCGTAGGCCTCAGCTGCTTCCTCTTCAGTGCCTGAAGAAGGGTAGTCAAATCAGGCCCAGGAAATGCAAGAATGTAAAATGAGAATTTCAGTCATATGGGTCCCACTGTGGATGGCCCAGCTTGCAAAATCAGGCAATCTGGACAGCTGGAAATTTCTCCTATAAGCTCTGAGGTGTCCAACCATCTGGGGCAAATGTTTCAAATCAATGGATTGGATGGACTCTCTCTCTCAACTCTTCCTGCTTTTGTGGCCCACCTGAGTCATTCATGATTGGCCTGATTTTTGGGTCGACGGCTAAACAGCAAGATGGTCGTAGTGGATGCATCAACACATTACGTCGAGATTGCCTGCCTGGACCATTTTAAGACTCAGCATCTCGGACTGACTCACTCAGTCCAGTCTTGAGTCGAGTCACAACTCAGATGAGTGCGTCGGGTCCATTGTCACCGCTTAGTGCAGTTTTGGACTTGACAGAGTCCAAGATGACTCAGATAAGTCGTCAATCCATGCAATCTACTAATGATCAGATGCTTGTGATATGTAGGCAACCACCACCTATTTAAGGTGTTGACCTATCTGGCAGGTGGTCAGCTCTCCCAGTCATCATAACCATCTGATCATGATCGAATGGTGGTCAATAGCATATCTCATCGTGTTTCTCTATTTCTCTATTTTAACTCTTCTACTGAGATGTAGATGTGGAAGTGATTATACTGAATGTTCCTAGATAGAGATCTTTGTTCCCAGCGACTCGGCCGATCCTTGCTTGCCACCGCCCTTGTTGGTGATGCCTGACATTCCACCACAACATACAATTCGTAAGCTATTATCCATGAGACGGACAGAGAAGAAACACTGATAGATGAAAGCAGTGCAGGCAGACTCTGATCTAAAAGAGGTGTTTGTGGCCAAGGCAATCCGTCTAGTGGCCCATGGCTGTAGATGGTTCAGGGTTGAAGATTTCACAGGAGGGATGATCCGTTTTTTTCTTTTGTATCGACCCTTAACCATGTACCTTCTTAAGAGTCGATTCATATGGCTAGAATAGTCTGTTCAGTGTGATTTTCCACAGCAGGCTTTCCATGGACAGCACCCGCTGTCCCACCTGCTGCATGTTGGGTATCGAGCCATGATCACCTCAAAGCAACATGACAGTTAATACAGTTTTTACCTCGTCACCCCTCTGTAAATGGAAGCTCCTCTTGAAAAGCCACTGCTTTTCCTGAAATGTGACACCAGTTCTATAAGAACGTGAATGGATAGAGATCATCCAAAATGTGGATATGAAAAACCAACATCGAATCCTAAGAAAATGGAAAGCTGTGGATTCCACAGTAATTTTGTTATTTGGTTCGGAAAGCAATTTTCAATGGAAATGTTAAAAGGTCGATGGCCGAAAGCTGCCTCTCATAAGTCATAACCTTGGAAATCAACATTTAGGGGGGCATTTGGATGGTAAGTTACTTAAGATAAGCTACTTATATCTTAAGTAACTTATCTTGATTTCTATTTATTAAACTGAAGTGATTAAGTAACTTTAAATAAAAAAGCTACTTACAAGTTACAATTGACCATAAACCAAAGTTAGCTCAAATAAGTTACTTATCTACTGTTGTAAGTAGGAAAAGTAACTTATTTGGTGGTATCCAAACGGGCCCTTAGAATTTTTTTTAATTTTTTTTTGAGAGATTGATATTCATGTTTTCAGAGTAAAATCTTGGAAAAGGAAGATGATTTCCATAGCTTCTTCTTTTTTTTTCTCAAACAAAGAAAGAGATTCTTTGGAGAATGTTCTCATTTCCAAAGTATTCAACATTCCAAAACAAGCCCTAAATATCCTAGTGTGAAGAGGTTGCTTGCATGGCTCCCCACTAGAGGCAGGCCCAATCCACCCACCATGATCTAGATGGTTCATCAAGGAACTCCTATAGTATAAGGCCAACATGAAAAGGATATCAGTGATTGGAGATACTTTCCAAGTGAACCATGTATGATGGTGACTTCTAGATGAACGGTATGGATCATCAGATTGTGGGACAGGAGGGGAGAGCTGATTGAGCAGAGCCTTACTACCTCCATGTGCATGTTGTAAGAGATTAAGGAAGGTTACCTTCTTAAAGATGCTATGAACTCCTGCTTGGTCATGTTCTTCATCTCATCAATTTCTCTACTGTAATTTGAAACCTACAAACAAAAAAGGCACATTTGCACTTAATGGTTCGAAACAGCCACACAGAATAAAATGTGAATGGGTGTCATACCAAACAATCCATTGTAGCATTTGTTGAATGTTGGACCATTGAAAAGAAATTTTCAAACAGCTCACGTTAGAATTCATGAATGATCAGGATCATCTTTCAGTGTGAATATTGGAACATGGCCTCATCTAGAAGTCACCCATGAATGTGGGTCATGACTAAAGTTGCCCCATATGGCCCACATGCAGAGATGACTTTATGATAAGAACTGCCCGACCATCCGCTGGCTACTGTGGATAGAACATAATCCAAAACTGACAGACTATACATGAAATCCTCCAAGTGTATAAGATTACCAGAAAGTTGGTAGTGGCCGTCGATCCCCAGTACTTGAGAGCGGCAAGATCATAAGCCCTTGCAGCTTTCTCTTCCTTATCATACCCACCTGAAAGAATCAATGGCAGGATAGCTTCTTTCATTAGAATTTCAAGTGCGCCTTCTAACAGAGATTCAAATATAGAAATGCCAGTGCACTCACTCAAATGAATGAGCGTTATGCATGGAAACGGGGATACATGTGTGAGATGGGAGTTGTTCGCTGGCAATCCTCACCATGGGTGCCAAACAGCCGGGGTTCTGGGCCAGGTTCAGGTCTGCCTGAGACTGACCCAATTAGTAAATTGGGCCAGAATGAAGAGGCTGGCCAATCCCCATTAGTAATCGGCCCTTTGATTTCAGGCCCAAACCCACCCATTAACATCAAAGACTGGCCTAATCCCGGGCTCTGGGAGTTCCAGACCCACTCTGTTGACCAACACTAGAGCCTCTACAGGCTCTAGCCTTGGACCCAAAACCCAACAGGCAAGCCTGCCTTATTCCCACCTCTTATCCCCATTTGGGTAGGAATCATGCTGATCTAATCATCAGGTGGGCCGACTGATTGTCCTGATTTCCATGACCTGGCATCTAGACAGTGGGGATCACCTGATCAACATATCAGATCTCATACACGTGGTCCACGTTCCCAATTTTGAGGCAAGTGAACTTCGCATTTCCTGAGGAGAAGAAGAGTGCTCAAAGTAAAAGTTACTAACCTAAATACACTGGATATCATCCATTTCGGCGCCATCCCAATCCCATGTTCAATCAAGAGGAGATCTTACATTAGCCAAAACAGCAGCTATAAGCATAGACTATTTTGAAAAACCGTTTAAGTGTACGGGCCAATCACCATAATATAGAAGCTAATTTCAATCAATGGAATACATTTTATCCAGCGGGCCACCTTGTAGTTTACTTAGTATGCTATAGCGTACTGAGTTACCCAGTATGCAATCTGCTTACGTGCTATGGGCATAAAATCTGGCTTGCCCATTCATTAGGTGAGCCACAGGCGTATCTTGATCATGGTCTGTTGGTCATCTTTTTCTACTCTTGGAGCCTCACCAGCCTGACAATTAGTAGCATCCCAGCCCACCCCATAGTGACTGTAACAGTTCATCAGGTGGGCCACACCTTGGCCTGCAAATGGGTGGTATGTTCAACTGACAAAAAGTGTGTTAATTGGACAGGATTTGGGGACATCAACTCAGACCTGGTTAAAATGGACGTAGATTACTGGTTCAGTAGCTATCTCCTACTGAAGTGACGTCACCAAGTTGTGGGCCCCACCATGATGTATGTGTTGTATCCACACCATCCAATCCATTTGGAGAGATCATTTTAGGGCATGAGCAAAAGAATGAGGCAGATCCAAAGCTCAAGTGGACCCCACCACAGAAAACAGTGGGGACAGTGACGCCCACCGTTGAAACCTTCTTAGGGCCCACCATGATGTTTATTTGATATCCAACCTGTTCATAAGTTTACACAGACATGGACCAAGGGAAAACACAAATATCATCTTGATTGAAAACTTTTGTGGCTCCCAAGAGGTTTTTAATGGTAAGCATTCAATCCCCACTGTTTTCTGTGTTGGGGTCCACTTGAGCTTCGGATTGGCCTCATTCTTTGGCTAATGCCCTAAAAAGAACTCTCCAACGTTGTGGATGCAACACATACATCATGGTGGGGCCTGCGGAGCTTGGTGACATCACTTCAGTGGCGAGATAGCTACTGAACCCGTCAGTAGCTAATCTGCGTCCGGTTAAAAGTGGGTGAGCTAGTTTTGGGTCCAGCATTGATTATTGTATCAATAATGATTTCCTAGGCCACACACATGTAAGGAAGCCTGTTTACATGCCATGCCTGTGTCAAAGTGGCACATGCACAAGTGGTCCGATGTCTGGGGAGCATATAAATGCTCTAATTTGAGTCGAACCCATTTACAAATCTATATCCAGAGACCCTACGGGTATGAACCTGATTTGATTTGCGTCCAGGTCTTCAAGAACAAGACTGGGACCTGAACCTGATTAACTCAGGTGCAGGTGCTATAGGACCCGACCTGTTGTTGACTAGCAAGTTAGACTGGGCTGGGTCTCAACCCATATGTTAGGGGTGGGAAATCCTGGCCCAGCTCATTCTGAGCTTTTGGCAAGCCATGGAATGATCCGTGAAGGAAATTGGAATTAGGGTTGTCAATGGGTTGGGTTCGGGCCTTGCTAGGTCTGGCTCCAGGTCAGGTCTCATTTTTCGAGGCCATCAGGTCTTTGGACCCAGGTTTCTAGTTGGGTTCAGGTCAACCCTTCAATGGGTTAGATTGCACACACATGTGCCACTTTGATACAAGAATGGTGTATAAACAAGCTATCTTACATGTGTGTAGCTTAGGAAACCTTGTTCCGTTAATAGAACAATCAATGTTATTCACAATATATATGATGTTACTATTAAACTAAACTCAACCCAACCCGGACCCTTCGAGACCTGATTTAAAGCAGGTCTAAGTTGGTGGATCCAACCTGGACCTGACAATACCTGATTTTTGGACCTGATCTAAAATGGATGTAAGTTGGTGGACTTGACAGGACCTGATTTTAAGGGGTGAAAAATGGTGAGGCCGAATCCAGCTCAATTTCTTAACAGGTCTAAAAAGTTGAACTTGGACCCATTAAATCAGGTTGGGTCACAGAGTATTCGCTGGTCTAGTTACCCATTGTATATACAGAGGAGGTATATTTGATCCTTGGCTGGTCCTGGGATCTAGTGGGTCATTGTGGATGGACCCTTTTCCAACATTCTTATAGATGGATGGGCTGCAAGTAGATGGTCAATGAAAAATGTGCCAACAGCCCAGAATGAGGGCCAGTCCAAATGTTGGATGGCTAGGATATTATGATCTTGGAGTTTCAAGGATGTTCCTCCATGATGGTGACCATCCGATCTTGGAGCTCGAGTTGACCACACCATAGGAAACAGTGTCTATTGAACTCCTACTGTTGAAAACTTCTTGGCGGCCACGGAAGTTTTGGATGAAGCTGATATTTTTGTTTTCCCATCGTCAATGTCTGTGTGACCTTATGAACAGGTTGGATGACAAATAAACAACATCGTAGGCCCTAGGAAGGTTTCAGTGGTGGATGTCATTATCCCCAATGCTTCCTGTGGTGTGGTCCACTTGAGCTTTGGATATGCTCAATTTTAACCAGGTCTGAGTTGATCGACCCAACCCCTGAACCCATCTAGACCTGAATTTTAATCATGCACAAAAACAGTGAGATCTGAACCCGACACAATTTCTTATGGTACAAAACAAACCCGGACCTATTACAATTATACCTGCGGATCCAGGTGCCAATAGACAGCCCTACAGTCATGATGTTGGGGCCTGGATTCATATCCAAGCCCAGGTCAGCTTTTTTTAGCTACAGTGCCTCACAGTGGGCTATAATCTGGCCGAGCCCTGTGAACTAGGCCCACTTTTATCCCCTATCAACTACGAATTATCTATTGCTGGTGGGTCCCATCATTTCATGGATGGGCCCATCAAGTTGTCAAACAGTACAAGTCGGACCACGACACAATACCATATCTACATGGTGCAATGACTCTGGGGGCCCACCATGATGTATGTTTTTTTATCCATGCCATCCATAAGTTTTGCCAGCTCATTTTAGGTGGTGATCTAAAAATTGAAGGATATCTAAAGCTCAAGTGGATCACACAAGGGGATTGAACGCCTACACTTGTAAACTTTTTGGGGCCCACAAAAGTTTTGGATCAAGCTAATATTTGTGTTTCCCCTTCATCCAGGTCTGTGTGACCTCATCAACAGGATGGATGGCAAATAAACATCACCAGTGGACCTTAGGAAGGTTTCAACGGTGGTGGACGTTATTATCCCCACCATTTCCTGTGGTATGGTCCACCTGAGCATTGGATATACTTCAATTTTGGCCTAATGCCCTAAAAAACGCATCAATCACGGTGGGCCCCACAGAATCCTTACAGAAAACTGTCTGTGTTGGGTTCCCCACGCAATCGCGTCCGTAGAAGTCACAGTCCACTGCATACCATTTATAGCTAGTTTTGAACGCAACTTCAACGGCGGCACCTCCCAAAAAGGGTACATTGTTGCAAGAAAAAAATGCCATCAATCATCTAAAGGGAGCAAAACGCACATTCAACTTTTTTCAGAAGAGAATTTTAAATAGTGGAACAGACAGAAGAATGGTTCCTTCCCTATTCAAGTCACGAGACGTACGAGACTGAATCGCCTCTCGCATGTGCCGACGTGGCACACGTGTGCATGACCCAAGCACCTCATAAGGTGGGTCCCACCTCTTAGCTTCGTTCTGATAAAATATAAGGCCGAATTTCTGATGTGGATGGCCACAACTTCCCAACGGTCAATATTAATCATACACGTGTGCGCGACACGTCATCATCCGATCATCTTTCTACTTTCAAGCATGGCACATGCGCCGTGGGATCACGTGATGAGCGGTTTGGATCTCACACAGGTATGCCACGTGGCCATATGTGGGAGGAGATGTGCACTCATTAGAAGTCCTCGGAAAGGATCGGAGACGTACCTTGTCTTCCTTTCCTTGACTGCCCTTCTCTCCTGCAGCTGTTATCCCACAGATGCGCTTCGTATCGTCCAGTCCATCTGTGTCTGCGTCAGTCAATCACTCCGATTTTTCAAAATATTACTAAAATGACTGAAGAATCAACCGATACGGACCGCTACGTGTCGGCCATCGGACAACCGGTCAGGGAACATGGAACTTACGCATAGGTACTCGGGTGGGTGGATATCCATTTTCAGCAAGTGGGCCCAGCCGGACGCGGATTGGCTAGTGACCCTGCCACTAGCCATTGGCTAGTGGTCGATGCTCTGTGGGCCCAACCATGATGTATGTGTTTCATCCACGCCGCCCATCCATATTTCCGTATCATTTTATGGTATGAGACTAAAAATTAGATGGATCCAAATATCAAGTGCACCACATCACAGAAAACAGTGGTGATTGAAAACTTCTTGGGCCCATAAAAGTTTTGGATCACTCTGATATTTGTTTTTTCCTTCATCCAGGTCTGTATGACCTAATCAACAGGTTGGATGAGCCCTAGGATGTTTTTAATGGTGGACATTCAATCTCTACTGTTTTCCTGTGGTGTGGTCCACCTGAGATTTAGATCTTCCTCATTTTTGGTATCATGTCTTAAAATGATATGGAAAAATGGATGAACGGCATGGATAAAATACATACATCATGACGGGACCCACAGAGCACCGACCACTAGCCACCCGGCTAGTAGCACGGTCACTAGCCAAACCAGGGCACCGTCCTGTTAGGGAGGGGCTCTGTGGGGCCACGGTGATATATGTGGTTTATCCAAGCCGTTCATCTATTTTCAAAGGTCATTTTAGGGCACGAGCCTAAAAAGGAGTCAGATTGAAGGCTCGAGTGACCACAGCATGGGAAGCTGGTGACAATGAGCCCACTGTGGTGTTTATTTGCCATCCAACCGTCAGGTCTATCGGACGCGGCGGATTGGGTCCTACCCCGCCCATCTCTAGCCAAGCAAGGGCAGATATGGGGCACCGCCATGTATCTGTTTATCCACACCGTCCATCACTTTTCTATGCTTGGGTTGCATTAAATGCAAGAGTCATCTGGCGCGTTGGATCTTACTCATTTTTGGGCTTATACCTTAAAATTACACCAGAAAAGGGACAGACGGCGTGGATAAACAGATACGGGCTGGGTAGTACCCAATACGTCTCTAACTAGGTCCTGTGAGATATTACCCAATCCCCGCCCCAGCCTTATCCCTTTCATGGAGAGCGTGGCCCATCATTTGACAGATCCGGACCATTGGTCTCTTGGTTCTCATTGGATGGTTCATTCCCAAAAATCACCTCGGTTAGAAGATCCTAACTTCCCAAATTTGGCCTGAAAATCTACACGGTTTATAACAGAAATGCAGACATTGTCAATATCCACTTAAAAAAAAAAAAAAGCATAGACGGTTGAGGAATGGTACATAAGCAATAGATTGCATAAGACCAACGGTCTGGATCATCGAACCATGTCACGCACGAAACACGAGAAATGCAAAGGCACGTGTACCAATGTGCTGTTGGCAACATCGTGTAAAGTCGCCCGGAAATCAGGCGCACCCCCAGGCGGGAAATCCATGTACGGTAAAACGAACGGTTAGAAATTAAAATTTTAGGAGCAGTTTTACACTGTTCCCATTGGTGCGGTCCATAAATCAGGTTGAAATTTTGTGTGTACGGTTAAAATAATGGTTCTCAACTGATGTATGGTGTAGATTTATTTATAAAATATGGTGGGCCCCACAGTGCTTGAGTGTTTCGCCTAGCTGCAAAACAGGGATAACCGCAAGCTCTGTGGGGGCACGCCATGATGTTTTTGTTATATCCGCTCTGTCCATCTGTTTCATCAGCTCATTTAGGGGATGGGCCAAAGAACGAGAGATCTAAAATTCAAGTGGGCCACTCACCAGTGGGGATTGAAGGTCCACCATTGAAACTATCCTGGGGCCCACAAGTTTTGTATCGGGCTGATATTTGTTTTTTCCCTTCATCGAGTTGGAACCGTGTTGGATGGCATATAAACATCATGGCGGGTATCATGATGGTTTCAACGGTGGGGATTTCAATCCCCACAGTTACCTGCGGTGTGTCCCACTTGAGTTTTGGATCTTCTTCACGTCTCACCTCAGGTTATAAAATGATCCGTTGAAACGGATGGATGGAGTGGATATAACAAAAACATCACGGTGGGCCCCACGGAGACTGGGTTATATGGGATTCCTATAATCCCAGTTACAGTCAAGTCGCGTCCGCAAAAGAGGAGGGGGGTAGACGATTTCGGTCCGTGGATCATCAGAGGAACTGAAAAAGCCCCCCAGAGAAATGATTAAATTACCTTGTTACCCCTCTGTAAACTGAAGTTCTCTGACCAGACGCATCAGCCACCTTAGTCACTGCAACATCAGCTGCAACAACCACTCCACCGCCAGCTTTCTCCAGCCTCTGTGGCCCCACCAACGAAAACCCACGTGTACTACCTGAAAATGCCAGCTCACTCCCGGACTCAGGCGAGTAGTCAGAAAAGCTACCGGTCGGGAGCATGTTCCCGGTCACCGACGCAGAGTCGTCAGCCTCGGACCCCGAATTCGCCGAGAATGCATGGAATCCGACCGGTCCCGCTGCAGCAATCGTCTTCAGATCTTGTTCGTAGACGGAGCCGAGGGACGATTCTTCGGCGCCATCAGTTCGGCCGTCGGAATAATGGGCCATTGGAGCGAAATGGTTGGCCAGAAAATCTTCCATCTTGGGTACTGAGTGTTGAGTTTCTCTGAATTCTGCTGTGTAGGGGATCGGAGGTTTGAGATTCGGCCATTCTGCAATGGAAGTAACGGAGCTGAGGTAATCCAACAGACGCGTGTTTGAAGTGGATAGTGTTTTGATATTAATAAATAGACTAGAAAACAAGCATGTGAAATCACTGTTGTTTCAACACCGTTGAGTGAACACCGTTGTTTCAACAGCTACTCAGGATCCCAGCAAGTGTGGCTCCATTGGGGCCCACATGCTGAGATGGCCCAGCGATCGAAACCGACGGACGCGGTTTGGCTAGTGACTTTAACACCAACCATCTAGCTGGTGTCAAAGCTCCGTGGGCCCCACCGCGTGCCCTAAAATGAGCTGAAAAATGGATGGACGGCGTGGATAAAACACATGCATCATGGTGGGACCCACGGAGTTTTGACACCAGCTAGCTAGCTGGCTGGTGCTGGGGTGACTAGCCAAACCCCGTCCGAAACCTACCATCTTCTGGATTATGCTTTATATTAAGAAAATCAAGCTGAAAGGATGATCGCGACCGTCTATATCAGTCGATGAATTTAGAAGATTAAAAAAGAACAAGATTTTCAATGGCCCACATTCAACTTATGAAATCAAAGGTCGTTATTATCAGCGAAAGATGATTATGGGAACGTATATTATCTACGGTGGACAGAAAATTAGATGGACGGTTGGAATCATCGGACCATCTCAGCATGTCCATCCTCAGTCTATATTATCTACGGTGGACAGAAAATTAGATGGACGGTTGGAATCATCGGACCATCTCAGCATGTCCATCCTCAGTCATTTGCTTCACAAAAAAAAACTCGTTTCCAGCCAATGCTGGCAACTAGCTCAAGGAGGGTCGACCAAAATAGCCCATCAGATGATAATCCAGACCGTTTATGTAGAAAGTCCAAATGTAGATGGGCCATAAGGGAAAAACTTCGCTTGTTTCCAGATCACCTATATATCGACCTTGAAGATCCCTGATTGGCTAGATTTTTGCCACGTGGCTCATGCATGGTGGGACCTTCAACATGATCATCAAGCGCTGGGGCAAAGGGGCCTCCTAGCATTTTTCACCAACTGCCAAGAATACGCTTTGCGTCTGTAGCAACTGAGGATCCATCGTGCGAACCATGCCACTGGGGCCCACATTATGAGATGGTCCGATGATTTGAACCGTCCATATTCTCGCAGCTACAAAAATAAGCTATCCTACTATTATCTTTCTTCAGCTATGATCCTCACCATTGATATTCAGAACTGAATGTGGGCCGTTGAAAATTTTATTTTCATTGTTTTAAATTTTATCTACAGATATTGATGACATTGAGTGGACGATATGGACGGATCGGATCATCGGCCCACTCATCATGTGGGCCCCAGTGGCCACAGACACCCGCTCGATCCTGAGTCGCGAGAGACGATAAACGAACTCTTCCCCTCAATCGTTACCTTCTGTGGGGGATTTTTATTGAAAAGAAATGATCTGATACAAGCATTTTTTTTCCCGCCAAAACCTCAAATGAGAAGATCATCCTGTCCGTACAAAATGTGGCCCATAAGAGTACGGTCATCGGAAACGAAAATCAGGCCCATCCATTCGTTAGGTGGTCCACACAAGTAAAATAAGTCATGCCATCGGCTGTATGTGTGAATCGACCCGATTTTCATATCAGATTATCATCGTGGTGTGGCCCACACATTCTACAGACAGGATATTCTGCATATTGAAACGTCGGCAGGTACAAGATGTCTGCCGTTGGATCTGATCATTTCTCTTATTACATAAGAAGAAGAAGAAGAAAGAAGAAGCTACTCCATGAGTCGTTGCGCTAAAACCCGATCCGAGTTGACTCGGTGAGCTCGGGAGCTGAGCTACCGAGTTATAAAACTAGGTAATTTCTTCTATTTACCATTTCCATGGAAGGCATCAAAGAAGCAGTTCTGAGAAGAAGATGACGAATCGAGAGAAGAGCTTCCGTACGCCATCAGCTTCTCAGACTGGCAAGGCCGCAGCATTTCCAACGGCGAGACTGAGAACGAAAGCCAGCCGCTGCTATTTCCAGGCGCCATTTCACCTCCTTACCGTCAGATGCTCTTCCCAACTATCGTCAGACTCTCAAACTCGTCTAATCCTCAGACGATCCAGAAACCCCCAAAAGAACAGCTGCAGAAACGCGACAAATACGCAGCATCCAACGCTCCTCATTTTCAGCCTCCTCGCATCAGCGTAATCCGACCGTCGATTCCAACAGATCTCGAAGCGTTTTACAGAAATCGCCTCGGACTGCTCCGTTTCCACTCAAATCAGCTGAAGAAAAGCTCAGATCAGACCTCGAAAGCAGGAGAAGTCACGGATCTGAAACTCCAGCTGCAGAAGCTCAAAAACGGCGTGGAAAACCAGATGAGAGTATCAGTTTCTTCCGAGAATCGCTCGAAAACCTCATGCTTGGGCGATTTCTGCTGCAGAATCGGAATAAAAGATCGTTTTGCAGAGAGCTTGCGGAAGAAAAGACGGGAGAGAAGGGTGGAGAGATACAGGTGTAGGGTTTTAACAGGAGGGCTTTGCGGTTTTATTGCAGAGAGAGAGAGAGAGAGAGAGAGAGAGGTCTTTCAAATCATTCCTTTTTTTCTCTCCTGTAGTTGAGAAAATCTGTCTGCGCTCGAGCAACGTTGCGGAAATTCGGGCGGCGAGTGGAAAGGGGATTACAGTAGAGCGGGATGGACCCTATTATGGTATAGCTGTCTCTCCACATGACACGTGGCAGTGAGATGTATTCATCTGGTCCACCCAGCAGATGGAAAGATGGTTTGTGTTTTGAAATAATGACTCATGAGACAATCCTATCCGTTTCTTTTTTATACCGATTTCCCACTGGATATTTGACAGTTGGCTGTTTTTGTTTCCCACCGTCAATCTAATTGTCGCAGAATGGACGTATAGGATTTGAAATATGATCTTTATTTTTTCGGCATGGAGCATTCGTGCAAGAGCAATGCATATGGTGGGACCTGCTCGCACATTATTTGACACGTGTCATGTGGAATGATGCTCTTACATGCCATGTTTCTCCCTGCTCCACCGTATGGGAGCGGATTAGGTGCGGCCCCGGACTCACCCAAGACGGTGCGGTCCTTACCGTGGGGCCCACCTTGATGTATTTATTCAATATCAATGCCGTCCAACTGTATTTTCAGATCATTGTATGGCATTATATAAAAAATGAAATAGTTTCAAATATCCGGTGGGCCATACCAAAGTAAAATGTGGTGATTGACCATTAAATACTTTTTATGGGCCCAAAAAGCATTTATGAAGCTGATATTTACCTTTTCCCTTCATCCAAGTTTATGTTACCTTATCAACAGTTTGGATGGAAACTAAATGTTTCAAAAACATTAAGGTGGGCATTAGGAAGTTTTTAACGGTGGAGAATTCATTCACCACTGTTTCATGTGTTATGGCCCACCTCAACTTGGATCTCTTCAATTTTTGGAATAATTTACTAAAATGACGTGAAAAAATGTATGGACAGTGTGGATGTAGAATAAATACATCAATGTGGGTCCCACTGTAAGGGCCGTACCGTCTTGGGTGGGGCCGGGCCGGGGCCGCACCTAATCCGCTCCCCCACCGTATAACCTCCTTGTTTTAGAGAAATACTCTGATACTCTGCCAGAGTATGATGGATCATACTCCGGCAGTTCGGAATTATTGACAAAATACATATTTATATTTTAATTAATTCAATTAAAATTATATTTATTAGTTTAGATGTTTCATTTAGACAAAAATTACTCTTTTTGGTTATATAAAAATTAGATTTCTGCACTTTTATTGGACGGTTAAAAAAGAAATACCCTATGAATATAAATGTACATTGTTTAACCAATCTGAATTTCAGGATGTAACTTACATATTGTGTATTCCATGATTGAGACGGTTTAATTTGAGTGAATATTTTACACACATGCAATTTATCAATGGATGCGTATCAAGCATAGTACACAGCCAGAGTATCAAATAACTCCCCGGGTTTTATACGGCAATAGAAGGGCGCCAGCTCTGAGGTTGGAAAATGACGTTAAAGCACTGCTCTCTCTGTAATGGCGCAAGACGAATTATCATACAGGGCCAGCATCATTGAGTGGCGTACACTTGTTTTATAATTACAAAAAATGGGCCCATGGTTCAATAATCCATACCGTTGATCTTCAACAAAATGCAGAGGTTAGTGTTAGTTCCTATTTTCATTCGATTGTGGAAAGATGTGCATTTTCTTCCCTTAACTGCCTACGCGTGCAAAAAAATGGATGGCTGATATTTAACATTGAAATGATATATTTTTTGGCATGGTCCATTCGTAAAATCCAGATCAACGGCTTGGATTACCTACATCAGCCCCACTTGTCGGAGATGGAATAACGTGTATGCATGCTGTGCGATGCGGGTCACGTATCATATGATACGAGCGGCAAAATGTGTCTGGATTCTGGAGACTTCAGGGACTCCTGTAATCTCGCGGGTAGGAAAGGGGTAATCGCTGTAGCCGGTCACGTGCGAATATTGCATAGGTACGAGATCCGGACCGTTCGTCAGGTGAAGGGTCGCACGTGCAAGCCTTTTGTCAATTTAGAAAATCCTGCTCTCAGGGATGGCCCATTTAATCGATGGACGAGTCTTATTTCTGTTCCAGGGCGTGATCATTGTTCTCTCTAATGAATGGGCAGGATCTTCCACATGTGTTCTCCCTGATGAATGGCCCGGATCCTTCACATGCGTGCCATGTTGGGCCGACCACATCTCTTGATTCCGAAACAACATTAATCGGAGGATCCGAGCCGACACCATACGAGTGGAATGCAAATAGATGGTTAGGATGGAGCTGGTCAGCTATTTAACTGCGAACGAACACGAGATTACAGATCAAACGTTTGGATTGGTGTGGTTTGTTTTATTTTTTCGCATGATAAATCTGAAGGGGGCCCTACTGGATTAGCGGTTCATGCGGTGGACCATATATTGTTGTTGAAATGTTTTGGTTTAAAACCATTTTAAAAATAAAAAATAATAAAAATATGCTTTGGTTTTTTATCCTATATAGGATGGAAGAAGAGTTTTTTACCTCTTTATATATAGGGTGTTGTGCACCTTACTTATTTATTGCAGGAGAGAGGAATATGGCACTGGAACGCTGTGCATGGTCTCGGGCTCGGTGCGAGGGCATGGGCATGTGAGGCAATGTGACTATAGAGGCGCTAGTGGCGCACTTGGCACGTGCGCATCGTATTGCAAATTGGTCGCGACCTCGCGGACCGGAACGAGATTGGTGCGACAGAAGCTATGTAGTAGGTCAAGTGGCTGGGTTCGGAATAGAGGAGGTATTGTGGGTAGGAGGTCTGATAGAGAGACCTCTCTACATTTTATAAAGAGCCGCAGGGCTATTTAGAGGGACTTGTGTAACTACTCATGCAGTAACAGTTGCATGTGACTAGCCCAACAGTCAGAAAATGACCAACCACTTAGTCTAAACAGCTAGCATGCAGGTGTAACTTTCGCATGCACAACGGTCAGAAACCGTTAGAAAACGGTTAGTTTCTCCCAACAGCCAGAAAACGGCTAGTGCCATTATGGCTCTGGACCAAAATTGTCAGTCACCTTTGCCTATATAAACCGGACAGGTCTGGTTCATTTCACAACATCAATTATTACCATCTCGACTCTTTAACTAAACCAACACATTCCAAGCAATTAGTCTCTCAGTTTGGTTCATATAAATTAAGCCACTCAGACCAGAGTAGTGGTCTACTCGCTGCTAGAAGAACACCACCACTCTTTTCTCTCATTGTTTTCATCATCTGCCAGATAGTGTTACTGAGTTCCATAGTGATTTATTCGTTTCTTGCTGAACGCAAAACCACGTAAGGCTCGTCGTATCCTAGAAGCAATCCGCCTGCAACCTATTAGCAAACTCAAAGTAATTTGAGTAGGGGCGAATTACGATTTAAGGACAGCGTGTTTTCACATGCTTCAACCTGTCTTTATTTTCGATTTCTTCCTATTAAATTATTTTCTCAGATCAGATATTCTTAACAATTGGATCGCCACATCACTCCCAAAAATGCATTAATCACTTATATAAGTGGCCCTCCAAGTGATTGTTAGAATGAAACAGTCAACTACTCACATTAAGGGCCAGTTTGGAATATTGTAAGTTACTTCATATAAGCTACTTATAAGATAAGTAACTTATCTTAGTTTCTACTTGATTAGCAAATAAGTATGTTTTGCAAACAACATGCTTATCAACCAAAAAGTAGAAAAGCATGTTTGTTTCCAACATTATTCCTCAAGTCTGTTTGGTCCATGCACATTTGCCATCCATCATTTGAGGCCAACCTTTGGTGTGGATTGTTCATTGTGTGGGCCCCGCCTTTGATGTGGGCAGTACATCATGTGAGGCCCACCTTGGATGTGGGCCATTTGCACCGTTCTTTATGTAGGGCCCACCTTTAATGTTGGTCATCCATCAAGTGGGCCCACCATCAATATCCATTGCCCATTATGTGGAGCCACCTTTATTGTGGATGGTCCCAAATGTGGGGCCCACCTCTAATGTGGGCCGTCCATCATGCAGGGCCCACCTTGGAAATGGGCCACTCATCATTAGGGCTGACCAATGGGGGGTGTCAATGTCCACTGTTTCCTAAGGTGTGCAGTCTATTTGAGACTGGATTCTGTTGCATTTTTGGGATGGACCAACAAGGGGGGACAGTGTGAATTTCATGTGCACAGCATATGGCCTCATTATCCAATGGGTCACTCAAAACTAATTGGAGAAACAGATGGATGACATGAGTAAAACACATCATGCCAGGGCCAGGGGAGGTTTCAACGGTGTCATCATTATCACTATTGTTTCTTGATGTGGGGTCCACTTAAGGTTTAGATTTGACTCACATGCTAGCCCCACTCACATCCAAACCAGATGGATAGCGCGGATCAAATATAACACAGTGGGCCCGACAAGCTAGATGGTCATCATGGGTTGGGCGGTTGCCACGAAAATCAACACCTTACAGCTATGGACGAGCACCTATTGTTTTAGTCCGTGATGAAAAAATAGAAAAATAAAATAAAAATACTGAAATACTTGAGTGATTTTTAGCAAATAAGTAATGATAATTACTTATTAACCAAACAAACTTATCTAAAATAAAATAAGTTACTTAACTGGTGCCGCAGCAAGAAAAGCTACTTATTTGATGGTATCCAAAGGGGCCCTAAATGAACAGAAGTGATTGATCTAATGGTTAGAATAATCTGCTGCATCTAATATTTGACTTATGACCAATCTAAAGTGTGGCCCACCTGATCAAAGGTTCAAGTCTCTGTGAATTGATCTCAACAATATCAATACGAAATGAAAACCAAAAAAAAAATCGGTAGTTCAAAAAGGCTCCAATCCTTTGAAGAACCGCAGTGTTCTAGAATCATCCACCACCGGACACGTGGCAGGATGATGTATCGATTGGGTCCACCCATATATCCAGGACGGAGGGCTTAAGAAAACGTCAACTTCTTCGTTTTCCACCGTCACTTTAGTGGCCATAGATCAGATGGATAGGATTGTCCAACAGAATTGATTTTTTAAACATAAACCATCCATTCTAGGGCCCTTCATATGTGCGGATCCGATTTCCATTTCAAACTTCCACGTGTACTGTTGGGAGGCCTTTCTACACATTCCGGTTCTTCCGGCTCGACCAATCTCTAATGTAATACACCACAATATCACTTACGTCTAGAGTATACGTGGTGCGTACTACGCACACCCCCGCCGTTAGCTGGCAGAAGGGTACTTTAGTCATTTTAGAGTACGTTCGTCCCTGTCCTTTTCTTTCATTGGCATACAAGGAGAGGATCCTCACGTCTCACGTGCGCGAGACTACGTTCATCTCTACCGTCGGTTAGAAGGCCAACGATCAACTGATGGCTGGGATCATTTTAATCTCTATTCATCTTGAACTGTCTTCCATCTAGGCTAGACAAAATAGATGGACGGCTATGATTGATAACATACACCGCCACGTGTACCGTGGATATGGCACTATCGTATTCCGTGCTACCGGTTTCACCGTATCGTATCTCCCGTACGTACGATAGCCGCTCTCCGTAAGTTGGATTTTAGTGTCGGCATCCGACCATTACCTGTAAAACCGGGAACGAAAACCCGGTTTCCCGGTTTTCAGGTGAAATCTGAAGAGGAGATATGATACTCAGACTATGTGTACAGCTTGATACGCACGCACTCAGAAAATGTAAACATGACTTATAATATCTCAAATAAAACCGATTATTTTGCTCAAAATACCGTATTCAAGTCATATTCTTAATATTAGAGTAGTTGGATTTTCATAATTTCTGATTCATACACATATGTTTGTAGGAATAGAACCGTTGGATATATTTTATGTTTAACCGTCCAATAAATGTCCATCAATCTGATAATCGGATCATCAAAGAAGCTTAATTTTTCGGTTCAAATAAATCAAATCTTATTACTATAATTTGGACGGTTTAATTTGTGACACGTATGCATTTTATATGTGCCGAGAGTATGAAAGTGTTTTTTCTCGAATTTGAAATAGGCGGTACCGTTTTAACGGAAATTACGAACGTGTCCGGAGTAGTGGGCCGTTTCATATTCGTGGCAAAAAATCGTCATCTTAACGGAACGGATTTACCTGAGAATGTCTAAAAAGGAAACGAGCATATCTGTCCTATCCACAAACAGAAAGCAGGCGGAACAGGAACGCTCTCAGACGCGTCATTTCCAAGCGCTATAAAACAAACGCAAGAAAATTTGGCACATGTTATCTTAGTGAAGCATCTAGTACGTTAATATGTTGTGCCCTTTGATTAAAGATAATTATTCAAAAAAAATTATTTATTATTTTCATCAGATGGGGGAAAACTAACTTAAGAAATGGACGGTTAGGGAAATTTATAAGCAAAAGTATCAAGTGCTTGTCAACCCACCTGAGGATTGATCTGGGATGATTTTAAGATAGGAAAGGTGAGCAAAGGACCATCTGATGAACGTCCGAGATCTCATACACGTGTGATGCATCGTCGCATGTGTTCGTCTCTTTACTCTTCTTGAATGTGCCGCCTCTAGGAGAAAATTGCACGCCTGCGTGGAGCTATGTGGGTCGCGGCTTCCGTGGATTCACGGATCCACAGTTGTCGGTTGATCCCTGGACGTGGGGCCCACATTGATGTATGTTCCCTACATCCACTACTTCCATCTGTTTTTAAATTTTATTTTAGATTATTATCCTAAAAATAAATCATATATAAATCTCAGGTGGACCACACCATAGGAAATAGTGGTGAATAAACACCCACCATTAAAAGCTTCTAGGGCGCTGACGGAATGCTTATTTTCCATCCAACCTCTTTATAAAATCATAAAGATCTGGATGAAGATAAATCGCAAATATCAGCTTCATCCAATACTTTTTTGGCCTTAAAAACTTTTTAATAGTTAATCACAACGGTTTCCACCGGTATGGTCCACCTGAGATTTGGATCTGCTTCATTTTCTAGATAATATCGTAAAATGATCTTTAAAAACAAATAGACGGGGAAGATTTAAGTATAATACATAAATGTGGGTCCCACAGTCAGGGATACACGGACCTCTGTAGATCTGGGGATTCACCGAAGCCACGTCCAGCTGGGATATTTACTGAAATAGCCCTGGTGTAGCTATTTTTAATAAAAGTTCAATTTCTCGTCCGTCTCATCTTTTTTGGCCTTTTGATGAGAAATTGAAAATTTTACAGTCAAGAATGCCCCTCTGACCACCATGTGCTCAGGAGAATTCATCGTGACCCAAGGGAATCCATAGTGCCCAGGGGGAATCGGTTGGAGGGGCAATTTAGACCATAAATTTTCAACTTCTCGTCAAAAGGCCAGAAAATATAAAACCTGACGAGCAATTGGACTTTTAGTAAAACATCCACAATTCAGGGCTATTGTAGGTAAAAGTCCCCGTCCAGCCATATGATACGCTGGCAGACTATAGCTAAGCACATAGCTAAAGCATACGTTGGATGTAGTATATTCCTCAATCCAGTCCGTTCAGATCGTGGGCCCACTGTAAATGGAGTAGAAAAATCTCAGGTAATGGATTATTTCAACCGTCGATTGATGACCGTCAAATGGACTGTCAGAATGAATAAATCAACGGTCCAAATCAAATAAAAATAATGTCCATTAATCACAGGTTAGAATCATACATCTAATTTCATACGTATCACATATCTCATCTGAACTTGTTCCTCTGATCTAGACCGTTGACTGAAGATAAGTACAAGTTACTTGTATAGTTATCATGTGCATGTGCATGGTAGTCACGGTCTTCCAGAGTATCAATACTTTTCTCTTTCCTTATCCCGTGATAATGGATTTGGACGGTAGCCAAGTGAGAAAAACTTGACACTCTGGCGGAGTAGGATGGATGATACGCAGGTACTTAGAACTTGCATGTAAGTAATTCGAACTAAGTTTTCCAAATTGTTTATGCCAGTTTAGATGTATCATATCATGCACAAAAATTTAATCTTTTTAATTATCATTTGATTGTATGATTGGTGGACATTTAATGGACGGCGATAATGCAAAGCATCCACAAATCCTATTTCAACAAACAAGTTTCTATGAAGCAGAGGCTTATAACCGTTCAAATTATCTGGTTCTGATATTGTGAGTTGTTGACCGTCAGATCTACGGAGCAACCGATTTGATTTGACTATATCTATTCCATGTGTCCATTTTATGACTGCTGGTCTATCAACCAGTTTGCCAGAGTATCAAATAACTCCTTTAAGCCAAATTGGGCAGATGACGTGCCTAGTGACCCTGCCACTAGCCAATTGGCCAGTGGTCGGTGCTCTGTGGGCCCCACCATGATGTATGTGTTTCATCCACGCCGTCCATCCAGTTTTACGGATCATTTTATGGAACAATGCCAAAAATGAGATAGATCCAAATCTCCAGTGGATCACATCACAGGAAAAACTGTTTACTGAACACCCACCATCAAAAGTTTTGGATTATGCTGATATTTGTTTTTTCACTTCATCTGGGTTTTTCACGGTCGACATTCAATTCAGTACTGTATTTCCTGTGGTGTGGTCCACCTACAACTTAGATCCCCCCATTTTGGGATCAAGCCCTAAGATGATATGGAAAAATGGATGAACGGGCACCAATAAAACACATACATCATGTTGGGGCCACAGCACCGACCACTAGCCACCTGGCCAGTGGCAGCGTCACTAGCCAAACCGCGTCTAGCTAGGCTGTGCTATATTTTTATACCATTGCTGACGTGGTAGACAAGTGTCCTTTCAAGACTGGGATTAGATTAGGTGCGGCTCTTATAGTGGGGCCCACCTTGATGTATGTATTCTCTATGCACACTGTGGATCGGTTTTATTAGATTATTTCAAGGCATGAGCCTTAAAAAAATGAGTGTCTCTCCTGCTAGCCCAGCTGGAAGAGGCCTAGGGTTTCAACAGCCGGTCTCACGCTCCAAATGTGCATCCCCTGACCAGCACGAACTTTGATGAAGGGAAAAGGCAAATGTAATATTGACCTAGAACTTTTGTGGTCCTTAAAAGGTTTTAATTGTCGATCACCAACTGATGCTATGGCATAACCCACATGAGATCTAGACATGTTTCATTTTTGGGCTCATGCTTTAAAATGATTTTTCAAACAGATGGACCATAGATAGACTGCAAGGATATTGAATACAAATATTAAGGTGGGCTCTAATGCAAGATTGCATCATCTTGGGTAAGGTTGAGGCTGTACCTAATCTGCTCCCTTTGAGATGACAGGATGGCAACTGGGTGCCAAAGTCTGAGAATTTGAAGCCAAGTCATGCTGTAAAGATAGAGCCATACAAAGTATGTTTGAAAGTTGGTTGATCAAGTATAAATTACTTCTAATGATAACTTTATGATCTAATCTTACCTTGCCACATTGTACCAATGCCTTTACAAGGTACAAGCAGTTGTGGTACCTAGAGTTGTGCACTGAGTCGAACCAAATTGAGCTAGGCCTAGCTCGGCTTGGCTCGGCTAACAGGCAACCCTAGCTTGAGCTTAGCCTTTAAGCTGAATCAATAAGCCGGCTTAGCTTGATTGAGCTTTCAAGCTTTTCCAGCTGAGGGTTAAGCTTGAAAAGAAAAATGTACTGTTTTCATTATATATAGAATTGAGTTGAGCCAAATTAAGCTATGATTGAATTGAACTTCGTGTCGAGCCGAGCCAAGCTGAGCTGGAGCTCAACTCTAAAATCATTCCAAGCATGGAAAGACGGCTTGGCTCAATTCAATCCCAGCCTTTGAACCAAGCCAAATCAAGCTGGTTCTAGCTAAGTCGAGTGAGCTAACCGAGCTAGCTTAGCTCGTGGTCAGCTCTAGTGGCACCTAATCCATGTCCTTTGAGACTCACTTGACATGCTCTGACATGGAAGTGGATACATACCTTGGCTAGCCCAAGGGCTTGCTTTATTTCCCAATCATAATGGTAATTAATTGGAAAGATTGGAAATGGATAATTGGTTGGTAATATCAATTACATTTTGTCAACTTTGCTAAATAACTTTCAAACATGTTGGACCATGTGCTGCAGTTAGAGATAATTCAATCACTAAGCATGTTTGACAGCGGGCTCAATCAAATCCCGCTGCATCAGGTCATCACAATGTAATCCACGTTGATATCTTTGACCATTTTAAAGCTATGTTTTGTTGGTTTTCGCTGGCGTTGTTGACATCAGTAGAGCATAGCAATCGCAACAATCCATCTAAGTAGTCACACGTACATGTATGAATTATTTGGATGATAAGGACCGTTTCATCACTACTGGCTTCAAGGTGTGACTGCAGAAAACATGAATAGTGGACGATGGAGACTCAAGATCAGGAAAGAATAGAAAATAAATGGCTAGGATTGTCTGGGATGTGAAGTTTCTGTACTGTACGAATCCACGGTAAGGATATCACTATATGGACGGTCGGGATTGATATGCTCCCTCACCCTGTGAATGATGATGGAGCTCTGCCATTCTGGGCGCGACTTGGGTGAGACCCCGGAACCAGGAATGTGGCTCTGCCATTCTGCCATTCTGGCTCGTGGCCCACATGGATGATATTTTGTATATCCACGCCGTCCATCCGCTTCTCCAGAACATTTGAGGATGGGGTTCCAAAACTTATGCAGATCGAAATTTCAAGTGGACCATACCATAGGAAACAGTGGTGATTGAGTGTCCCACCATTAAAAATTCCAAAGAGGCCATCGTAAGGTTTTGGTAATGCTTATTTGTAATCTAAGCCGTTCATAATGTCAAGACAATCTGGATGAAGATAAAATATAAAGATCAGATTGATCTAAAACTTTTGTGGCTCACAAAAAGATTTTAATTGTCATTCGTAATTGTTTCTAGTGGTACAGGTCCACCTGAGATTTGGATCTTCTTAGGGTTTGGGATCACGTCCTAAAATAAGATGGAAAAATAGATGGACGGCTTAGATATATAGAAAAATACATCAGGATTGCCCCACACAGTTAGGGTAACACCCACTAAGTTGTTCCCTAGGTAACACCTAAAGGTGGTAAGTTCCGAGCAGAGCCGAGTTAGCCCTAGTTTGGTTTGGCTTGTTTTTGTGCCACCTCAGTTTGTGGATCGGCTTGGTTTGGGTTTTGAGCTGACCCATGTAGCCTGAGTTTGGTTTGCTCTAGAAAATTTTGGTTCGAGTCAGGATTAATTTGGTCGAAAATTTTAAACCGGGCTGGGTTGAGCTCAAACAAGTGGCGGCACTTTTTCTCCTAGTTTTTTTAAATAGAAAAGAACTTAAAAGGTTAGGAAAAAAAAAAAAAAAAGTTTAAACATATCATATGATGTTTAACATCCACCAAATGAGTGCAACTTAAAAATAAACAAATAAGAACATTTTCCAAACAAAAGTACACTAGCATTATTTACAAGTACAAGGAAACAGTGTACATTCTTGTATATGTATTTTGTATTATCCATGTCATTATATATATGTATTATCCACGCTGTCCATCTGTTTTACATATCATGTCAGGACATGATTCAAAAATGGAATCATATCCAAAGCTCAAGTGGATCACACCACAGAAAACAGCATGCTTATAATATACGAGCCAAATCAAGTCGAATCAAATTGAGCTCAATCAAATCAAGCTTCAAGCCAAGCCGAGCCAATACTACCCTAGTTTGA
This sequence comes from Liriodendron chinense, assembly GCA_003013855.2. Classification (NCBI taxonomy): domain Eukaryota; kingdom Viridiplantae; phylum Streptophyta; class Magnoliopsida; order Magnoliales; family Magnoliaceae; genus Liriodendron; species Liriodendron chinense. The sequence goes on from PVNU02003428.1 coordinate 26,584, forward strand.
GCTTGGTTTGTTTTTTCAAACGAGCTTGACTCTGAGGCTTGATTTGGTTTGAACTTCCATTCAAACCAATCCAAGCCAGGCTTTTTCAAATTAATCTGAACCGAGCTTTCGAGCTTGCTTGGCTTGTGCCCAGCTCTAGTAACACCTAATTCGTCTGTGGCCCACCTTGATGTACTTTATGTATATCCACATTGTCCATCTGTTTTTTCATATCATTTTAGGACGCGATCCCAAACCATGAGAAGATCCAAATCTCAAGTGGGCCATACCATTAGAAATAGTGATGATTGACCATTAAAACTATTTTATGAGCCACAAAAGTTTTGGATCAAGCTGATATTTGTATTTTCACTTCATCAAGATCTTCTTGACATTATCAACAGGTTAGATTGCAAATAATAATAGGAAAACCTTACGATGAGCTATTTTATTTATTGGAACACATCCTAAAAAGGGCTGGAGAAACGGATGGATGGCACGGATGATAGTTCCCCACCATCTTAAAAATGATGGAAGCTCATCAACCATACACCTTGCATGCATCCATCATCAGGTAAAACACCGGATTTATGTGGGGCCACCTGTAGAGCCTATGGCATCCACGGCGTCCATCAGGTGAGCCCGACTCCTCATATTCACCGTCCGCAATCAACTCCCCTTTCAAATATGCTTTCTATGGATCCATCTCTAACAGCAGCCTAATGCCTAATTAAATTCTACCAGGTCAAATCATGAGGGAAGTCGGTGCTAGCAATATAGTGCTCAGTGCACATCTAGATATAGATGACAAGCAGTTGATTGTGGACAATATGCATCTGATTACTGAGAACCCAAATGATGGATTAGTGGCGGGTATTGCCGAGATGATGGCGAGTTCGAATATAGTTTCGATCACTCTCAGGGCAATGGTGGGCTTTGATGTGTGTCATTGACAATGCATATAATTGGTAGTACCAATGGTTATGATGTGGATTCGGCTGGCCGGCCGGCGATTGTAATGCTAAATTAGGCTGCAATGGTTGAGTTGGGTTCCAGTGGGAAATGGGTTTAAGTAATGGATAGCAAATTCGCGATCAATGCTAATAATGCTAGTAGATTTGTATTAGGGGGGGGGGGGGGGGGGGGGGGGGGGGGGGGATTAATAGATGGTCAAGATCACACCAAATCATAGCTTTAATACAATGTTAAATCATGTGAGATTACGTTGTGAAAGCTATAATTTATTTATTATATTTAAAATAATAAGAATATATAAAAGAAATGAAAAATCTATAAATACCTAAACCAATATATATCATATAATAATAATAAAAATCTAATTTAGAAAATTATTCTAATCTATATTAATGAAATCATAGTTCAAGAACTTGAAATCTTAGCTACACTCCGTGTCCAGCCTGGTTGAATCAACCCAAAGACTCGAGGGAGTCTTTAATAGACTCAGCTCCATATTATAGAAATTAAATGCCTAAATAAATCACAGCCAAGCAATCTTAGTGTAGTGGTAGCATCCCGTCATAAGGGGGAGAAATGCTCCATTGCTCTCAGAGCACTCCGATCAACGGTTGGGATGGCATGCACACTAGATGATGGGCCCACCTGTGCTTTGCAGCATCGGGCTGATATTAGGATACTAGGCCTGAAATCGAAGAGTGCACCTGACGGACAAGATGGACCTGATGAATAAATCACAATGGGCCCCACAGATCTCGATTCCCAAGGAAGTCCATGTGAGCGTTCCTGATACCATTTAGATTATGTGATTGTTAGAGACATTGATAAGGTGGAAATTGTTCTTAATTTCTTCAGATGCAAATTTCGGTGGACCCCATTGCACATGACTTGGATGATCAAAGCCATTCGCTTGAGGTCATCCAAAAGTGAAACAGTCTTACTGCTGTGAGAAGAATATGAGCTGACCTCAGGATCGTTGTGAGAAGAATACAAGCTGACCTCAGGATCGTTGTGAGAAGAATACGAGCTGACCTGGGGATAGATCTGGATCAGCCCGCTCAGCTCGAATCCGACCTGAGGATGGACAGAACGACCCAAAAACAGATCGTCAAGTCTGACCGACCCAGCCTAGGGAGAAGAGGCGATTCCTATGAATGACCTCGTAACGCCGACCACAGAACGACCCAAAAACAGGTCGTCAAGTCTGACCGACCCAGCCTAGGGAGAAGAGGCGATCCCTATGAACGACTTCGTAAGGTCGACCTCTTTCATCGTAACGAGCTGGTTCCGTTACCGCAATTCTCTAAGTTTGTGCGTAATAAGAGAAAAAGAATCCAGGAAATCTCTAACCAACTGGCCGAAGATCCCCGAACATCACGGAACAACTCAGGAAATCTCAGAGACCCGAGATTTCCTCTACAAGTATCAACAGATTGGCGCCGTCTGTGGGAAACGTCTTTTTCCTTTAACTAGGAAGTCCGTGTTCTCACCCAATCGCTAAAGACAACCTCAACATCTTCCCTCCCTTTCACAATGGCTGGAAAGAGAAAGTATAAAGGGAAAGCACCCGCGATCGCCTAGACCTTCAGACGATCAAATCTCAGAGAACGAAGGGTCGTTTCCCGACACCACCGCCATCCAACTCGGTGGGGATTCTCCTCGTTATGCTCAGCAGAGGGGACAACAGAGACCTCGTAATCGGGGGATCAGGTTGTCTCTTCTCGAAGAGCAGGTGGGGGGAGTCAACCAAAAGCTGAGGGGCGTTGATGAATGATTCGGTTACGTGGATCAGAGATTAGACGAGATTAAAGCTCTACTAACCGGTCTGGTCCATCCAATAATCATAAATGAGAGAGACCGTGAAGGACCTCAGCATACTCACCCTCGGTCTCAACAATCCCAGCACTCTCACCAGATTCGACCGTCACAACGTTCTCAGCAGCCCATTCCAGTAGAAGAGAGCGAGGCCGCCAGCAAATCAACCGGGGCGAGGTCTCGACCAGCAACAGACTTGCCTGCCAACGATCTACGACATCGGCTCGAGGAATGGAGGACGGCTCGTCTCGAGCATGAACGGGCTGATCGTGAAGCCAGCGACCGGGTAGACGACAACTTGAGCCCACTGGAGGCCGAGTTGAAAGAACTCCGGGAACAAATGGGCGATATTCAGAGAGCACAGCGAGCCCGAGCACCGATCGCATTGGATGCGCTGGTCGACTCATCTGAGTCGCCGTTCACTGACGACATCCACGAAGAACCCCTTCCCAAAGGGTTTAAAGTTCCTCAGTTGAAGCAATATTCAGGGATAGGAGATCCGGCAGAGCACTTAGAAAACTTCAAAGTCCGCATGGACCTCCTTGGGGCCAACGGACACATTTGACGAGCTTGGCATGGACTTGGTTTCGCAACCTGAAACCCAGGACAATCAGCTCGTTCTCTCAATTAAGCCGAGCCTTCGCCACTCAGTTCATCGGGAGCACCGACCTGAGGAAGCATTCAACTCACCTTGCCGCGATCAAGCAAAAAGAAAACGAGTCCCTGAAAGATTACCTCGCGCGTTTTAACTCCGAAGCCGTGCAAATAGAAAACCTCTCACAAGACGTATTGTTACATACTATGATCAAGGGACTACGTGATCGACGATTCCTTTGGTCTGTCGGGGAGGAGCCACCTCAGTCCGTGGCCGAATTTTTAGATCGAGTGGCTAAACACATTAACGCTGAGGAACTGGTTAACGCTCACCGACCGACGACTAGGAATAAGGATCGTCAGGATAGCGGCAGCTCAAAAAGACACAGGTCGGAGCGGAAGTCAGAGCGGAGGTCACCGACTCGGAACGGGACCTGCTCGTGGAACAAAATCACCTGCACCACAGTTCGAAAAGTATACACCTGCTCAACAAAACCATCGAGCCAGTGTATTTAGCAGAGAAAGGCAAGTACAATTTTGAACAACCTGCGAAGATAAAGACCGACCCCAATAGAAGGTCGAAATCAAGGTACTGTTTGTACCATAAAGACCACGGTTGCAACACCGTGGATTGCTTTGACTTGAAGCAACAGATAGAAACCCTAATCCAGCAAGGATTTTTGAAAGACTACATCGCTCAGCGTTCGGACGGCCGAAGGGATGAAGGTCGAGCCGCTAACCTGACTGAAGAACAAAGTAACAACCCTGTGGAAGAAATCCACATGATCTTCGGAGGGCCGGCAACTGGAGATTCCGGGAACTCCCGCAAAAACTATGTGCGGCAAGGAAGAACATCCCTAACGGGGCCTTCTGTGAACATCACCAGCCGACCTGCAAAGGTCGCAAAGGTAACCTCGCAAACAATAACGTTTACCGACGAGGATGCTCGAGGGATCGTACACCCACATGACGACTCCCTTGTCGTTGCGATGGTAGTCGCCAACAAAAGACTCCACAGAATGATGGTTGACACGGGGAGCTCGGCTGATATATTGTACGCTTCAGCGTTTGAGAGAATGAAGATCGACCGATCCAGACTAAGACCAGTCAAAACAGCATTGACCGGATTTACAAGGGGACAGCATCATGCCTGAAGGAGAGATAACTCTGCCGGTTACCGCCGGGGAAGAACCTAACCAGAAAATAATTATGGTTAACTTCCTTGTCGTAAATACCCCCTCTGCCTATAACGCCATCATCGGCCGCCCTATCCTGCGAGCTCTCGAAGCTGCCGTTTCCATCTATCACCTTGTAATGAAGTTCGAAACTGACGAAGGAATCGGCGTGGTCAGGGGAGATCAGCAGGAAGCCCGTCGTTGCTACGAACTTTCCCTACGAGGGAAAAATAAAAGTACGGTATCAATCGTTTCTCATGCGACCTCCCTCGACCCAAGGGAAGAAGAGGAGGAGCGCGGGTCGCCCGTCGAAGAGTTGCTCGCCATTCCCTTGTCGGAGACCGATCCGACCAGGATTATCAAGATCGGATCGTGTTTGAAGGACAAGGTGCGAGAGAGCCTAACCACCTTTTTGAAGGAGCATGTGGATGTTTTTGCGTGGTCCCATGAAGAGATGCTTGGAATTTGCCCGGAGGTAATGGTCCACCGGCTAAACGTCGACCCAACCATCAGACCGATCCATCAAAAAATGCGCTTTTTCAACACGAAAGGTACATGATAATTGAAGAGGAAGTACAGAAATTGCGTAAGGCGGGATTCGTCCAAGAAATATGTTATCCAGAATGGCTGGCAAACGTCGTCCTCGTCAAAAAGAACAATGGAAAATGGAGGGTCTGTGTGGACTACATTGACCTGAACAAAGCCTGTCCTAAAGACAGCTTCCCTCTACCACGGATAGATCAGCTTGTTGACGCAACTGCTGGGCACGAGCTCCTTAGCTTCATGGACGCCTACTCTGTATATAATCAGATCCAAATGCACGCTCCCGACAGGCAAAAGACAGCGTTCATTACAGATCGGGGGCTCTACTGTTATAAGGTCATGCCTTTCGGGTTAAAAAACGCCGGAGCGACCTACCAACGACTGGTAAACAAGATGTTCGCAGATTAACTCGGTAGGACTATGGAAGTATACGTGGATGACATGCTCGTCAAAAGCAAGCGGTCGAAGGACCACGTCTACGACCTCTGCACTGCGTTCAAGATATTGCAGGAAATATCAAATGAAGCTCAACCCTAGCAAATGCCCTTTCGGAGTAAGCTCGGAAAAGTTCCTTGGCTTCATGGTAAACCAGCGAGGAATTGAGGCCAACCCTGAAAAAATTCAGGCCCTTTTCAACATGAGTTCACCTCGCATAGTGAAGGAAATCCAGCGGCTCACAGGAAGGATCGCGGCACTCAACAGGTTCGTCTCAAAAGCTACAGATCGATGCCTCCCTTTCTTCAAGCAGCTGCGCAAATGCAAGGAGATGACCTGGACTTCGGAATGCGAGCAAGCTTTTAGCGAGTTAAAAGCCCACCTCGGCTCTCCGCCGCTGTTGTCCAAACCAGCGCATAAAGAAGAACTACTCTTGTACTTAGCAGTTTCACCAGCAGCAGTCAGCTCGGCACTAGTCCGGGACGATAAAGGGATACAAAGGCCCTGTTTACTACGTCAGCAAAGCTCTACTCGACTCAAAAACGTGACACCCGAAAATAGAGAAGCTGGCTTTAGCACTGATCACCTCAGCTCGGAAGCTGAGGCCATATTCAAGCACACCCGATAGCTGTGCTGACCGATCAACCGCTGCGGCAGGTACTTGTAACATCCTACAAATTCACCTACAGGGGGTGACGTCATAAGGACTGTACGTATAGTTGTGCTTAGCCTCGTACCCATCTGTTATCTGACTCCACGGCCCCACGGAGGGGCCCTGAGCATGCCAATCGTCCGTAGAAGCCTTGATGAATCGCGGATGGACATAAAACTGGAGGTGGACCTTAGCCTTAGTGGGCTTGCCAACCCATGCGGACGATAAACCAAATCGAGGGGCTAAATCCCTTGATTTGTGTTTCGATGTGTGGTGCACATGTGTTGTGCAAATGTCTAAGTCTAGGGGTTCTGTGTATGCTATTTGAGTCATGGTCCACAGAAGGGATTTAGAACCGTTGAAACGCTGTGAGATTTAGGCCCCCTACCACCAATAAATCCATAAGCCATTACCTAGGGCCGCTCATCCGATCGTGGCCCGACGACCGTTAAATCACGTATCGCACTGGGGCGGTCGATCGCCATGTTTGGTCCAAGAGATAGGTCGGCCCAGGGTAGATCTCCACTTAACCGATCTTATGACCGGTTGGGCTTGGATTGTGTGGAACCCAGTGGGACCTACTTAGCATAACAGCCCTCCAAAGGACCGAACTCCAAATATTACAAGTCATTGGGCTATCCAATTCTTGCTGGACTTATATATAGGAATGTTGAGGCATTTCCCTTCAACATTCACTCACCCTTGTGCTTGGAGAGAGGTCTTGGGAGCTAGGTCACATGGGAGAAGTGAGATTCGAAGTGGTGGGGTTGAGCTAGGGTTTTGAGACTCAAGATCCAACCTGCTTACTCATCGGCGCTATTGCGTTGAGCCGCCAACGATTGCTGCAACCACCGGTCGAGTGTCGGTAAGTATAAATCTTCGTCTCTCAGGTCCTAATAAGTGTAAATGGTGGTGGTCGACCCTAACCTCGACTGTATTCGTGCTCACAGCTGAGGGATACGCCGACCCTAACCTAGTGTTGTGAGATCATACGAAAACCCGAAACCCTAAGGTGCGGGATTATGTTTCTAGGTTTGCTTTTATCAAATGCTGTCAGTTTAGGATTGATGTGAATGCTAGAGTTTGGTCGATTTGTAGCTGAACCACTTTGGTTAGGTTTATTGCAAGAATATACTGATTATAAATTTGTGCAGTCCATATGTTTGATAAAATGCTTGAATGAATTTACTGAATGTATAACTGCCTTGTTTTGACCTCCTATTGTGGAACATGCTCACATGTGTTTTTATATTAAGTAAGCACACACATTCAAGTATTATTATGTCACTGTGTAGATTTATATTAATTAATAATTTAATATGTTGTGTTGGCTCTTGTTAGAATATAACCTAAAAATTGGAGACTCAGGTGGGCTATGACTAGAAAAACAGCGACCATTTCTTTTTCTGTGTGTAGCTTTTACCTTTTCCTTAGCTTTTCTCTTCATTTTCTCTCTCTGTCCCTCCTCGCTGTACATGCATTCCATATGCTGCACCGTTATTTTCTTTGCAATCAAATGCTAAAGAATAGAATATAGGGGATAGGGCTGGTTCCTATAAACTCATCTTGGTTCACCTACTAGAGTACTCACCAAAGGATCATCCACTGTTGGTGAATCCAGGATGTCCACCTAGCAGGCCAAACGGTTGATGGCTTGTGGTGATAAACCTGAAATTACTACACAATCCCAGCCGTTCAATAAGTAGATTCCCCTTGGACTCTGGTACATAACCCTTGTCGATTCACAATCTAATTACCCGATGAGTCTGGTCTTCCTACTAGAACTAGAAGCCATCATCTACAGTAGAAGCCATCAGATGGATGATCAGGATTCACCGACTGAAAATCCACACATACAACATTAAATGCAGATGAAGCAAACTTGGTCCACAACCAACTTGGTCCTTTGAGACTCACTTGACATGCTCTGACATGGAAGTGGATACATACCTTGGTAGCCCAAGGGCTTGCTTTATTTCCCAATCATAATGGTAATTAATTGGAAAGATTGGAAATAGGATAATTGGTTGGTGATATCAATTACATTTTGTCAACTTTGCTAAATAACTTTCAAACATGTTGGACCATGTGCTGCAGTTAGAGATAATTCAATCACTAAGCATGTTTGACAGCGGGCTCAATCAAATCCCGCTGCATCAGGTCATCACGATGTAATCCACGTTGATATCTTTGACCATTTTAAAGCTATGTTTTGTTGGTTTTCGCTGGCGTTGTTGACATCAGTAGAGCATAGCAATCGCAACAATCCATCTAAGTAGTCACACGTACATGTATGAATTATTTGGATGATAAGGACCGTTTCATCACTACGGCTTCAAGGTGTGACTGCAGAAAACATGAATAGTGGACGATGGAGACTCAAGATCAGGAAAGAATAGAAAATAAATGGCTAGGATTGTCTGGGATGTGAAGTTTCTGTACTATACGAATCCACGGTAAGGATATCACTATATGGACGGTCGGGATTGATATGCTCCCTCACCCTGTGAATGATGATGGAGCTCTGCCATTCTGGGCGCGACTTGGGTGAGACCCCGGAACCAGGAATGTGGCTCTGCCATTCTGCCATTCTGGCTCGTGGCCCACATGGATGATATTTTGTATATCCACGCCGTCCATCCGCTTCTCCAGAACATTTGAGGATGGGGTTCCAAAACTTATGCAGATCGAAATTTCAAGTGGACCATACCATAGGAAACAGTGGTGATTGAGTGTCCCACCATTAAAAATTCCAAAGAGGCCATCGTAAGGTTTTGGTAATGCTTATTTGTAATCTAAGCCGTTCATAATGTCAAGACAATCTGGATGAAGATAAAATATAAAGATCAGATTGATCTAAAACTTTTGTGGCTCACAAAAAGATTTTAATTGTCATTCGTAATTGTTTCTAGTGGTACGGTCCACCTGAGATTTGGATCTTCTTAGGGTTTGGGATCACGTCCTAAAATAAGATGGAAAAATAGATGGACGGCTTAGATATATAGAAAAATACATCAGGATTGCCCCACACAGTTAGGGTAACACCCACTAAGTTGTTCCCTAGGTAACACCTAAAGGTGGTAAGTTCCGAGCATAGCCGAGTTAGCCCTAGTTTGGTTTGGCTTGTTTTTGTGCCACCTCAGTTTGTGGATCGGCTTGGTTTAGGTTTCGAGCTGACCCATGTAGCCTGAGTTTGGTTTGCTCTAGAAAATTTTGGTTCAAGTCAGGATTAATTTGGTCGAAAATTTTAAACCAGGCTGGGTTGAGCTCAAACAAGTGGCGGCACTTTTTTTCCTAGTTTTTTTAAATAGAAAAGAACTTAAAAGGTTAGGAAAAAAAAAAAAAAAGTTTAAACATATCATATGATGTTTAACATCCACCAAATGAGTGCAACTTAAAAATAAACAAATAAGAACATTTTCCAAACAAAAGTACACTAGCATTATTTACAAGTACAAGGAAACAGTGTACATTCTTGTATATGTACTTTGTATTATCCATGTCATTATATATATGTATTATCCACGCTGTCCATCTGTTTTACATATCATGTCAGGACATGATTCAAAAATGGAATCATATCCAAAGCTCAAGTGGATCACACCACAGAAAACAGCATGCTTATAATATACGAGCCAAATCAAGTCGAATCAAATTGAGCTCAATCAAATCAAGCTTCAAGCCAAGCCGAGCCAATACTACCCTAGTTTGAGCTTGGTTTGTTTTTTCAAACGAGCTTGACTCCGAGGCTTGATTTGGTTTGAACTTCCATTCAAACCAATCCAAGCCGGGCTTTTTCAAACCAATCTGAACCGAGCTTTCGAGCTTGCTTGGCTTGTGCCCAGCTCTAGTAACACCTAATTCGTCTGTGGCCCACCTTGATGTACTTTATGTATATCCACATTGTCCATCTGTTTTTTCATATCATTTTAGGACGCGATCCCAAACCATGAGAAGATCCAAATCTCAAGTGGGCCATACCATTAGAAATAGTGATGATTGACCATTAAAACTATTTTATGACCTTGGGGTAGATCTCCACTTAACCGATCTTATGACCGGTTGGGCTTGGATTGTGTGGAACCCAGTGGGACCTACTTAGCATAACAGCCCTCCAAAGGACCGAACTCCAAATATTACAAGTCATTGAGCTATCCAATTCTTGCTGGACTTATATATAGGAATGTTGAGGCATTTCCCTTCAACATTCACTCACCCTTGTGCTTGGAGAGAGGTCTTGGGAGCTAGATCACATGGGAGAAGTGAGATTCGAAGTGGTGGGGTTGAGCTAGGGTTTTGAGACTCAAGATCCAACCTGCTACTCATCGGCGCTATTGCGTTGAGCCGCCAACGATTGCTGCAACCACCGGTCGAGTGTCGGTAAGTATAAATCTTCGTCTCTCAGGTCCTAATAAGTGTAAATGGTGGTGGTCGACCCTAACCTCGACGTATTCGTGCTCACAGCTGCGGGATACGCCGACCCTAACCTAGTGTTGTGAGATCATACGAAAACCCGAAACCCTAAGGTGCGGGATTATGTTTCTAGGTTTGCTTTTATCAAATGCTGTCAGTTTAGGATTGATGTGAATGCTAGAGTTTGGTCGATTTGTAGCTGAACCACTTTGGTTAGGTTTATTGCAAGAATATACTGATTATAAATTTGTGCAGTCCATATGTTTGATAAAATGCTTGAATGAATTTACCGAATGTATAACTTGCCTTGTTTTGACCTCCTATTGTGGAACATGCTCACATGTGTTTTTATATTAAGTAAGCACACACATTCAAGTATTATTATGTCACTGTGTAGATTTTTCCATCAAGTGTAGGTTGAGTTAGGATATGAATTCTTTGGCCAAATCCTCTGAGATGGGTAACCCTAGTGGTGGGTCACCCGAGGCGCACCCGATTGCACAGGGAAAATGGATGGCTGGCGGTAGTTCGCTACACGGGTTTCGGATGCCCACGTCAGACCAAACGGAGACCCGTGTGTCAATCGGTTATTGCCTCAAACCGGCAACGTGGATGACTGATGGTTGTGCAACAGAGTCCTACGAATCCAGGGTACCTAGGGCCCTAAGATGTGTTTGATCCATCGAGAATTAGATGTGCACTGATATCCTGACAAGTCTCTTGGGCCGGTCATGGCGGTATGGGACACTGTGGCCGAGTCGTCGGCCTATGCTGGGGTGGTGCACCTCCCCATGGTGTCCTTGGAGCAAACCGGAGAATGCCCACTGCCTCGGTATGATCGAGACAGTGGGAGGACTCCGTGCTAATCAGTAAGAAGGGAACCATACATTGTGTGTTGAAGAAAAGGGGATACGTGGGCCACCGACGATGATTGACGACGCACCGTCGGAGCCGGGTGGCTCAGTGTTTGGACAAGTGATTGCAACCGGTACCTTGAATTCACCAATTGGCTGTTTGAAAAGAGGACTAATTATAATACAAGTTTAAACTCATGCATGCATGTCACGGATCACCCAGGTAACTGTCCTACTGTTAAAGGCCAGGATACCTGAGGATGATTCACTCTCATTCCCACATTAGAGGTTCTGGGGTGCCCGGTTGCTTGATGTGGTGCCAGGCTATCTCGTGTTCCTCGTTGTCATCCGGAACATTCATCATATGTGAACTCATGTCATTCATGCACTAACTCACTAGACTAGGAGTTCCTTGTTTTGCTTGCGATCAATGCCTACTCTGCTTTGTTTGATAACATGTTAAACTTAGAAATATAGTCCTCACTGAATTGATCACTCACACCCGCACCTGGGGTGGTGTTATGACACGCCCCTAGATGAACTTATCATAGATGCAGGTCTAGTGGAGGAGGAGACGCTGCAGGACGAATTCGAGGATTTTGTCGAGTCCTCCTACTTTCAGCTAGCTGATGATCAGATCTAGGTGGGGAGTCTGGCCTAGCCGGCCTCATTTTTGGGGAGCAGTGGCTCCGGATTGTACAGGATATTGCTATACGATGTACTTTTCCTTTTTGATTTAGGCGAGGTCACCCGGGATGTGGGTGCCTCATATTTTGGATGATGATGATCGGTAGTTTAAGTAGTATTCTATTACCACTTGTTATTATGCATTGCCTATGGTTGATTCTATATTAGCATACTGACGCCAAGAATGTTATACGAACAGCACGCTTCCGCATGGCAACCGTAATACCCGAAATACTAAGGCCTGACGTCATAATCAGGTCTTGGGATTTGGGGCGTTACAGTACTGCAAAACCCAGAAACCTCAGGTCGTCTCGTTAAATGGGCTGTTGAGCTCGGTGAATTCGACATACAATACCGACCTCGAGCTGCGATCAAAGGTTAAGCAGTGGCCGACTTCATCGTCGAGTTAACCAAGCACCATGAAATTCAAGACAACAACAAACCCGACCAACCTCCAGAGGATAACTACGACACACCAGCTTGGTTATTACACGTTGATGGATCTTCCAATTCACAAGGCAGCGGAGCTGGTCTCGTCTTGACATCACCGGACGGAGTCCAAATTCAATATGCTCTCCGGTTTGGATTCAGAGCTTCGAACAATGAGGCTGAATATGAAGCCCTCCTAGCCGGTCTCCACCTTGCCTCTGAAGTAGGAATCCGATCCATAAGGATACACAGCGACTCGCAACTTGTGGTCAATCAAGTGACTGCAGAATATCAAGCAAAAGGAGGGAAAATGGCTGCATACCTAAAGAGAACTCAAGAGTTATTATCGCGTTTTGATCAGTACAAAATCGTTCAGATCTCGAGGGGCGAAAGTATGAATGCGGATTCTCTTGCGAAACTCGCATCATCAGCAGACGACGAGCTTGGTAGGATGGTACCTGTCGAGTTCCTCCCACAACGAAGCATATCGTCAAACGAATCTACAGGGGTTTTTCCAGTATCAGCAATTCCAGATTGGAGAGATCCTATCATCCGGTTCTTACAGTCGGGCGAATTACCCGCCGATCAAAAGGAAGCTCGGCGCATCCGCTATAGATCAGCTCAATATACTTTGATCGATGGGATCCTCTACAAAAGGGGGTTCTCCCTCCCATGTCTGCGTTGTTTGGAACCCGAAGAAGCCGATTACGTGTTACGAGAAATCCATTTTGGTTGTTGCGGGAATCATTCTAGTGCCCGAGCACTAGCACAGAAAAGTAATCCGACAGGGGTATTATTGGCCCACCATTCAGCACGACGCCCGAGAGATCGTTAAAAAATGCGATAGATGCCAACGATTCGCTCCGATTCCTCACCTGCCACCTGAAGAGCTCACTCCCATGTCTGGACCGTGGCCGTTCGCTCAATGGGGAGTCGACATCATTGGCCCTCTTCCGACGGGGAAAGGGCAGGTAAAATACACAATCATCGGCGTCGATTATTTCACAAAGTGGGAGGAAGTGGAACCATTAGCTACGATTATAGAAAAGAAGACGACAGATTTTATTTGGAGAGCGATTGTGTGCTGATTTGGGATTCCGAATACGATAATTACTGATAATGGGCGACAGTTCGACAACGAAAGATTTCGAAACTTCTATAAAGGTCTGGGCATTAAAAACGTATATTCTTCTCCTCATCACCCGCAAGCCAATGGCCAGGTCGAGGCAGTTAACAAGATCATCAAGAACCACTTCAAAACGAAGCTCGGAGAAAAGAAAGGTGCTTGGGCAGACGAACTCCCCGGAGTACTCTGGGCCTACCGGACCACAGTTTGGTCCACAACTGGGGAAACGCCTTTCTTTTTAGCTTTTGGAGCTGAAGCCGTCGTGCCAGTAGAGGTCGGAATGCCCACGAGCAGGACGACCCAACACCGACTTGATCAAAACGAAGAGCAGTTGCGGAAAGCCTAGACATGCTTGATGAAGTACGAGAGGCATCCCAAATACGATTGGCAGCATATCAGCAACGAGTTAAGCGATACTATAACTCCCGAGTAAAAGAGCGGCGGTTCCGAGCTGGCGACCTAGTCCTCAAAAAGGTCAGTATCAAAGAGAAAATCGGCGTCTTCAGCCCCAACTGGGAAGGGCCGTATAGGGTGCTCAACTCACGTCGTCCCAGTACTTATTGGCTCGAAAGCATGGAGGGTAGACCCCTTTCCCATCAGTGGAACGCTGATCATCTGGTGATCTACTATCCATGAACGAGCAAGGCCTCATATAAAATATGTATTCCGAGGCAGTGATTCAATAAAATTGCTGTAAAATTGCTTCACAAGTGTTGTATTGACACCTCACTCACTCATAACTAAAGCGACCTAATCATTCAGAGTATACAGCGACATTCCGACTTATAACAACTAGTCGGCCTAGTGGCATTAACGTTCCGAGCTGACTACCATACTATTAAGGCCTTACGGCTAGTCGTCTACTCCAATATAATGATCGGATTTATGTTATCAAACTTTGCTGATTACAAAGGATTCTAAAGCAGTTCCAAGATTCGTTCATACATACAATAAAATCACACAAGGTTTGCCAAAAAATGCTTCTGAAGGGCTTGTATTAAAGTAAGATTTTCTTACATTTTTACATAAAAAAAAATATATAAGACATTTCAGACTTTGGCAGCATTAGATGGACCGGCAGCAGACCCTTTGGAAGGTCCTTCCCCCACGACCTCATCCTCATCTTCGTTATCATCGACGGGAGTAAGGTCCAGATCGGGGAAATGTTTGAGGACGAGCCGCCTGTAATCCCGGAAGCCATGGTTGTACAGCTCCTCGGAAAGTGCGTTCAGCTTCTCAAACTTAGCCTCCGCACCTTTGGCATCAGCCAAGGACTTCAGCTAGACCTCCTTCAGAAGTTTAGCCAGGTCCACTTTCTCCTCCTCGGCCGTCTTGAGAGCAGCCTCGAGCGACTCGACCTTGTTTTCTTCCGATTGAGCCTTGGCCGACGTCTCTTTCAGCGCCTCCTCGAGCGACTGAACTTGTGCCTGGGACACCTCTAGTTCGGACTGTGCCACCTTCAGCTCGAACTGAGCTGTTTGCAGATCCGTCTGGGCCGTTGCCAGCTCAGATAGCTTTCTCTTCAGCTCAGCCTTGATCGCCTCGGTCTTGGTCTTCCAGGAGGATGCCGCGACCAGAGCTTTTTGCATCTGGTGAGTCCGCTCGGCCATCTTCTGACGGATCATTATTAACAAGGTCGAGTCCTGCAAAAGCACGTTACTACGGTTAGTGATGCGGCAGCAAAGCGAATAAGTTGAAAAAAGAAAAACGAAAGGAAGTCAGCTCACCCTGAGACTGCTTTCAATTGTGACTCCGACCATTTGATCAGAATCTGACGTCGCGAGCGAGCTCAGATCCTGAGGAATGCTATGGTTAACGTCCATGTACGCGTTAACCCCCTCCTTCCAGGTCGCGAACTGCTCCTTGATTGGAGGCATGTCGACCTGGTCCTCGCGCGGCTCGGCACCACGAGCAGCCGTAGTATGGGCGGCCCGCGGAGCTTGAGGGGGACGCGATGATCCGACTTCAGCAGGAGCACGAGCAGGCCCTACTTCAGTAGATGCGGAGGGAGTGCCAGACGAACTGGCACGAGTTGCAGGTCGGCCAGCGGACGGTTCGACCCGGGAAGCTGAGGTGTCCGGCACGTTGACAACCGGAACCTCGGAAGCGGGAGACTGGGCAGTCAGAGGCTCAGCCCTTGCAGGGGATGAGCCCAGAGGCTGCCCGGACCCGCACACAAATGACTGAGGCAACCTTTGTTGCCTCTGAGTCTCCGTGGCCATCCTCTTGCTCGGGGGCTTTGCCGAGCTCTCCCCGCGCTCAAGAAGCCGGGCAGGAATTTTGCGGGATTTGGAGACCGCCTTTGGTGCCATGCCTGTCCAAAACATAAAGAAACATATCAGGACAGAATGTGTGGAGAAACGACGAGTAAAATATGAACAGCAATATTGTTTTGTTCACGAGATGACTTGACTCAAAGACGGAGTCTACAGTGATCAGATTGCGGAAATTCCTTTCTTCAAGGGGATAGGCTCGGGCAGCTCGGATCTGCCTCTCTTGTACCGCAGAAAGGGCTACTCTGATGGCCACTGAAGCTGCACCGATAAGGAGATGCACGTCAGAATTAAAAATAAAAAGCATATGTAAAAAGCATTAGAGGTGCAAAAAGATCTAGGTGCAGCTCGACCTGACAGAGCAAAGTCAGCTTGAACCCTATGCTCCAGAGGGCGAAGCTCATCCGATGAAGCCTCCCAGTCCCCCGATGCAAAGAACCATTTCCTCTTCCAAATTCTCGTGGAAGATGGCAGACCGGTCACTACCAAGCCCCCCTGACCCGGGTGAGAAGAGAAGTAATAAAGTCCCTGACTTCCCAGAGACTTAAGGCTATACATTGAAAAGAGCTCGTTCGAGGTCAGCTCTTTATTCCCTACTCTCTGCCACAAGATGTAGCATCTCACCATACACCTCCAGCCATTAGGTTGCAGTTGGCTCGGTGCGAGACCTAAGGTATTAAGAACCTCTCGCACAAAGGGGTGCAGAGGTAACCTTAGTCCGGCCTCTAAATGCATTAGGGAGATGACGGTTTCCCCCCGGCAAGGTCGGCTCAGCCTATCAGCTCGGTCCGGAACCCTAAGTCCTACGGATTCTAGAATCCCATACGTTCTCCTCGCAGTATCCAGTTCTTTCTGGGTAATCTGCGAGATCACGCTGTCCAGCTCGAAAGAATCCTTCTGAGCGGTTCCATTTCTGACTTCTGGCTCAGGAACATCAGATTCCTCTTCACTCACAGGATCAGCTGTCCTGGAATGGGATTCTCTGGGTTCCATCTCCTGAAGCTCAGTCAAAGGCAGGTCCGATTCAGAATCCCCAAACCTCACCATGGGTATGGCATCAGAGCAGGAAGTCTCCGACATTTGGAAGGTATTATGAAGATAAGAAGATCTTCTGAGGTTAAGAAGAGCGTACCCTAGACGCTGGAACACCGGCCGGATGAGGAGAGCTAGGAAAGGGAGAGGAAGAATCCGAGAAGGAAGGGAAGCAAAATCGGAGAAGAGAAAGATTTTTCTGAAATTCGCTAAGTCTCGAGTTTTATACCCAAAGGATTCTCTAGCATTTAATGAAATGATTCCGCATGGCGGCTCTCGGTTAAAGCGTACAAAAAGTAACGCATTACTCCGGACACGTGTCACCCCCCTGTTCGATAATATCCGGTTAAGCGCTGATACGCCGTACAAACAGATGATGGCGCCTCGATTTTTTGAACAGCTCATTAAATGCCGCCTTCCCGCCCGTCGAGATGACGGCGCTACAGCTGTATAACGCCAAAAGTATCCAGATCGTCGTATCTTCTTTATTAAGCTACTCCCGAGATAGACGAGCTGGACTCGGGAGTGGGGGGACTTCTGTTGTGAGAAGAATACGAGCTGACCTTAGGACCGTTGTGAGAAGAATACGAGCTGACCTAGGGATAGATCTGGATCGGCCCGCTCAACTCGAATCCGACCTGAGGATGGACAGAACGACCCAAAAACAGGTCGTCAAGTCTGACCTGACCTAGCCTAGGGAGAAGAGGCGATCCCTATGAACGACCTCGTAAGGCCGACCACAGAACGACCCAAAAACAGGTCGTCAAGTCTGACCGACCCAGCCTAGGGAGAAGAGGCGATCCCTATGAACGACCTCGTAAAGCCGACCTCTTTCATCGTACCGAGCTGGTTCCGTTACCGCAATTCTCTAAGTTTGTGCGTAATAAGAAGAAAAGAATTCAGGAAATCTCTAACCAACTGGCCGAAGATCCCCGAAGATCACGGGACAACTCAGGAAATCTCAGAAACCCGAGATTTCCTCTACAAGCATCAACACTTACCATCCAACGGTTTATCATGATCGTAAGTGGGTCCACGTAACTAAAATGGCTTGAGCCCAACCCTAGCCCGAAATCCATCGGGCCGTGCTTGCAAAGTCCAAGCCTTGCCCATGACCAAAGCTAAAAGAGTTGAATGATGTAATTGTAGAGCTGGCTTAAAAAGCTCGCTCGGCTTGCTAAAAAAGCCCGGCTTAGCATATACACGGTTTATATATATACATAAAAAATTGAATCGAGCCTGATTTCGACCCGAGCGCCCCTCTTCTAGCCTTAATTTCATTTTCATTTGATTCCCCTCTCTCCTGAGTTTTGCCCGCAGCCTGCCCAGCGCTCAGTCGCCCACCAACCATCCAGCAGCCATCTCTCTCTCTCTCTCTCTCTCTCTCTCTCTCTCTGTCCCTCTCATCTCCCCTGTCCTAGTCGCCCATTGTTCGTCCCCCTGCTGCTCTCTCAAACCCTCTCTCTCACAATCTCTCTCCCCGACCAAACTCCGTCACTCCGCCTCTCTCTCTCTCTCTCTCTCTCTCTCTCTCTCATTGGTCTCTCATTGTACCTCCCAATCCAATGAGGCGACGACCACACCCTGGCCGAGCTCGATGTAGGCTCGAAAGCTCGAGCTTGAATTTAGGCGTGAAAGCTCGAACTCGGTTCGAAAGCTTGACCAAACCAAGCCGGGCTCGAGCCCAAGTAATCCACTGGTCGAGCCGAGCTAGGCTCAGTTCAATTTGATTTGGCTCGTGTACAACTGTAGATGGAAGGTTTGAAATAGTCTAATCTAAGAATCTCATATCTCCTCAGCAAACAATGGTTCCATCATATAAATGGTCTTGATCATCAAAACACAGCCCGAACTCAAGAGGGCCATTAAATTACACAAGTATGTTTAAACCATCCATTCTTCTGGCTCACTGGATGATCAGAAAGGGCGAATGAACTGGGCCTCGCCAGACCTCAGGCCAAGTTTAGCGGCCCACGACCTGGCACTGCTGGGCCGGGCTGGGTCCATCTGACCCTTTGTGGCCCAACTTCAGGGAGTACCCAATCTTAGGCACTAGCATCTCACGTGGGGCCCGCATGCAAAATCCAAGCCGTTTATCAGATGGTCCCAATGGTATCAGAATCAAAACCGTTCAGTGATAAGATCAACTGTATCTATAAGACAAATTACACTGTGGGCTGGGCTAGATGGGTGGCTTGGATCTTGCACACGTGCACCAAATAAGAATGGAATATTGAAATTTACACACATCATTCAGCGTACATGAATAGCCCTACAGATGAATAGACGGGCCTACAATCGGTGGGCCCATACTGAGGTGCAGCTTGGATATCTCACACACCTTCGCCGAAGGGCTGCCCATTTGGGCCCAGCAGGCATGAGTCCAAGACGACTCAGATTCGGCTAAGCCCAACCCAATTCAATACCATGCCCCCAATTGAGTCCTGACTCGATGGTTAACGATGTCGGCAGCCCGGCTCAACGGTCAGGTTGAGTTCGGGCTCATAACAAACACCCATTGTCAAGACTTCAAGGCCCAATTAATACAGGCTACATGTGTGCCTGGCTAGGACCATGGATTCCTTTAGACCTGATAAGGCATGTGCCATCCCCAAAAGCAGAGCCCCTGCTCTAGTTATCCTAACCAATGCCACGTTGCATCCCATTGAGGCGATTCCCATCCCAAAAACTCTCCTCAATCGGAGGATCATATCCGTTCAATAGACGGTTGAGATGAAGCTCTAAGAGAGCTCATGGTTCAAGGAGGTAGAAAAGATTAGGCAACCAATAGGTTTGATTTAGGATATGGTTCTTTAATTGAGTGGAAAGGCCTACCACAATTCATGTGGCCCACCCAAATTAGTTGGGATAATGCTTAGATGA
Organism: Liriodendron chinense; assembly: GCA_003013855.2. NCBI lineage: Eukaryota > Viridiplantae > Streptophyta > Magnoliopsida > Magnoliales > Magnoliaceae > Liriodendron > Liriodendron chinense. Next base: position 46,449 of record PVNU02003428.1, read on the forward strand.
TGGCCACGCCTGGCAGTAGGTCGGTCTTGGGGCTGGATTTTCAACTCATTGGGTGGGCCTTCGGGCCAGCAGAGTTAAAAATCTTGATATTATTAGGCCCATGCCCGACTCAATTTGGCCGTGTTGAGCCGAAATCTAATAATTAATTTTATATATATATATATATATATATATATATATATATATATATATATATATATATATATATATATATAATTGAAATATCAAATCCTGTCGCTTTTTTGTAAGGACACGATTTTCAACCAAGTGACGCGGTTCGAGTTGCCATGAGTCGCTTCAAGTTGACTGGGTCATTGAGTCGACTCAACAAGTCGTACTGAGTCCAGACCAAGTCTTTGATACTTCTGAATTTAATGGCGACCCAGCTAGAAATGTCACCAAATTGAGTCGAATCGGCCAAGTTTCAAGTCAAGCCACCGAGTTTTAGAACTATGGACATGTAGATCATGAAATGGGCATTTAGGAGAAATACATAAAGTCCTCATTCAACTGAAAATTCCATCCACTGTAACAATGGTCGGCCTTACACAAGCAAGGGCCGCACTTGCCGGAACTGAAAACCCTAAGTATGCTGCACAACCTCCAGCCGGATATCATACGACTCCAATCGATCGGATTCAATGCATCTAGATCAATCAATTCAATAAATCATCTTAAAAGAAGCATAGATTGTTTGTATGGTACAGCTAATTCTATTGAAACAGATCGGCCTATAAATCCTCCTCCATAAAAATTATAAGAAATTGCTATACGTGCGTACCATCAAGCCACTCAAGGGTAGGAATCACATGCACCAATAACTTTCTAAAATCTTCATCACAAACCGCATTCCCCGCCACATCTAACTGTGCCAAAGACAGATCTTTAAAGATCAATACGGCTTCCCAATAACTCCGGGCGTTGACATTACCGCTCTCATATTCCCTGGCATTCCAATCAATTCCTGTTGCATGAGAAAGGGGAGAAGAACACAAAAACCTCGTTGTGTCGATTGGGTGTGCCCCGATTTCATTGTGGGAGATGTCAAGTGTCCTTAATGGCTTTATCAGTTTCAAAGGCTCCAATGCGGTGAAACTGCGGAATCGGTTGTTGCTCAGGTTCAAGGAGGTGAGAAGTTGCATCACTTCCAAACCTGCTACAAAGCCCAAAGAAATCAGTTGCAAGCATAGTTGTAAAACTCGTTCTCGTTCACTTGACTCGACTGAGTCAATTCTAGCCGATTTTCTAAGAACCTCAGTCAGGACTTGATCAGACTCATCGATTTGGCTCGGCCGACTCGATATGACTTGACATGACTTGAACTGAGTCAATAGCCTTGTCAATTGGGTTTTAGTGGTAAACGCAAAATGAGGCCTGTGAGAATTGAAGCCTCAACCTCATTGCTGGAAGCACCTGCCAATGACCAGCAACCAGCAAGCAGAAGTTCTCTTGGGATGTTCTATTTTTTTTCCCACTTATAATATTTTAAATGTTTATTTCTTCTTCGAATATCCTTCATTTGCAATGTCATAATATCAAGTCAACTTCGAACTTGTCTGAGTCTTCGAGTTGACCCAAACCGACCAGACATCCAGTCGAATCAAGTTTTCAGGTTTGAACTATGGTTGCAAGTGGAATGGCATCATTGGTCTTTCAACAGCTAAATGGAGAGACACTTACAACCATCGAGATTCATCTGATACACTGGCAGAGTATCGATGGATGATACACAGGCACTTAGAAATTGCAAATATGGTATACAACTCATTCAAATTGAACTGCTCAAATTATGGGTCCCAGTTTAGATGTAGCATGAACAAAAAATTAGGCTCATTTAATTATCTGACTATCATATTGGTGGACATTTATTTGATGATTAAACACAAATAATGTTCAATGCACCTGTTTAAACAAATGAGAATATTCATGAGGTCAGAATTATTCAACCGATTAGGATATTGAGACTAGGACTTAGCAAAGGTGGGTTCGACAAGTTTGGCAGTTTAATCTGAGTTCATGTTTGCCAAGTGCGCAATTGACCACTGCCTGCATGTCAAGCATCATACTCTGCCAGAGTATCAAATAACTCCCAAAATTGTAGGACCCTGTTTGGATCATATAACTGCTCTCTTATAAAACAAAAGGCAGAAATCCCACAGTGCCATTTGCGCACAAGTACTAATAGAGTTGTAGGGCGGAATTTAAAGGATCTTATGAAAGAAAATAAAAATAAGATGATCTTAAGGACATGACCTTCAATTGATTGAAGCTCGTTGTGACTGAGATCTAGCATTTGGACCCACAGCAAACGCTCAAAGCAACCAATCCGTGACAGTGATAATTTGTTAAGCCGTAGGCAGACAGTACGTTGGGTTCTCGAGGGCTTTTGTTCTTTATAGTATGAACAGTGCTTCACCAAAGACTCCCTATTGGAGGTAACCTGCAAAAATACTCAAATGAGAGTTTGTTCATCTCACATTAACAAGGTTTATAAGATAATCTAATGAATCCATACGTTATCAGTGCTCATCAAGTATGCGAACATCACAACAACAGTAAACTTTAGGGGAAAATGCATAGCTTAGTAAGTTGCCAGATCAACTTGCATGTGACATAATAGTTTGGCGATCCAGACCATTAATCTTGATCAGGCCCCACCATGGATGGAAATGACCAAAATTTTCCAAAACTGGAAGATCATTAACTTAAGATCTTTCAGATACAACAGCCTACTAATAAAAAAAAGAAGACAGCAAAGGTGAACAACAGAAAACAGGCCAAAGATTGAAGGGTCACAATCTTCAAATACCAGATATGGGGGCCCAGGACTGTGATTCTTCTATTGCGACTGGGGATATGGTACATGGAGATAGAGAGAGAGAGAGACCACGCATTTGTGGGGGCCCAGGACTATGTGATTCTTCTATTGTGACTGGGGATATGGTACATGGAGAGAGAGAGAGAGAGAGAGAGAGAGAGAGAGAGAGACCACAGTATACTTGTTTTACATGCCGCATAAAACACCCAAGTCGGTGGAGCCCATCATCTTTTAAATGTAAATAAAATCCATTCCACCCATCAGGTTCTGTACTCGATGTTAGGTCCTGAGGTCAAAATTCCAGATCCACAACTCAGATGGCACACACCACATGGAACAGTGGGAATGGGACACTGACCATAGATTTGTGTGTGGGCCACCAACTGGTGTATCTTTCATCAAACCTGTTAATCAGGTCTATCTCACCAAGATGAAGAGAAGATATAAAAATCAACTTAACAAAACACTTACATGGGCCACAACATGTGAACTTAGCAGTTGTTCTCACCAGATGGACGGAGTGGATTTTACATATATAACATGGACCCCATAGAGCGTTGAATAGTCCTCTTTGTCTAGCGACATGCCAAGAAGAGAAGTCGCATTAAGTGTGTGGGCTACAAGCATCAAAAGAAATGAAGTGGATTGAATTTAAGCCGTCCCTTGTGCAGTAACATCTCAACCGTTCCTTGCCAAGCAGCTACATTTTTACGATGAATTTACCCCCTCTTAACCAATGTTGTGAAGACTAGTTGCACAGCTATTGGCATTATATGTAGTAGATAATATGTGATAGATGAGTACTAACATGCCAATACTCATAAAACAACAGATGCATGAAGGTATTTTAGTCATATTGATAAATAGTTGTTATTTAGGATTATAAGGTTTTAAGTTGTAACATGTGTACTTTGGAACAGTGTTCCCAAGATGGAACACAAAAATTACACTGTATAGGTCGATAATACCAATATTAGCACCAATATTGTGTACCACACAAAATATTGCATGATATCAGCGCCTGTTCTTTGATATAAATACAGCATGTCAATAATAATATCAATATAATCATCAAGGAATCAATGTCAGGTGTATAAATACCTCAAAAATTCTAAAGAAAAAAAAAGAAGCCTCTTCTGAAAATTTGCTTGGTGGATATCTTTTTTTTTTTTTTCTTTTTTCTTTTTGAACATTGTTTGGGGGATATCTCGCAACTCCAGAGTGGAAACAGGCTGGAACTTCATAGTGAGAAAAATATGAGAAAATTGCAATTGATGTATATAAGTTAGCATGGATCGTAATAGAAATCTATGCCTATGTGGGATCTCAAACATTGACATGGATTTGAGGCGATAAAATCAAATTGTGTTTTGTTACTTGCATTGTATGATATTTGAAAGATACAAACTCATTTTGGATATAATTGTACTGCTTTTATCTGACAACACATGGTTGAGGACCTATAAAACAGAAACTTATTATGTAATATTGTTTTGTGTAAAACTCCAAGTCATAAGTGTGTAAATACGTGTCTTTTAACATTTCCTAAAGTTTCACCAAAAAATTCCACTTTTTTCCCAATGTTTCCCCCAAAGTGCAATACATTCCCCAGTATCCACGATTTTATCGACAATATTGATATATATTTCCATATCCCCAGGGACCGATACATGTAATGAAAACGATACTTCACACAGTGCACAGTTTCCTGGTATCTCCAACATTGGATGATATTATCTGTATCGCAGGTCAGCGATATAAATACAGGGTGAAGCACGCGCGCATGCACACACACACATATATAATACTCGCTGATATCACATGAATGTCGGTGTCAACCTTTTAAATAAATAGTGTCTTGTCAATACATGGGATGATATCACCAATATTACCAATAATATTGACAATATCACCATTGATACCTGAGAAATTCCAGAAAATAAAAAGTAAAAAAAAATATAAAAACCACCTTTTTTTTGAAATTTTTAGGGGATGTCTTTCTAGGGGTGTTTCAAATTAGTGCATTGCATGTGCTCAATTATTGCATTATTACTTAAAAATTAGTGCACGGGAATTAGTTTATTAATTAAATATTTTTTTCTCAACACCCCCTTTTTTTTTTGCACATGCACCCCACACCCACACACTCATGCCGTAGTGGATTTTCACCACCTATGGGACTCGAACCCGAGACCTCATGTTGAAACTCCTTAGAGTCTACCACTGAGGCAAGGATAAGAAACCCTATATGTATCGTTGTTGTTGTTGTTTTGTTTTGTTTTGTTTTTGTCTTTGAAAGTTGACAAAGAATTTTATTATTGAAGCGCTAGCAAGCAGCAAAGAATCATGGTTCTGAATGTCAATTTCAGTTGGCGTATTGGCCTGGCGGAAAAATGATACGATACGACGTTGTGTATTAGTATTGGGGCCATATCGGTCAGAAATTTTTTTAAAGCAAAATAATATGGAAAAATATTAGAAAAATAGGAAAAATTGAGATATCCAAGAATCTATAATTTTTTTTATATTTTGTATTTTGACCATGTATTCAATGGTGTATCGGACCATTCTTTGATGACAATATTATCTGTTGATTTGACTTGTTAAAGGTCAACTAAATGGGTCCTAATTAAACACAAATCAAGCATGATTTGGTGAACAATGGCCCATTACATTGAAATACAACAAAAAGAAGATGAAAATATAAAAAGAAAGTGAAAGTTTTCCCTTCTTTCCGATTTTTCCCATAATGGTCCACTTCAGTTTAATTTGTCGAATACCATTGAAATCATTTGTTTTGATCCCAAATAGGTCTAGACTCTATATCTAGCCTAAAATAAGTTTTTAAGCTTATTCCATAGTTTAGATGAATAAAAAAGGGAGATGTATGAAATTTTGAAAAAAAAAAAAATCAAAATTGGACTTTTGCGGGCATATTGGCCTGTATCGGCCGTATCGGTGCCGATACGCTCTGTATCAGCCAATACGGACCGATATGGGTCAGTTTTTTCGTATCAAACCGATACAACCCCGTATTGCATATCGGCTCAGGCCGATATGGATATGATACGGCCGTATCGGCCGATACGATACCGATATTCATATCCATGCAACGAATACAAAGGCCAAAGGACAGCCCTCAACAGCATCAACCTGCCACAAAATCACCCCCGAAACAGCAACTATCCAAAAAAATAATCCCAACAAAGGACTAATCCAAAATTAACCCCATTCCCGAGAGGACCACACTCTTCCAACAACCCACTCAACATTATGATTAATGTTGCGGAAGCATCTTCCATTCCTTTCTACCCAGATTGTCCAGAGACCAGCCAACAAACAGCTCCTCCCCAGATTCTTCTTGTCCTTTCGAATGTTTGCACCATGCCAAGCCAAAATCAGCTTGCCTGTGGATCTTGGCATCACCCAACAAATATTGATTTTTGATAGGGAAGCATACCACAACTTGGAAGCAACCGGACAGTGGATGAAGAAATGATTTACCAATTCCAAATCCCTCCCACACAATAAGCACACATTAGGCAAAATCACTCCCCTCGGCTAAAGATTGTACCATTAAGACTCTTTCACGCCCCACAAGCCAACCAAAAGCAGCAATTTTCAACGGCGCTGCGTAAGATCAAACGTATTTGGTAGAGTTGAAAATTTCATTCCCTTCAGGATTGGACAACATCATCATGTATAGAGACCGCATCCAAATGGATCCAAACTCCAAATCAGAAGATCCTTTTCTCCACTGGATACATCGTGTATAGAGACCAAATGGAGATTTTTATTACGCAAAGGAAAAAAACAAAAAAGGCGTCAAGCTAGCGCCCCAATTACATTCCAATAAAAGCAAAATTACAGCCCATAAGCTTACCAACACAAGAAGCCATTCAACAACAAGCAGCCCAGCCCTTTGGGAGATCCCCTCCACCACTTTGCTTTCATCCTTGAAGCATCTTGCATTTCTTTCTTCCCAAACAGCAAGCAGGGCCATGCTTCACATCATCCTTTTTACCTTTCCCTAAACCCACCCCATCCTTTTTGTAATGTTTTGAGTCCTAAATGTGTAATCATGGTTCTTTTAACATCTTTTGAACTTTTGCTGAAAAAATCCAAAAGCCACCCCATCCTAATGTATTGTAATGTGATATGTTGGTTATTTAGCCACTGGAATTGGGTTTCTTCCAATGACCCAAAGCGTTTATACTAGAAGGTCTCCCCTTGGATGGGGGATGCCCGAAAAGTGTATTGGATTGAATATGTGTGTGTGTGTGTGTGTAGAGGAGAGAGAGAGAGAGAGAGAGAGAGAGAGAGAGGGAGAGGAATGCTCACCTAGGCACCAGTTCTCACGAGAACTCGTGAACACTTTTTGAGAACTCATCACACGTGATGTGAGCCCAAAATCTTAACCGTCCACGTGATGTAATAGCCCAAAAAACCCTCAGGGCCCAACTTTCAACCTGATCCAAAACTCTGGTGGGCCATAACAGAGAGAGAGAGAGAGAGAGAGAGAGAGAGAGAGAGAGAGGCAAATCAAGAGAGGAAGCTGTTTCCTTTTTCCATGGCCCACCAAAGTTCTAGATCAAGGTAAAAGTTGGGCACTGGGGGTTTTTTGGCGTGCTGCATCACGCGGACGGTTCAGATTTTGGGCTCACATCACGTGTGATAAGCTCTCAAAAAGTGCACATGAGTTCTCATGAGAACTGTGCGCAGGTGAGCATTCCTCTCTCTCTCTCTCTCTCTCTCTCTCTCTCTCTCTCTCTCTCTCTCTCTCTCTATATATATATATATATATATATATATATATAGGAAATCTGGACTCGAACCCTTTGATGTGTAAACCATTTAGATCATTAGATGACAATTCAGATTCAAAGGGAGGGAGGGAGCATACAAGCTGTTCTAGATATGGACCCCAGATATGGTCCCTGAATTTGTTTGTCACTTCAGGATGGGCTGTACTACCTGGAGACAAGGAGGAAAGGCTCTAAGCTGAATGCACTAAAAGTACATGTCTCAGGAAATAGAAGGAAGCAGAAGATCCTTGTGAAAGGGCCATTCACCCTCATGTAGTTTTTACTGGCCAATTGTTCCTAATCATGCATTCTCCCAACTCTCACAGGTCAGTGCATTGTTGGTGGGTCACTGAATTTACAGAGGTTTCACAAACTTAGAAAACCCAACTTGAAATTTGCTAATCTTGAAGTGAGAATATCTAAATATATTCTCCAATGGTTAACTGATAATACATACAAAAGGCTGTTGAAACATGATATTCACATTACCAAATAAATAAGATATTGATTACATGAACCAGTTTGTTGGACTAGCCTTACAAGCATGCTAATTACAAAATGGCAACTTGCAGAATCATGTATTCATTAATCGTTTTTCCATTAGAACAAAATCAAACTCCATGAGATATGAAAGGTTTTGTTTTGGCATTAAGGTATCATTTGGATGTACCACCAAATTGCCATTGGTGGGAGTTCCAAGTTAAAAGCATAGGCTTGGCATTCAGGTTACACAGAAAATATGAATCAACACCAAGCAGGATTCCACTTTCCATTTTTCTGCCCCAAATCATAAGATATGCACAAGGTCTGAAACAAATATTGTAGGTTACTACTCACAAGCAATTTGGCACTAGCCCCTCATCTTGACCTTTGGAACTGGGCAGTTTCAAAAGACAAGATTCTGAAATTCGACAAATAATATCAGTCAGATGATAAAACAAGCATGCTCCAGAAAATTGTCTGAAAAGGCACAATAGCAATTTCATGAAATTCAGTATGAAACTAAGGCATATATATAACACGACCAGGCACAGAAGCATTCAAGAGCAATAGAACGTGCATCCAGATCGCAAACAACTTGGATATTGTTCTAAAACAAGTATGATATTAGGAGAATAATAACACAAAATGAGAGAGAGAAGTACTTGCTCCATTAGGACTAAGCTGTGTTCGTCCTTGTAATGACTGGCATGTACAGGATCCAACTTCATCAAGTCATTAAAGAGTTCTAAAACCTCTTCCGAATGGATCCTCTTTTGCATGCGTAATGTACCAAGTGACATCAATGCATCATGAGCCATTAACAACCGCGCTAGTGTGAGCTTCGCTATTTTACTACAAAGATGAACGAACGTAATATAATAAGACATAATAGAGAAATATAGATTTTTCAAATTTATTTTCAACTTAATCAAAATAAATCAAATGATAGAAGCAGGCTAACCAGTTTATTTCTGACAACAGTTCCCGGAAAAGAGCTATCTCATTTGCTAAGGTGTCCATGTGCCACTTAGAAACAGGCGGTTCATGGTCTTCGTTGATCCTTAGTTGATCCAACGAAAGTGCAGGACTTAAATCCTGAAGAAGAGTTTCATCACTATAAAAATTGTCTTTCCAGACAACCATCTCTGTAACTGATTTTCTTTCAGCATGATCTGGATCAGCAGACCGTAAGTTCAGACTAAATCCAAACTGAGAAGAATAGCTGTAGTGGGACCCATTTGAGGAAATGATACCCTGAGAATGTCCAAGGCTAACCTCAACTGGATAAGCTTTCAAAGGATGGTGATTTACATCAGGAAGTTTCAGATATGTCACCCAAGCATGCGCTCTTCCCGAGTTGTTTGTCGAAAGTGGCCTCCAAATAAGATCTTCATTCTTATCAAACATGGATTCAACAGTTACAGTGGACGAACTTACACCTTCAACAGCTTGGTTGAAATATAGTATGAGCGGGATACATCCTGTGGGCAGAACATACTCTGAAAGGGAACTTGTGAATGGAGCAGTTACATGGGCGTCCATGTTCCCATTAGTAGATAAAATCAGTTCAGAACCACGAATGGGCCAGGAAGCAATCAGCAGCGGAGCATCTTGATTGACTGTTTGATCCAAAAGCCAAAGATGATAAAACCACCCACTTTGATCATCTGGGTCTGTAAAAAGCGCCTGGTGTACAAGCTCAAACTCATCCGTTAAGACCTTTTCCCTTGGAACAAATCCTTGAGCCTTTTTCTTCAGTAGGTGAGACAGAAGTACACTAGTACAGATGAAACCATAGTTAGATATGTTTCAAAATGAATATTAAATGAAGTGAACAAGATATGAAAGAGGTAAAACATGAATCCTAAGTCCAAACTTCAAAACGAAGAGATACACCAAAAATTCAAGTTACAGTGAAGACAGAATATAATAGATACATTCATGGGAAGTGAATTGTTATCAGTACTTTGGATGTGGTAGGGCAATTTTTTATGTAGGGTAGTAAAGCACCATAACCATAACTAGGGGTGGCAATGGGCAGGGCTGCCCGGCCCAACTCTGGTGACCCAACCCTGAAGGGTCAAGGCTTGGGCCACTAAACTTGGCCCGAGGGCTGGGCTAGGACTTGAAATTTAGGCCCAATGTTTGAGATGGGTTGGGTAGTGCTGATGATGAATAACCTAGCTTGGCTCAATCCGTTTCCTGGATGTATACTAAATAGTACATGGGTATTAGCAATGTTTTAAATATCGACGGTATCGGTCGATATATCCCACGATACATCTTGTATCCCACCTGTGCAATACGAAACGACAAGTCGTGCCGATATATCCCACATGTTCGATCCAGATTAGTAACATAGGCTCTAGAATCCATATGCTAGTGCATATAGTAATATGAAGAACTTTGATACTCAAGTAGTGTGATGGATGATACACAGGCACAAATAAACCATCCAAATTGTGGAACCCACTTTAAGTGGGTAAACAGTATAGCAATGCCCTTATTAAAGTCCGTGCATATGGTGGATAATTGGGTGGGGTGTATGCATGGTTGATTTGAAAAACTTTGATTCTCTGGAAGAGCATAATGGGTCATAAACATGTACTCACCAATTGTACAATGACTGCACACGTAACATACATGTAGCTTTTCTTTAACTTACAGGGCACCCTTGGCCTGACTCAACCCTCTAGGGTGAAGGCAAAGGTTGGGGCCTCTTTAGCCCATTAGGGCAAAGGCAAGCTAAGGCGGGAGCTTAGGGCTCTAAGGCTGGGTTGGCCCAGCCCATTGTCACCCCTAACCATAAGGGCTTGTTTGGGAGCTTGTATTTAGAATGCATTGGAATCCAAATTACAACTACACTGGAATCATAGGTGATTCTGAATCCTCAGTTGTGTTTGGGAACTTGTAATTTGAATGCACTAGAATCCAAACCTTCCCGTTTGGGAGCTTGTCTTTGGAATGCGTTGGAATTCTTTAATATAGTCATAGGACCTGGATTTGATTAACTAAATTAGCTCTAATATTCTAAATTAGTATACATATGTGATATTTAATAGAATGATTATAATAAGCCCATTGAAATATATACGTTGGCCAAAAATGAGGTATTCCGAGTCTCGGGTGGGCCACAAACATAAGAATCATAAATGACCGACTTATAGTCCTTTTTTACCATCTATTTAGATGACCAACATTTGGATAGTTCGAATCATATATTGATGTGATTTTAGTGTTACATTCGATAATTGGATTGTGTTTTTGGTATCATTAGCGTGCCATGTGTACAGCGGATTAATAGCCTAGCGATACCTTTGTTAAATGTGTGACTCTCCTACCTTTGAAAAGGGAGCCAAAAAGGCATTTTCCTCCAAGTACACCCAAATCATAGCAAAAAGGTGCGATTTCAAAACACGCCAAAAAAGTGTATTACAAAAACCTCTAATTCCATCTACCTCCAAATACACAGCGCCAAATGATGTATTTGGGGCAAAATCCCCTAAAAAACACTCAAATACAAGATGCCAAATGGCCCCTAACTGGTGTCTCTAAAACCCTAACTCCTTTATAAATAAATCCTACACCAGAGAGAGTAGAAAGAGAACCTCACGGATCACCACATTAGAGAGAGAGAGAGAGAGGCAGAAGAAGAGAAGAAAAGAGAGAAAGGGAGAATGACATCTTCCTCTCCCTACTTCCACTCACACGTCTACATGTTGGGGCTCCATTTATTGGACGGCTCTCATGCTCACATGCCCCTAGCATTATTATATGGATGTGTGGAAGGGTCTAACAGATTTCTCATCTAGGACGGATCGGAGAGAGACTTTCTAATTGGAGGTTTGGCATCAGGTAGTAGTATCCATTTTTTTCGTGGCATAGATCACAGGTAACCTTAGTTGTAGGTTTTCGCTATTTATGGATGTGATTACATCTAGATGGAGATCCCCTACATGTTTAAAATTTGAGTTTTTTAACAGTTTGCGCTTTCGTTGTCTTTCTAAAACCCTGACGATGCAATCATGCCCAAAACTGCACTTCAGGAAACTATCTTACATTATTTGCAAATCAATTCTCTAGCATGCAAGGTTGACAAGCTCGTTGGTCACAACTAAAAGCTAATTTAAATAACAACCAAATATATGAATTTTTTATATTCATTGTTCCCAAGTAGTTGAGATTGGCTCGATTGACATATCCGATCCAAACTTCAATATAAGAGTACAGAAATTTTCAAGCCCGAGATTTCTATTGCAATCTTTCTGTACTTGAAAATTTCTATACTAATGTCCTTTTGGGCCTTCCCCTTCCCCTTCCACTTTTAGAGCGTTCAACTTGCACCAATAACCTCCTAACCAGTTCCCAATCTCTGTTGAACATGACCAAACTATCTACGTCTAATTTCACTCATCTTATTACCTACCGGTATTACTCCCCTAAGTTCACTTGAATGCATTCATTGCTAATTCTATCCTTCCTTATCTTGCCGCTCATCCATTTCAACATCCTCATTTCGGCCACACTCATCCCGTGGACATGTTGTTCCTTAACTGCCCAACATTTTGTCCTATAAAGGTGTTGGTCATAGCTATCTGATAAAAATATCACTTCAGTTTGATTGGTACACGACAATCAAATAAAAATCTAGAGGCAAGTCCCCATTTCTTCCACTCATCTTGAATTCTATGGGCAACATCCTTCTCAACCTTGCCACTCTCATGAATTCTTGACCCAAGATATCGACAAAAGTAATTTGGGATACTTCTTGACCAGCAATCTTAACTAATTCCTTATTTCCACTCCTGTTGTGACTAAAATTGCACTCCACACTTTTTTTTATCGATACTCCATACACTTTGCTTTAATCCCACTACTTTTAAATCCTTTAGATTCTAAACCATCCATCCATAAATCCATCTTTGTATTTAGGCCCTCCCCCGTCTTGTTGATCAAACTATGTAATCTAAAAACAACAGACACCATGGGATCTCTTCCTAGCATTAACTCTTTCATAACCAATGCAAAAGGGTAACCACTCAATGCCAACCCTTGGTGTAAACTCACAGTAATTGGGCACTCACTTGTCTCACGACTAATGGTTTTCACATTTGTGACCACTCCCTCATACATATCCTTTCAATATATCCTCCTATAACTGTATTCTTTCCCAACAACCACCGAATTAACTCTCTAGGGACACCTATCATATGCTTTCTCTAAGTCAATAAAGATTGTGTCAAGATCCTTCCCTGTCTCCCTATATTTCTCCATCAATTGTCTACGTATAAAATAACTTCAATGCTTGACAGGGCTGAAAGTTAATGACTTCGAAATTGTGTTAGGGCTGAAAGTTAATGACCTGAAATGCAAGTTGCTCGGAATACATGTGCGTGGGAGGAGACAGAGGCTCGTGGAGATCTTCGGGTGGGGGTCAGGGAGTCTTTTGTCCATGTACTTGGCACTTCCATTGTGTATTGGAAAACTGGCTAAGCATTTGTGGGAACTGGTTATCGAGGGAATTGAGAGAAAGCTCGCTTCTTCAAAGGGTAGGCATCTGTCTCTTGGGGGAAGGCTTACACTGATTAAAGCGGCTTTCTCAAATATGCCTTTATACTTCATGTCTCTTTTCAAATGCTCCAAGTCTGTTTTGGATAAATTGGAGGCACAAAGGCGCAACTTCCTTTGGCCTATTGAAGAAATTCCATCTTCTTAGATGGGAGGAAGTGTGCAAGCCTCTGTCAGAGGGGGGGCAGGAATACGAGTGTCGGGCATAATGAATAATGCTTTATTGGGAAAATGGTTTTGGAGGTATGCCACAGAAGAGCAAGGTTTGTGGACAGATGTCCCAACTAGAAGATACGGCACTAGTCTCGGGGGATGGTGGATCAAGGATTCGTCGTTATACAAAGCTTCGGGTATGTGGAAAGCAATTTCCTCAGTTGCCCCTAAATTCAAAGAAGACGTTTCCTTCTCGGTGGGGGATGGATTTAGAGTTCAGTGTTGAGAAGACTTATGGCTAGAAGATTGTCTGTTGAAGGATGCCTTCCCGTCCTTAGCGGCACTAGCTACAGATGGAAATATCTCGGTGGCCAATAGCTTCTCTCTCATCGAAAGAGGAATGGTGCGCACCCCCCCCCCCCCCCCCCCCCCCCGTGCGCGCGCGCGCGCTGTTGAAGAGGGCTTAGTGATGAGGAGTGAGAGGCTCTCATTAGTCTCCTAGATAGGCTAAAGCTCTTGATGCCAGATGTCTCAGCGTCATATTCGTTGCTGAAAAGAGATCTCAAAACTAGGTGCTTCTTAGTCCGGTCCTTTTGCAAAAAGTTGTCGGCCTCCCATTCTAGTATCAAGTATAACTATCGATTTGGAAGTACGGAGCTCCTCCAAAAGTAGCTACATTTGTGTGGTTGGTGGGCAGGAAAAGGGTGCTCACCATTGACAATCTGTGCAAGAGAGGAATGGTTTTACCCAATATTTGTTTATTAAGCATGAGGGATGCGGAATCGGTTGACCATCTTTTCATTCATTGCTCCTTTGAGAGAGAATTGGGAGTCCTTTCTTTCAATTCTCAATGTGAATTGGGTTTTGCCGCTTCTTTGTTGGCCTCCCTCGTAGGATGAGGGAGGAGTAGGTAAAGAAGGGAAGGTGATTTGGCACTTGGCTGCGATGGCTACCTGTGGGCCATTTGGGGAGAGCGAAATAGGAGGTGCTTTGAGAATGTGTCCACAACGGTGGATCGTACCTTCTGGCTAGCATTATCTTTGGTTACTGATTGGTCGTCGAGCTTGAAAGATTTGGATCCTTGGATCATTGTAGCCCTCTTGGGCCTTAAATTAATTCCGTTTGGTTTTCGTTGCGTATGTGTATTTTTTCCTGCTGTTTCAGACTTTCAGTGGTTTTCTAATAAATCTTCGTTACCTCCCCCCCCCCAAAAAGAAAAGAAAAGAAAAGAAAAGAAAAGAAAAGAACAGCTTCAATGCTTGATCTTCCTGGCATGAAACCAAACTGATTTTCTAATACATTTGCCTCACGCATCAGTCTTTGCTCAATCACTCTCTCCCAAAGTTTCGTAGTATGGCTCCTAAGTTTAATCCCATGGTAGTTATAACTTATGACAAAACCATGGCTAATTAATCAAAAGAGAAAGGTCAATGTTGCCATACCTCCGATTATGCCATGCAGAATAATTGCTGAAATTGGCATTTATTTTATCAGTAGTGAATTTCAACTCCTCCTCTTCCGACACATTCTTCAATGCCGCAACGAATCTAAAATCCACAAAAGACAAGCAAAATAATTCTTACCTTTGGTTTTGCAAAACTCAAAACAAAATTGAAACCTTAGAATCTCACCTCCGGTAATTCCATCCATGGAAATTCCGGGAATCGAGTTTTAGGAACTGATTGAGAAGCTTGAATTCTTGCTCAATTGAAGAAAACCCCTTGCTTAGGACCCATTTACGATGGTGCCATGCTCCATATGACTTGAAATTCTGCCTCAACGCATTCTCCACCTACACAATTGATAAAAAGATAACAACAAAATAAGAGGACTAGATTACTGGAGTTTTCATTTGCACCAGTAATCCATGCTGGTGATCCAGACAGTTCATCAGGTGGACCCAACAGTCGACGAGCACTGCCCAACGGGATAATCCTAGCCGTGCAACTACTGGCCTGCAAATGGACGGTTAAAACAATGATACAGCCAACAATCCATATGCACTGAGAAAAGTCACTGGTTGGATGGCTGGAATTGCTTGATCGATGAAATTTTATGTGATATTGCAATCCACGGCGGGGCCCACAAGATGCACAGGCTAGATCGCCGGAAGATGGGACACATCAGCAATGAATGCTTGCCCAAATTAAGAAAACGTGTCTTTACATGACCAGTTTCCATATATCAGTTTACCTAGTTCTGTCTTTACAGTCTCCAAAGGGGTGTGTGTATCAAAAAAGTAGCGGTGCAAATATCATTTCCAGAAAAAAGAAAGGATTTTTACGGGATTGGATCATACGACTCTGAGTTCTTCATCGAGAACGGCTTTGATGGAATCAGGATCGGTTTCTGAACGTAGACTGTTTTCAACGGCGAGTTTCCGGTAATTCCAAGCGGTGTAGATTTCCGGGTTGATTTCTACAAGCTTCGAGCTGATCTCTAGGGCTTCTTTGTCATAACTGTAGAAAGATCAGAGAAAAAAAAAACCCTAATTTCAGTACAGAGGTACAGAGGTTTTTCTCAGAGAGAGAGAGAGAGAGAGAGAGAGAGAGAGACATTTTGTTATGGTGTATGTGAAGGAGTTGGTTCTGCAGGGTGCGCAGGTTAGCAGCTTTGGCGAGGGAAGCTGCTTCATCCTCGGGTTTGAGGGGTTTACGCGGGCGGCCGTGCATCTCTCTCCCTCTTCCTCTTCCTCTCTCTCTCTCTCCGGATCTGTTGCAGAAGACGGATTTTTGGCGGAAGCCTTTGGCAGGAAGTTACTGCGTGGGATCCTTAGGTGGGGCCCACCGTGATGATTGTAAGAAATCCACCCCGTCCATCCTCTATGTGAGCTGATTTTAGGTCGTGAGACAAAAAAATGAGCCGGATTGAAGACTCAAGTGGGCCGCACTAAAGGAAAAGGTTGGTAGGGAAATTCCAACCGTTGAATTTTCTCCTAATCATATATGCTAATGTGTACGCCAGCATCTGTGCCATGCAAGATGTGGGGTGCACCGGTTAGATGATCAGGCCAGTACGATTATGAGGTGGGCCTGCATTTGTACGGTGGATGAAAGTGTTGGTCGGTCTGATCTAAACCGTCCTTTATTTCTGTACAGGGTTGTCTGCCTGAAGATTGGACGACCTTTTTCAGTAATCCAAACCGTTCCTCACCATGGATGACACTTGCACCAAATGATCAGTGGATTGGAATGACGTTAACCACTCCACAGGTGGCTGAGAAATAGACGGCAAAGGAAGAAAACAGGTTAACCGTTAAAATTCAACCAAGAGATCTCTGAACATATCAATGGTTTGGATTATAATTGAATCACAGACCCCACTTATATGAACTGCTATTCATGCAGGCATCACTGCATTACTAGAGTTGGTGGGCCCCACTTTGGATGGCTACGGTGTTGCTGTTAGTTTCACCGACCGGCTGCAAGACAAAATTAACAAATGTTGGTTCATTGCTAAGTATCAATGAATCCAAGCATCCATCAGTTGGGATCTATGGATTGTGGCCCACGTAACAAAAAATCACACGGATTGAACAATCCCAACCGTCTATCACCAAGTAAGATTGTTCTACTGAATTTTATTTCTTGAGCCAAAAAATGAAGCATATTAAAAGCTCAAGTGGACCACACCACAAGGAAACGGTGTGAAGTGAACATCTACCATTGAAAAATTCTTGGATGCCGTAGGAATTTTGGATCAAGCTTATATTTGTTTTTTTTTTTTTTTTTTCATTCATCTATGTCTTTGTGATGTTATGAACGGTTTGTATGAGATATAAACATTACTGTGGCCTAGGAAGGTTTCAATGGTGAAATCATCATTCCCACTTTTTCTTGTAGTATGGTCCACTTGAGCTTTGGATATGCTTTAATTTTGAGATTAACCCTTAAAATGAGCCAAAAAACAGATGGGCGGTCTGGATAAACTAGATACATACACAGTGGGCCCAACTGAGTTTGCTCAGTACAATAAAAGCTAACCGCAAGCAACTAAAGCGATTTTTGTGGGAAGCCTTTGGCAGGAAGTTCATATGCTGAGAACTTAAGTGGGCCCACCATGATGCTTGTGAGAAATCCATTCTGTCCATCCGTTTTGTGAGCTCATTTTAGGACATAAAACAAAAATGAGCTGGATCCAAGACTCAAGTGGACTGAAAAAGTGAGGATTAAACGTCTACAGTTGAAATATTCGTGGGGCCACAACAGTTTTGAATTAGGCTAATATTTGTGTTTTCAGTTCATCCCCGTAGGAATGACATCGTAATCGGCATGGATGGCATATAAACATTACCATGGACCCAGGGATGTTTCAACGGTAGTAATTTCCCTACCCACCTTTTACTTTAGGATGGCCCACTTGAGTCTTGAATCCAGCTCATTTTTTATCTCACGTCCTAAAATGAGCTCACATAGATACAGATATCAGGTGGACCAAAAATATCAGCTTGATGCAAAACTTTTGTGCCCCATGAAGTTTTTAACGGTGGGTGTTCAATCACCACTTTTTCTTGTGATATGGCCCACCTGATACTTGGATCTGCATCATTTTTTGGCTCATGCCTTAAAATAATCTTCCATAATGGATGGACGGCGTGGATGAAACACATGCATCATGGTGGGGCGCACATAGCACCATCCAGTAGTAAGTTGTTATATGCAATCCGCGTCCCTGGGCCCACCAGTGATGTCCGTGCAGCATCCGGTCCGTGGAAAATTGCGGAAGCTAATGCTATGACTCAGAGCTAAAAGATCAGCCAGATCCAAAACTTAAGTGGGCCATACCCCAATGTACGGTGAGGATGGGACGCCTACCATTGAGATCTTCCTGGGCCCACCAAGATGTTTATATTCGATTTAACCCATTCATAGCCACTGGATGAAGGTAAAACATAAATATCTGCCAGATCCAAAACATTAGCCCAAAGGAAGGTTTCAATGGTGGGTCCACATGCCATTGGTTCATGTTGTGTGGTCCACCTTAGTTTTAGATTTTTTTTATTTTTAGGCCATCGTACTTACATGAGATGATATAGCTGATGGACGGAGTGGATGACACATGACATCACGGGTGAGTACTACCATGGTTGGGATCCAGTCTATTGAGGGATCAACAGGCCCATGGAGCCCGTGCGACCAAAAGTTCTGTGCGGCCCACCATGTTATCTGTGTTATACCCTAGCTCATCCATCCATTGTGCCAACTCATGTTGCCACGTAAACTTCAGATTCAAAACTCAAGTGGGCCACACCACAGGAAGATGTGGGGATTGGATATCCACCGTTGAAACCTTCTTCGGCCCACGGAAGTTTTGGATCAGGATAGTATTAGCGTTTTGCTACATGCTGGTGGGATTACCTTATGAACGGTTTGGATGGCATATAAACATATGGGTAGGCCAAGTAAGGCTTCAACGGTAGGCATTGTCCTCTGAAGTATTTCCTGTGCTATGGCCCACTTGAATATTGGATCTGCCTCATTTTTTGACTCGTGTCCTAACATGAGCTTGTGGAACTGATGGACGGATTGGATCTCACACATCATGTTACACAAGCTCCAACAGGGGTTGTGCGAAATCCAGTCCCTTGATCAAGGGCTGTACCAAATCGCTTGCAGAGCAATTTAGACTGTCGTGGGCTGTGCTCAAACATACTCTCATGCCTACGTTGGATAATACGGTCTGGAGTCTCAAATTGTACAAGTAGTCCACGTCATTCCATGATCTAAACCGTTGATATCTCATTCAAGAAAACATAGGAAGCTTTGAAGGCCCAGGATATTCGAATACATGGCCTTTCTATTGGCTAAAACGGAACCGGTGCTTTTTTCTCTCAACTGCCATCTATTTCTTGAAACTTATTGAAGAGTCAAGATCTTTCCAATCCAGTAGCATTTCTCGTTTATAGCCATCCAAGCCAACATCCATCGTATCAACGGTTTGGATCACTGAAAAATGGGCCTCAGTTGTATGGATTTAAGTCACCCTACAAAGGAAGCTGCAGAGTAATTGCAGGCGCATCAACAGCTTACCTATACTCGCAAGCCCGTACATGTGGGCCCACAGTTTGTTTTTTAGTCCACCTCTAACAGGATATTGGAAGATCCCAACCGTTCAATGGTTGGCCCACAAATAGTCAATTAACGAACCAAAATACAACCACGGTTCACTTTCAACGGAAGCTGACATATGATCTTGAGATTTTGTGGGCATCCTCAGATCAATCGTTCAAATGTGGTCCTTATCAATCAACCCTCAGCCCTAAATGAACTGGGCCCCACATGAATGGGACTTGAAGCACTTATAGAACCTTTGCTAACATATATCTCATACGTACGAGCTTTCCTAACCGTCCATCACTTTGGTGGGCTCATTTAACCTGCACCATCTGATGCATCTTTTGCCCCTTGGATAGCACCTACTCGAAAATTCACACTAATCAGATGTCATGTCCCTAAACTTCAATCAATGAAACTTTTGTGGACCATTATTGAGCGTCCAAAAGCTGGGGAAACCATCAAACGGTTAGGATAACCCAACCGTGCCATCCAACGGATGGACAATCAATTGGAGGGTAGATGTTTAATTAATGTCTTGACTCATGGATGGCCAATATTTCAAACATGGCATCAATTCAACGAAGGCTGGTTCCTGCATAGGGGTGTCAATGGGCCGGGCCTGGGGTAGGTATCGGTTCCTCATTTTACTACGGCCCGGCTCTATTTAAAATTTTGATTTTCAGGCCCAGCCCCAGGCCCGCCCATTGACACCCCTAAATTATTCCTGCACAAGTAGATGAGACCCTATACTCACCCAAGATGGTGCCGCCCTTACCATGGGCCCACCTCGATGTATGTATTCTATATCCACGCCGTCCATTCTTTTTTGCGGGTCATTTTAGGGAATTATACAAAAAATGAAACAGATCCAATTATCGTGTGGACCACACCTTAGAAAATAGTGTTGATTGACTGTTAATAGGCCACAAAACTTCTAAATCAAGCTGATATTTGTTTTTTTTTTTCCCTTCATTGAGGCTTAGGTGACCTTATCAACAGATAGACATTAAAGTGCGACTTATGAAGTTTTTAATGGTAGAGCATTCAATAACCACTGGTAGAGCATTCTTTTTTGGGTAATGCCCTAAAATAATATGGAGAAATGGATGGATAAAGTTGATACAAAATACATATATCAAGGTAGGCCCATGGTATGGGTCACACCATCTTTGCCCTAAAAGTAGGACCATTTTAATAATCATGTTCACCTAATTAAATTTCTTTCATGTCTGTCAATTTTTTCCTATAGTATAATCTACTTAATAATTAAATATATTTAATATTTTGCCATTGCATTATTATTTATTATTTTTTGGGTTAGTACACACACCCCAATGTTAGTCACACCGTACTGTTAGCCACCCACACTTGGGAATCATACCAAGACCTTAGTGTTGAAATGAGGTTGTCTTCCCTCAATGTTAGCCAGCCCCATTGCATTATTTGAATAAGCTTCACACAGTTTATGAGTAATTAATAAATAGATGTAACACCCATGTGAATAACTTCTTACAATTATATAAGTGACTTAAGGAATATGCTTACTTTACAAGGACTTGTGGAAGAACTCATTACATTCCAAACCTATTAAGAATTCATTAATGTCACAACTAACAAAATAGGTAGTCAATTGAGTGGTTAGGATCCTCCGTTCAATTGGAATTTTGAAATCATCTAATCAAAAAAGGTTACTATATGATGAATGGTCTGGATGGTAACATGGTGGACCCTAGTAAAACCTATAGTTAAAAAAAAGAAGAAGAAGAAGAAGAAGAAGAAGCAAACGGCAATAAGTAGTATAAAGTGTTCGTATGTAATGTGGTCTCAATTGTTAAAATATAAGTTATCGATTTCGGTAAAAAATGAAAAAGAAAAAGTAATAAATTTAACAACTTTGGATTAAAAAAAAAACGGAGTGAGAAAACAGACCATATATATCCATATATTTATATACATATTATATATAAATAATATTAAAATATAATCAGAACATCTAATATATATATATATATTAAATTAGTCATACAACGCACCTACCATATTAGCTAGGTGTGACGCCCCACCTAGGGACACAATATTGTCCGCTTTGGCCAAAGGCCTTACGGCTTTGCTCTCGGGGTTTCCCCCAAAACGCGTCGTATCCATATGGTGGGAACTCCACTTATAGCCCAGTCCGAAGGTCACTCCCTTTCCGATGTGGGATTGAGTCCAAGGCCCTACCAACTGGAGCGATATTTTCGAAGCCCGATCGATCCCAACGGGACCCGGATGACAACCCTCGCTCGGACCACAGCCAGGCTGCACAAGGACCCTCCCCCCCAACGGGAGACAGAGCGACCCCGCTTTGATACCATCTATGACGCCCCACCCAGGGACACAATATTGTCCGATTTGGCCAAAGGCCTCACGGCTTTGCTCTCGGGGTTTCCCCCAAAACGCGTCGTATCCATATGGTGGGAACTCCACTTATAGCCCAGTCCGAAGGTCACTCCCTTTCCGATGTGGGATTGAGTCCAAGGCCCTACCAACTGGAGCGATATTTTCAAAGCCCGACCGATCCCAACGAGACCCGGATGACAACCCTCGCTCGGACCACAGCCAGGCTGCTCCTTGTGCAGCCTGGCTGTGGTCCGAGCGGGGGTTGGGGTGAGCCGTCTGATCCGGACCCTCTTCGAAAATAGCGCTCCAGTTGGTCGGGGCCTAAAGCGGACAATATTCTTCATTAACTGGAACAACGCGTTTTAGGGGAAACCCCGAGAGCAAAGCCGTGAGGCCTTTGGCCAAAGCGGACAATATTGTATCCCTGGGTGGGGCGTCACAGATGGTATCAGAGCGGGGTCGCTCTGTCTCCCGTTGGGGGGGAGGGTCCTTGTGCAGCCGGACTGTGGTCCGAGCGCGGGTTGGGGTGAGCCGTCTGATCCGGACCCTCTTCGAAAATAGCGCTCCAGTTGGTCGGGGCCTAAAGCGGACAATATTCTTCCTTAACTGGAACAACACGTTCTGTGGGTGTGTAGCCATGTGCTTCCGCTGGGCAGAAACAAAGCCGTGAGGGTTCATCCGGACTGTGGTCCGAGCGCGGGTTGGGGTGAGCCGTCTGATCCGGACCCTCTTCGAAAATAGCGCTCCAGTTGGTCGGGGCCTAAAGCGGACAATATTCTTCCTTAACTGGAACAACGCGTTTTGGGGGAAACCCCGAGAGCAAAGCCGTGAGGCCTTTGGCCAAAGCGGACAATATTGTATCCCTGGGTGGGGCGTCACACTGGGTAACCTACCCACTTGGTTAGTTACACTATGCACCCACCCACTAGTGGGGTTAGTGTGTCTGCTTAGCACTTGAACCTAAGACCTGCGGTTGAAACGCCTAGATGTCATGGGTTAGCAGGCGAGACATCATCTACTTTATATGGATGATAGTGTATATTGATAAGCATGGAAGTCCATGGTGTTCTTTGGCTATCTTTATTTTACCTCGTGTAATATTCATGTAACTTACTATATCTCCATTAAAATATCTCACATCTTACTTGATCACGTCTAAACTTTTATGACTAAAACATATGTTAACATATAAAATGGGTAACAAATGATGATGATGAATTTACGGTTGATCTTTGTCACTCCCTGTACCTCTTGATGATCAGTGCAGATGATAGATCTGCAACCACAAAGACAATGTGAGAGGGTTGTCAGTCGTGCCAGTTAAGGACCCTTCAATGCTTAAATCAGAAAAGAGATATATCAATTCTTAAAGGTCTGATTTCTTAGTTGTATCAGAAATTGCATACATTAAGGCGATGCGGCATGGTCCTTTTATAGATGATGAGGGTTCGTGAATCTTTCGTGATTCACGACAACGTATCCATTGGTTTCGTTTTAGGAGGTGTATCTAGACGATATACCATCCATACTATATTTCCTGATTAGGAGAGATCACTGATTATACGCTTGAGATCCCGCATATCTTGGTAGCCATAATTATCTTCACATAGTGGTATTTGGAAAGCTTAGATCCGAGTAAGCCTGTTGTGCTCAGCATTTTGGTTTAGCAATCTAAGTTGCTTGGTCGAAGTAGTTATCCTATATCGAGGACAGGGTCCAAAGTTGAGGTTACGTGTTCTATTGGGTTGTGATTCAAGATCGTAATAGAGGTAGCCAATTAGGCACTAAAGTTACCGAGGATAAGGGCTCAATATTAAGACCACTGGGGCTAAGCGCCCTACTTTACGACATCTAATTCTTCTGAGGACAGCCCATCAGCTCCAGTCTAATAACTAAACCGAATAGGTCTATCAAGCAGGTCTATTGAGCATATCTACCGAGCAGGTCTACTGCTTTGTAAGCTTGCTCCCTCCTTGCCACGTGTAATGTAAGGTGTCCCTGAGGGTCTACACATCAAGTGAGCCATACATCGACAATTGTGTATCTTTCATGTCATCTCCAAGGACATGCCTATAATTACCCATAACGATATGTTTTAATAGAAATAATGTAGTTAATTTAATTTGCCATAAAAAATGAGTTTCTTTTGTATTTTCTAAGATTGATGGGGTTTTAAACTTTAATTAATTAGAGGTTTTTTTTTTGTTTTTTTTAATTCCAGGAGTACTCCATTTTAAATCAGAGTTTTTCCATGGAAAACCCGATTACTTCTTAAATGTTTAGGAAAATCTTACATGCAACTAGCTCTACATGGGGCCCAATATGGACACCCAATAAACCCAAGGGACATGGATTGCCTGTGACAGCCCATGGTAAGGAAGTTCTTGTTCTTGGGCTCATCATGATGTTTATGAGAAATCGACATGGCCATCCATTTTGCCAACTCATTGTCAAGATATGGGACAAAAAATGAAGCATATCATAACTCTAGTAGCCCACATAGAGGAAGGCATAGATTGAGTGACCTTTGAAACATCCAAATGGCCAAGGGCCTACTTGGTCGACACGATTAAATGGGATGAAATTGTATTATATGGGATTAACACTATTATTGAAAAATGATTGCGTAGGAAATACAATGGTATTTCGACTATTTAATCTCTATGTTTGGGATCAAAATTTTCCTTTGAAAAAACATTGTATTAGACTAACCCCGTGTTTGAGGACCATGGAATTATAATCAATGAACTAAATTCACAACTAATGTTAGTCACTCGCACACGTATACAACTCAAGTGTCGCATGTAAAAGATGCATATGGATGGGCGACATGGATAAAACACATGCATCAATGTAGGACCTACAAATGTAATGGATTTAAAAAATCTACCAAATTCCACACAGGACCAAATGCAATTCCATCCCACCTTATCCCAACCCATGCAATTCCATCCCACCTTATCCCAACCCATCCATCGCCTCCAAACTCCTTCTGGAATTTGCACAATACCCAATGCAATTCCATACCACCTAATCTCACTTAAGCCAGGCGGCCCTTTGGTAAGCTAAAAGATAAATTATGAAATTAATTTAAATGTTGAAAATTTAAATTCAATTTATGTTTTAATTCATTCAAGTGAGAATGACCTTGTGGATGGTTTGGATGGCACCTAAACATCAAGGTGAACCTTAGGAAGGTTTCCACCTAGGCATTTGTTATAAACATTTCTTTACTAGTGTTTTCTGTCATGTAGCCCATGTGACTTTTAGGACCCTTCATGTTATGGGTATAACTCGAGTTGAACTCGGAAAGAGAGCAACTCATGGGCTTAGGCCCAAGTTCACTAGCTCGACTACCATGAATGCCCGAACACCAAGCAGGAAGATAACCGAGAACCATAGCTGATCCAACAACAGGTCGATCTCGGCGATAGTTATGTCAGATATGCATGAGCAGACTCAGGTTAGGTTCTCTAGTAGCACTGCTGACCCGACCACTAGATTGGCCTTGGTCGTATCCTCCAACGACTGACCTAAATACTGTCGTGATAACCACAGGCGAGAGACTAGGGACACACCCGAGAGAAATGGATGTTGGGATAAGCCGTCAGCGGAAGCGGAACGCCGAACACGTGAAGCAATGCAAAAATCAAACAAGTAACAAGATGCAATCAATCACACACAAGCACATCACAAGAGACTCCGAATTTTACGTGGAAAAACCCCAAAACGGGTAAAAAACCACGGCACAAAGCGATCCACTATGAATATCAGAGATTACAGAGATAGACAGCCCACAAAGCAAGGAAACACAGAGAAAATCCCAAATTCTCTCTCACACGCACCTCTCCCCTCTTCCTAGTACGAATAGAAAACCTTGGACACCTTAGGATACCTCTCTAGGTTGGATTACAACACCTTAAATAGGAAGAAATCCGAAAATAGAAACACCTTGCGCAGTACTGCGGACTGCGCAAGGAATCCGCGCGCACAGCCGGCCGGTCGGCCTTTACAAAAAACAGTCCAGAGAGATTGCCATCTGACCTGCCTCACAGCCAACCGGTCGCCCGACCGGTCGGAGCCCACTGACGACCGGTCGGCCGACCAGTCTGGGCACAATGAAAAACGTCCAGGGGTTCTCCAACTGCATCTGGGTCAAGCCGTCCAGCCGATCGGCTGGCCGGTCGGAGCACCCAGTTCGTGCATCGTTTGAAGACTCCCCAACAAACTCCACCGAGGCTTCAAACGTCAAATCAACACATCCTTGCAACGTCATTTCATCTTCAATCATAACTCCACTGCTTCTCGTGCCATCATCGACCCTATCCTTGCAAATTCACGCCCTTTACCGCTCTTCTCATGTGGCCCTTGGGCACTTGCCACATACGAGCAACCGTGGATCTCGCTGCCGTTCCCGCAGCTCCACCGTGAATTGTGCTCCCGATCAACATGTAAAGATGGCCATACCTCCGTGCCTTCATACACACGAGTGCCCCTTTCATCACTTCACAACAACGATCGCGGCCGATAAACACGCACCCTTTCGCCTCGAGTGCACCAAGAGAAATCACATTCATCTTCATCTTGGGAACGTGCTTCACATCTTCCAGGACTCGTTCGACTCCATCGAACATCCTGATGCGCACAGTACCAATACCCACAACCTTATGAGCGACTCCATCGCCCACAAACACCGATTCTCCACCATACTTCCTGTATGTCGTGAATTAACTCTGGTCAGGACAAACGTGACATGAAGCCCCTGAATCAAGGATCCACTCACTACCGTGAGATCCCTTGCCAGATACAGTCAGAACACCACAACCGTCACTACCGTCCTCTATAGTATTGGTTCCTTCCCCATAAGAATTTTCATACTTCTCTTGCCTCAACCTGGGATTCTGACAGTCCCCTCTCATGTGGCCTTGCTGGCCACAATTCCAGCACTTCACCTTAGACTTACCTTTGCCCTTGGCCCTCGATCCCGATTTGGAATATCCTCTATGCTCAGAACTTCTTCCCCTCATAACTAGTGCCTCTGAGGAATAACGGGAAGCCACGTCATCGCTTTTCTTTCTCATCGCCTTCGACTGGAGGGCTGAGATAACGGTCTCGACGCTTATGGTTTCCCTCCCTGCGCACACAGAGTCCCTAAATGACTCATATGAATCTGGAAGAGAGTTCAACAGGATGCATGCTTGATACTCATCCTTCATCGGCTCATCGATCTCCACCAACTTGCAAACCAGCCTATTGAACGTGCTCAGGTGATCCTCCACCTCAGTTCCCTCAGCCATCCTCAAGGTGAACAGCTGCATCAACACGTACATGCGATTCTCTAGAGATTTCCTGGCATAACCCTTCTGTATCTTCGCCATCGTTTCAGCCGCAGTCTTCTCCTTCATGACATGATAGAGAACATCATCCGTAAGGTTTAACAGGATTGAGGTCCTTACCTTCTTGTCGAGCCTCATCCACTCATCGTCCTTCATAGCCTCGGGTTGCTTTCTAAGAGCTCCATCAATCCCTTGCTGAACCAGGAAGGATTCAATCTTCACCTTCCATAGTTCAAAGTTGTTTTTCCCGGAGAACTTCTCTATATCGAACCTTGCGCTCGATCCCATCTTCTCGTCTCAGATTTGAATTTATTTCACCCCAACTTTATCTCTGATACCACTTGTTAGGATAAGCCGGCAGCAGAAGCAGAACGCCGAACACGTGAAGCAATGCAAAAATCAAACAAGTAACAAGATGCAATCAATCACACACAAGCACATTACAAGAGACTCCGAATTTTATGTGGAGAAACCCCAAAACGGGTAAAAAAACCACGGCACAAAGCGATCTACTATGAATATCAGAGATTACAGAGATAGACAGCCCACAAAGCAAGGAAACACAGAGAAAATCCTAAATTCTCTCTCACACACACCTCTCCCATCTTCCTAGTACGAATAGGAAACCTTGCACACCTTAGGATACCTCTCTAGGTCGGATTACAACACCTTAAATAGGAAGAAATTCGAAAATAGAAACACCTTGCGCAGAATCCGTGTGCACAGCCGGCCGGTCGGCCTTCACAAAAAACAGTCCAGAGAGATTGCCATCCGACCTGCCTCACAGCCGACCGGTCGGAGCCCACTCACGACTGGTCTGCCGACCGGTCTGGGCACAATGAAAAACGTCCAGGGGTTCTCCAACTGCATCTGGGTCAAGCCATCCGGCCGGTCGGAGCACCCAGTTCGTACATCGTTTGAAGACTCCCCAACAACGGACATGTCTTTAGCCATTATGGGCGTAATCCACGCCCCTTGGAATCACGCTACCCAATGGGAATCTCTCCCATTGTAATAGCCACGATCATGGCCACAACAATGGCCCACGATCATTCCTCTGCCAGCTTAAACCTATTTGACTTAAGTATCAAAGGTCTAACAACCGGTCGGGCCGCCCTCTTTGTATATCTTTATGTTGCGAAAGATCAAGCTTTTCAGATCCAACCAAATCATTGACAAGGGATCCTCATCGCATGTCAAACCTAGGTGGCCTCCGGCACACCTCATGTCCATAAATTCATAACAAGACTTCGTTTCTATCTCATTTCGTAGAATAAGCTTGGAAAAATAGATGAACCGAGTAGATTTCTCACAAACACCACAGTAGGCCCCACTCAACTTCGAGCAATCCGCATCCCAACCCACGAGGGTTGCTCCATCACAAGTGGTCCAAAGATCACGCCGATGGGATCATCATGGGCCTGCAAAATAGTGAGCCCACAAGATAGAAGACGATGTACAACCGCCCAAAGCCTTCAAATTCACATGGTGGCCTACTTTTTGGTTGGATCGGCGTGATTTTTGGGGCATCTAGTTTTCAATACAGGTCAACCATTTTGAGCGGTTGGATAACACGGATATACCTAGTGGGCTGCACACCCAAACCAGTGGCATGGGAAACCTTCCCATACACACGCACATGCCCATTAATATACACCATACACATACAGAATGTCATTGGCCCCCCAAATAATGGATCATTTTCCCAATGTTTGGTGGCCGTCCAAAAAACAAGCCATCAATCAATTCATCAAGACCATCCATACGGTGTATCTTTTAGGTTATGGCCCCATGTCCCACTAACTCAAAAAATCCGATCATTGCCGTACAAAATATTCATACACAAATTTCAATGTACCACAAAATTGACAAAAATGTACCACATATTTACAAAAATTATAGCGAGTCTCTCCTCCTTTTTTACACAAAATCCGAGTCTGATGAATACCAAAAAAAAAAAAAAAAAAAACCCTCAAAATCATACCAATTTTCTACCTTTCAACCCATGCATGAACCCATTTTTACCGAAATACCCCAACCCCTTCCAATTCCACCTCCTCTTTCCTTCCCTCCTCCTCCCGCCCATGTGCGCATCACGCGTGCTCCTCCTGCGCACCCCCGGCGCAGGATAGCACCGTATCAACGGCCACTTGATCCCTTCAAAGAACGGGTGCCGCTTAACCTCCGTCGCACCCCTGGCGCATCCTATCCTCCTCTTGGGGTCCCTCACCAGCAGCTGCTCGATCAGGTCCCGCGCCTCGGCCACCAGTTCCCCTCCTCCCTCCCCCGCCACGTCAGCAGGAAACCTCACCCCCTTGGCCGACGCTATATTGCGCAGGGTGGCCTCCTTACTCCCTCCCTTAAACGGCGTCCGTCCGTACATCAGCTCGTACACGAAAACCCCAAACGCCCACCAGTCGACGCCGTTACCGTGACCGTTACCGTTAACTATCTCCGGCGCGAGGTACTCGTGGGTCCCAACGCACGCCTTCGAGAACGCCTTCGTCGGCTCCGCCACGAACTCAATCCCGACGTCCACGTCAGCACTCCCCCCGAAGCATCCGTACCGTGATCTGGTGGGCCCCACTGCCCTAGTTTTCAGCAATGTGGGGTCCACATCGGCCTTGAAGCAGAGATCGAAATCCGACAGCATGATATGCCCGTCCTCCCTCAGCAGCACGTTCTCCGGTTTCAGGTCCCGGTAAACCACCCCCGTCGCGTGCAGGTACTCGAGCGCCACTAGGACCTCAGCCGCGTAGAACCGTACGGACTCGACGGGCAGCCGGTATCCCGGTTGCCTCCGTAGCAGAGCATGGAGGTCCCCGCCCGAGCAGAAATCGATCAGGAGGCACGTGTAGTGCGAGACCTCGAGATGCGCGTAGAGCGTCGGGAGGAACGGGTGGTCGAGCGTCGACAGCACGTGAGCCTCAGCCTGCACGTGCGAGAGCTTCTTCGGCGTGAGGGCGTCCCTGTCGACGACCTTCAGCGCGAAGGACGGGCTGCAACCGTCCGGCGCGTCTCTCAGGCGGCAGAGGTAGACGCGGCCGAGGTTGCCGCTGCCGACGTGGCGGACGAGCTCGAGGTCGCGGAGGCGGAGGGTGCCGTCGTGGGAGATGCGGGTGGCTGCGAGGACCGCGGACCAACGTGGGTCAGATCTCCTGTGGGGGTGGCGGGTTCCGGCAGCCGGGAGGGCGTGGGGCCGGTCGGTGAAGCTGACGCTACTGCTGCGCGCGCTTGAAGATGCGAATGTACGGTCGGTGGAGGTGTTGGAGGCGCAGCTGGTGAAGCTGAAGTCGAGGTCGGAGTCTGACGGGAAGAGGGCATTTTCGTCCATGGCGTCTGGAATTTTGGTGGGGAGGGCAGCAGACGAAGGCTTTTAAAGGGAGGAGAGAGAAGGGTATTTGGTAATTCCGAGGGTTACTGCTGACGTGGCGTTGTAAGCAGCGTCTTTTGTATGGGGAGCTGTGAAGTGAGGAAGGTGAGAGGAGGTAACGGCTACTTGTCGGTGGTTATATTACTTCCGGGGAAGGGGACCCGGAGGGGGTAGTTCCGTAATATTTGGGATCTTCCGGGGCAATGGTTTGGTACTCGTCGGGAGCATACAAGAGTTTTGTTCATCCATGGGCCCGTCCTTGGAAATCAGAACCGTTCATCTGTTGAATTCATATAAAATGCTTGAAAGATCAAGTGCTCTATCGATACCGTAAAGATGTGGGTCCCACTTGATGTATGCAGGTCATCCAACCCGTTCATCAGATGAAACACCTCATATTTACGCTAAGCACCAAAAATCAGCCCGATCCAAATCTCATATGGGCCACAACATAGGGAACATTGTGAGAGAGAACACCCACCCTTCATTTTCACGTGCAAGGAATAATAATAATTAAAAAGAAACAGCCTGCGTTTAAGCCTGACCATTCATTCAGGCTAGATGAAGGGTCGAAACAGCCTAGATTCTGTAGACATAAAATGGGTGGCCCTCAGTGCAAAATCAAGGGTAGGCCTTCCCTCCCAACTCATACCAATTTGTGGCCCACTTGATTTACTGATGAGTCTTATCTTTGGGCTCTGAGTGTGACATGCACTGATGCATTTGATGTACGGGTAGGATTGTAACATACCTTCATCACGTGGGTCCCTACATCTACCAAGTACCACCATAAGCTACCTGTACGCCACTGGATCGCACCCAACGTATTGAAAGCTTCTCCCTTTGTATTTGGGAGCGGATTGCCTGTGACCACATAGCTGTGTGGGGCCCATAGAGATGTCAGTGATAAATCCACTCCGTCCATCTGTTTTACAAGACTACGTTAGCATATTATGAAAAAAATAATGCAGATCCAAAACTCATGTGGGCCATAACACAGGAAAAAGTGGGTATTGAACACTTAACGGTGAAAAAAGTTTTTCATGAGGCTAATATTTTTTATTACAGTTTATCTGATTTTTAATAATTCTTTGAACGGTCCGGATGGCATATGTCAGCTCCAGGAAGGTTTCAATGGTGGACGTTAGTGTTCCCACTGTTTTGTTGGTGTGGCCCACCTGAGTTTTTAATCTATCTGGTTTTTCTTTCCTGTCCTGTTTTTGTCTTACAAAACAGATGGACGGAGTGGATTTGTCACTGACATCTCTATGGGCCCCACGCAGCTACGGGCACAGAGATATCTCTGTGCCCGGGGTCACAGGCAATCCGCTCCCCTTTTTGTTTTAAAGGACTTTCACAAGTGGAATATCAACCGTTAGTTTTAAGGCCAGAATATGTTTTCAAAGAACGGTATTTTAGTGTATCTTCGTAATATTTGGCAATCTAAACTGGTTTATACCTGATGAACGGATCAGATCATTGATATATTTTAGTATGTACGGTGGAGGGACCGAGTACCGGTGGTCCGTAGGACTATCATTTTGCTTTCGCCCATCTTTCCGTGAGTAGAAAATGCAAATGCCCTTTCTAAGTCAACGACTTTCTTTAGTATCCACACGATAAAAGCTACTGGAAAGACATAAATGCCCCTGAGATAAGTACTGCTGTCGGACGCAGATTACGTCCGAACCCTGGTCGGACCTTTAAGCGTCCGACCAGATCTGGGCGAGGGCCCACCGTAATGTATCGGTCTGTCCTCTCTGTCCACTCGTTTTTTGAGATCATGTTAAGGGATGGGCCCAAACTTGAGGCAGATCCAACGGTGTTATGGACCACACCAGAGACTACTATTGCATTTAATGCAACTTGAAAATATGCTCTGCACATTTAATGCAACCCAAGCTTACTATTTGGTGTGGTCGAATACAACAATGGATCTGACTTATTGTTGGGTTATTACATTAACATGATCTTATAAGAGGTATAGACGGCTTGGATAAACCGATACATCACAGTGGGTCCCCAAACAAGTCTGGTCGGACGCTTAAAGGTCCGACCAAGGTCGGACGTAATCCGCGTCCACCGCTGTCATTTTCTACTATTGGCTGAAAGATATGTCCAGTAATGTAGATGATTACTACCTTATAGTGCTCCTAATATTTTTAGAGATATGGGTACATTCAAATCAATTGATCTGAACCGTCCATTGGATCCATTGAAGAATTTATAGGACACCATTTAAAAATTGTAATGATATATGATCATGGACGTTCATTATTTAACCTTCATTTCCATAGCCGTTGTTTTTTTCAATCAACTATGGTGATTGTGTGGAACTGATCATTCTTTTGTGGAGACTGATGATTCAAAAGTTTCAATGGTCGTAATCGTACATAAGAATATTAGTCGTCTATTTATAGGCTATTGATCGATGGTTTGAACCATCCAATCATTGTGATTTTTTGTTAGTATCCAATGCACTCTAGAGTGTAGCTAATGGACGGTGTGGATCAATTGATCGGACTACCGAACTCTCACTGTGATAGTGAGAGCGATGGAGTGCTTTCGAGAGGGATTACACGAGACGAAAACAATTGATGCAAGGGCACACATTACGGTACATGAAAACTATATCTCCACCGTATTAGGCCCGTCAAAATTCCACACGACCCCTACCTGCACGGCACTGAAAATTCAGTGTTGGGTTAACCTTACCGTGACGGGTCACTAACAGGTGGGCCATCAAGAACTTTTAAGATAACAAGTTAGGTTAGTTTTTCATTCACAAGATAATAAAGGTATTTTTGTAATTATTTTTAGTATGCTGAGAAATTCCTACATGTTAAGATCGCTAAGAAGGCTCTCTCTCTCTAGATAGTTTTCTCCATCTTTCTGTCCATATGGCCACTCGACCATGCTCGAAAATTTCTAATGAATCCGCCCCTTTCTTATATAGCTAAGGCTGTTTAGTATTTTTAACAAGTTAAACAAGTTGGAACGTGAGTAACTCATTAAATTAACGAATGAGTTTGTGTTTTTAGATTTTAACCGGTTAATTAATGAGTTGAGTTTAGGTGAGAGCATTTTTGACACGACATGAATATGACAAGACATGAGCATTGGTCAACACAACCCATTGCTATACCGTACACGTGGCATGTATGTATCCTAACACGATGATACGATTGTGAGTCCGGTGTAGATAAGGCATGGCCCCGAAATCAGTGGATGGATTGATCCTACTCTCCCACAAATGGAAATTGCCTGTTGAATTCTGTCCACTGATTGCTTTTTATTTGACCATTCATTTTATGGCCACCAATAGGACGGTTCAGATCATCCTATCAATGCGATTATTTGGTCCTGGCCCAAACCACAGAAGGGCCAGTGATTTACCTGGTTTCAATTGATGTAGATGGATGCCGGATGGTCACACTCTACCAGCACATCTCATAACTGATAGTGTTGTGATCAACGGCCACCATCTCAAGAAAAAAAAATAAAGAAAGAAAAGAAAGGCAAGAAGAAGAAGAAGAATCAAGCATAACACTTGGATGAACGGTCTAGATTCGTCCGGGTTTGAATCGAGATCGCAACTCGGGTTACTGGTTTGACTAGTTAACCACCGAAATCGAGTTGACTCGGATGAATCGTAAAAGCATGGTCCGGATTCAAGAGTGTCTACTTCTGTGGACCTCACCATAATTCATACAAGAAATCTGTACCGTCCATCTGGTGAGCCACTGCAAACTCACCATTGAGTCCAAACTTCAGACTGATAGGACATGTATGTGGGCCCACGTGAGGGAAAAGTGAAAATCATGACTAAAACCTCTAAACTTCACTTGGTCTGGCCTACCTTAGTTTTGGACTTGGGTGAAGTTTTGTTTTTCCCTTCATCCTGATGGTAGCCGTCTGATGAATGGATTGGATGGAATGTACATGGTGGGCCTGACCGTCCCTCCCAACTGTCACCTCTGGTGTGGCCTACATGAGTTTCTTATCCTGCTGATTTTTTACCTTGTTTCCTAACACGGAACATCTCACTTCCTGAACGGGTGGATCTGATTCGCCCATCACGGTGGGCCCCACAGACGTTGAATTCACCATCTGCTCCTACATGATCTTTATATCAAATATATACACCAAAACTTGGTGTATAGTAATCTGAACCATTGCCAAACCACTGACCACACTGCCCAGATCACCTAGCTGGGCCATAGCCCAATTCAAATTTTCCAAACATCTGATCGAGCATTTGTTTGGGGTCCATCATTGAGAATCAAGACCGTCAGTCCAAAGATAAGTTGGAAGGATAATCTGGACCATCAGATCGATCTTTCAGCGGTACGTCATCAAATCTGATGGTCTAGAATAATGATCATGTACATAGAGTTTCAGTGTAGATCCGAAATTCACCATAACATGATCAAATGGGCCAAAGAGAGAAGCAGTATATATACCAAGTCAATGGTGTATGCTCTCCGCACGGGAATATTCCTTTGGAGCGCTTGACTAATGCACCGTTTTATTTTTCTTTCCTTTGACGGGTAAAAAGCAGGTAATCCTCGGACTACTGAATCGTAGCCTATCATGGCCCGCCATAGATAATCCTTGAACAGTCCCTTTTTCTGTAAAGATAATCCATACCATTCAAAAACTGGAGTTGAATGTAAACCGTTGGATATCTGTGATTTACTCCCTATGAATCAGAATAACAGGACTTTTTTGGTAATTAATACATTTATATGGAATATTAATTCCTATATACTTTTTGAACGGTTAAGATCATCCATATATAGGGCCCAACTAGCAGAGTACAAATTTACTTCAGTAGTCCGCGGACTACGAACCTGCTATCTTCGTTGACAGAAACAACGGAAACCACGTTGCTCTCATGCAAAACAGGACCTTCTCTTAAAATTATTTTGACCAAAATACCCTCACTTAAAACGCACGAAACCGAGTGAAGAAAGGGTAATTAATTAATACACGTAATTAATACACGCGTCTTCGAAAAGGTAGCTAACGTACACGCAACCATGTGCAAACTGCCAACACGGTTCAAAGATACGAGATCCAAGCTGTTCATTAGGTGGGTCCCATCATTAGATACCCAGTACCAAAAATTGGGCAGGTCCACTCGTAAAATGGGCCATGGTTACGGTTGTAAGGAACCACCAGGTAGACGGCTTGGATCATCTAATATTTTGAAAGTAACCAGTCTGATTTTTGGTTCAGATCATCTAGTCACTCGGAACAACTATATAGACGGCTTGGATCTTTCACTCTCGTTTTGCACCTGCACGTGAGGTGGCGAGTAGATTGGAAAAGTGTACATGCGTGTGGACCTAGCAAACCTCATTATGATAATAATAATAGGGGCCGAAAGTCATAGACCCGACGGATCCGACTCCGACACGAAGCCGACTTTAATCCCTTTCTCTAATTCCCAAACTCATTAATTAATTCACTTGAGAAAAGTTCCAGTGCTCTCAGTGTACCAGAATTTAGCCTGCTCCTATTTGTATGGGATACTTAGATAATCCAATCCATTGATCTGTACTGTTCATCAGCTTCAGAACTAATTTCATGGGCCACCATGAAAATATCTCACCGATCTAACAATCTTGACCGTCTGATCATATGTATTTAGTATTGACGGTCGAGATTGTTTACACAAAATAGGACGAATCAGCCATTTGATCCATATATGTATATGAGGCCATCATGGATTTTTTATATGATTGTAAAGTATTAATTTTGTTTGGAAATACTAACCATCCCATACATGGCTTAGAAAATGAACGGCTGCAAACGCAAGGGATGGACTGGGCCGTCGGATTAGTGTAATTTTTTTTCTGGAGTAGGCCATGAAATGTGTTTTGGACTTAAGGAACGGTTCAGATCGACCGATTGTACTGTCAAATAATCCAATAGGAGCACTATAACTTATGTTACTCTGAGAACCCTGTATAAGTTGTAATACTCCTATCTGCATTAGGAAACTTGAACGGTCCAATCTATCAATCAGGACCGTCCATTAGCTCCAATACACATTTCTTGTGTTAATTTAAAGAAATCGTAGGCCTCAGATGATCCCACACATCTATAAGCTGGCCTTCTCTTTTATATCCATTCATTTTCCAAGGCATGGATAGGATGCTTAGGATTGCCTCACAACGGTGATTTTATAGGAACACAATCGATCCATGATGCCGCGCGCGGCTCCCCCCCCCCCCCCCCCCCCCCCCAGCAAACAAACAAATGGATCAAAATGTTAATCGGACCTTTTCATATAAGCAATCTGTACCGTCCATTTTATTTTCATTTATTGGATCGTTGAAGTTACCGAATCGATTCCTCTTTTTCATGGTAGCCCATGAAATGAGTGGTGGAGATAATGGACAGTCCAGATTGATCAATCAGACCGTCCAAGATGCACACATGAACACAATAATTTAAAGTGATGCCAGAGCATCCGAAAAGAGAGTACAGTTACTGGGTGATCCATCTCATACTAGCAACGTGACACGTGTAAAAATCCAAGCTGTTCATCATGTGGATCCCAATGGCTACATGTCATCTATATAGACTCTTGCTGATCTAACGATCAGAAGGGCCACATGTATACCTAAAGTCTCCCATCATTTAACACGTGTCCCATTGACAGATGGTCCTGGATTTTGAGATGAGGAATCTAGATAGTAGATAGTGGGCCTGCCCGATGAGCGGCTTGGATCACGTGTGCGACGCTGCCACAGTGACTGCGAGCGGCAAGTCCTAAAAGAGTACTCGCTTGAGTTGAGTTGGTGGAATGATGATGTGGCAGGGTGACGTGCCAATCGGGTCCGTCCATATGCTGGGCATACCCTGGATGTTTTATGTTTCAAAAGTCATCCTATTAGACAATCCCATCTATCTAATTAGGGCTGTAAATGGGTCAGTGGACCTGATGAGTACCCAGACGCAGCCTATTTAGACCCGACCGAAGCCTGACCCGTTTGTTAAATGTTATGGGTTTGGCTGTCTGGGTCCAAGAACAGACCCAGTTGCTAAATGGGTCTGGATTTAGTTTCCTTAATATTAGGCTGGACCTGACCTGAACCCATTCCCATTTAGTAAATGGGCAGTTTGAACTATATTGCAAGGTACCCATGTAGACTTGGGCTGTCCAAATCCAATTTTAAACTTAGTAAGTGCTTGCATAACAAATTTAGAACCAGACCTGTTAGACCTGACTTATATAAATGGGTTTAGGTGGATCTCCTCCCCCTAGACCCAGACCAGACCCAGACCCATTTATAAATGGATTTTTTTATGTTTCCTTAATATTAGGCTGGACCTGACCTGAACCCATTCCCATTTAGTAAATGGGCGGTTTGAACTATGTTGCAAGGTACCCATTTAGACTTGGGCTGTCCAAATTCAATTTTAAACTTAGTAAGTGCTTGCATAACAAATTTAGAACCAGACCTATTAGACCTGACTTATATAAATGGGTCTAGGTGGATCTCCTCCCCCTAGACCCAAACAGACGCATTTATAAATGGATTTTTTATGGGTCCACTTAGACCCCCATTTAATAAAAGGGTTGGATCTAAAATTTGGACCAAAACCCATTTAGTAAATGGGTGGGTATGGTTTTGCCCAAACCTACTCCAAACCTGCCCATTTACAGCCCTACATCTAATATGTCTCTACTAAAGGGAAGGTGGAAATAAAAAACATTGAACGGTCAAATATCCATTGAGATAAACTGGATAAAGTAACGGATAAGACTGCCAAGCGGTTTTATTTTTAGAACGCAAGCTATCCATCCTTGTGCCAGCATATGGGTAGACCCCATTGACACATCACCCTGCCGCGGTCATGTGGAGATAGCTCGGTTTTGCTAGTGACGCGGCCACTAGCGAGGTGGCTAGTGGTTGGTGCTCTATGGGCCCCATGATATATGTGTTTTATCCGCGCAGTCGATTCATTTTTTCAGATCATTTTAGTGCTTGATCGCAAAAATTAGCTAGATGTAGAAATCAGATGGACCACACCACTAGAAAACCGTAGTGATTGAATGTCCACTATTAAAAACCTCCTAAGTCCCACTGTAACGTTTATTTGACATCCAACCTATTAATTAGGTAATAGAGGCCTGGATGAAGGGAAAAAAAATTTAGCTTGATTCAAAACTTTTGTGGCTCAAGAAGATTTTAATGGTGGGCGTTCAATCAACATTGTTTACTTGATGTGGTCCACTTGAGTTCTGGATCTACTTTATTTTTATGATAATATCATAAAATGATCTGAAAAAAATAGATGGACGGCGTGGATGAAACACATACATCATGTTGGGCCCACAGATCACCGATCAGTAGCCATTGGCTCATTCGCCAATTCGCTTCCGTTCTAGACGATTCCGGTCGGACGCGGATTAGCCACTGACCGCGTCCGCTACTCAAGTGACGTCACCAAGTTCTGTGGACCCATGATGTATGTGTTGTATCCACACCGTCCATCCATTTGGGGGGATCATTTTAGGGACAGATCCAAAGCTCAAGTGGACCCACAACAGAAAACAATGGAGTAACGTCCACCGTTGAAACCTTCCTAAGGTCCACCATGATGCTTTTTTTGACATCCCTCTTCATAAGTTCACACAAATACGAAAAAAGAAAAGAGAAAACACAAATATCAGCTTGATTGAAAACTTGCCCTAGAAGTTTTTACTGGTAGGAGATCAATCCCCACTGTTTTCTTTAGTGAGGTCATCTCTCCAAATGGATGGACGGTGTGGATACAACACATACATCATGGTGGGCCCACATAAGTTGGTGATGTCACTTTAGTAGCGAGATAGCTACTCAACCTGTCAGTACGTAGCTAATCCGCGTCCATTCCGGTCGCATTTACTGGGCCCCGACAAAAGGACGGTTGTGATTGGGGCCCACATAGGTTGACGGACGAGGATCTTCAGTATGGGAGTATACTCCTGCGAATTGCCTGCCCCTTGTCTAATAATTAATATTAGGTATTAGGTGGGGAACAGCCTCTGATGATGACGTAAGAAGGAAGGCCCCATGTGGTGGGCCAGAGTGGCCGTCCGATCTCTAATGAGTGGGCCCATGTGAAGAGAGAAGCAAGGCTGTCTGCCACGTGGGCAACAAGGGCCCTACATTGTCGCCCCGAGCAGCTACCCTCAATCAAAGCTATTTTAAAATAAAATAAATAATGATTTTTAGATATAAATAAATAAATTTCTACTTGCGGCAATAATACCTACTCCCCTCACTAGCTGAAAACGGCGTATCATATGCCCATAGATTTCAATCAATATTCACCAAAATGCCCTTTTAAGGGGTTATTGCTAAGGTTCTCAGTGGGATGGATTTGGATCGGATTGGATCCGGGTCAAAGTCTATATATGTGTAGATGGATTCGGATGGGATTCAGATCCGACTAGGATCCACAAGGTAATATCCATGTCCAATCAATTTATAAATTGTTAGATCTATTTTTAGCCTAAAATCCATATAACCATCAGATTCAGCGTGGATCTAGCTCCAAATCCACCCCATTACAAATTTAAAAATATATAATATAATATATTTAATCTGGTTGAAAAATGATGCAAATCCTACTATTTACTGTGGTATCATCGGCCTAAGAGTGGCATGTCCCAATTTTGAGACATGCGTGAATATAATCTGGAAAACGGATGGCCAGCATGAGTATAACATATACAGTAAGGTGACAATGAGTTGGATCTTAATTGGATTGAATTTGGATGTGTTCCTGTGAATCCAAATCAAGTTCATTTAAATAATCAAACCTATTTTAAGATTCAAATTCCGTCCATTTAACTAATCAGACCCCTTTTAAGATCCAAATCTGCATTATACGGATTCAAAGCGATCTCGGATCTGACCCACTCCATTGAGAGCCCTAGTTATTGCTAGGATGGCAATGGCCTTGGGCCGGACTTAATTCCTACTATCTTCAGCTAGGATGAGAGGGTCAACCAACAGTGTGGGGCCCACAATGATGTGTGTTGTAGATGCACCTTGTCCACCAGATACGCGATTTTAGAGGTTTTAGTCATGATTCCCAGCTGTTTCAGATGATGTGGCCCACCCAAGTTCCGGATACGGCTGATTTTTTGGGGGAATTATTTTTTATAAAGGGGAATCGCGAGATGCACGGTCCAGATGCCACATAAAGATCACGATGGCCCCACTTTGCTCCACCCTATAGGAACATTTTCCCCTCAAGTTATGGTATCTCTTCAACCGTACACATGGCACAGATGTCCGTCAATCCAAACCGTC
The DNA here is from genome assembly GCA_003013855.2 of Liriodendron chinense. Taxonomy (NCBI): domain Eukaryota; kingdom Viridiplantae; phylum Streptophyta; class Magnoliopsida; order Magnoliales; family Magnoliaceae; genus Liriodendron; species Liriodendron chinense. The sequence goes on from PVNU02003428.1 coordinate 87,742, forward strand.
CCAATTGTGGGGCCTGTTGTCGATGAAGTACAGCTCAAAAATCATAGTGAATGAATGTTCCTACCTATAAAGTGGTTGGTGGTTTCAATTCAGCTTGCAAAATGAGATAGTTATGGCCATTAAATGAATGGATTTTCGAGCTATGCTACATCCACAATGGGGTCCACAAATTCAACGGTTCAGATGGTTGTAAGCATATGGTACATGTAGTCATGTACGGTAAATGTGAAACCACAACTTGGAATTAGGACTTCTTATTTTAATTATTATACCAAGCCAGCTTCCAAATTGAGAAATGCTCACATCCAACTGATAATATTGCACGATAAGTTACCGACTACCAACTTATTGTGTGCGTGTGACATCCACACCATCCATAGGTTGGGCCCACCGTGAGAACCACCTTGTGATTTTTGTACAAGGTGAACCTCATGGTGGGGCTAACTTATTGTACGGTGTGGATGTCCCATACACATGATAGGTTGGAAGTTACCTGCTAGTGGACCATAGCTTAACCGTCCAACCAGTTGTATGTGAATCGTTTGGCCCTTTTTTTAAATTTTCACTATTTATTCGTGATAACTTATCACGTGCATTGCACACGCCCTTCACTTAGATTTGTTAATAAGAATGTCTTGCAAGCAACTAGGTGTGGGTGAGAAAATCGCGCAGCTATTTTGGTGTGGGGCCTACTGTGGTGTGCGTATGTGGCATCCATCCCATCCAGCCAGATCATCCGACGATTAAAATGGGATGCACAAAAAATCAGCCCCATCCAACCGTCGGGTGGTCCCCACGTAAATTTAAAGGTTTTTGGATGGTTTGTATTGTTTTCTATGGTGCAGCTCACATAACGATTCAATTGGCCTGATTTTGGGCACATGTTGAGGAGATTTTGCTGGCTGGTCAGATGTGACATACACAATAGTGGCCCTGTTGGGGTAGCCTTCAAACGGTGCACGGACAGAGTGCTCAGACCGGTCGGGTGATCGGTCTGACGTTGTTGCCCTGATGCACGTGGAAGCCCCCCGGACAGAATCTTTGTGTGCCCAGATCGGTCAGCCGACTGGTCTGCAGAGGGCTCCGACTGGTCGGTGGTGAGGCAACAAGCAGAGTCCGTGTAAGATTCTTCCTTGGACTGTTTTGTGCGCTGGCCGACCGATTGATTGTGTGCGTGGCTTTTTTGCGCAGCACGTAGTAGTGCATAAGATGTTGCTAATTTCGGACTTTTGCCTATTTAAAGGGTTGTAATCCTAAGGTGTCGAAGGTTTCTTAATCGTATTAGGAAGAGGGGAGAGGTGTGTGTGAGAGATAACTTGGGGTTTTCTCTGTTTATTCCTTGCTTGTGAGCTGTTAATCTCTGTAATCTTCTGATATTCATAGTGGATCATTTTGTGCCGTGGTTTTTTACCCGTTGAGGGGTTTTTCCACGTAAATTCGGATTCTCTTGTGGTGAATGCTTGTGTGATTGATTGTATCTTGTTTGATCTCGGATTGCTCCACGCGTTTCAGCTTCCGCTTTCGCTGCCGGTTTATCCCAACAAGTGGTATCAGAGATAAAGTTGGGGTGGAGTAGAATTAGGATATGAGACTAGAAGATGAGATCAGGTGCAAGGTTCGAGGTAGAGAAGTTTTTCGAAAATAATAATTTTGAGCTATAGAAGGTGAAGGTTTAATTCTTCTTAGTTCAGCAAGGGCTTGACGAAGCTCTTGGAAAGCGATCCGAGGTTATGAAAGAGGATAAGTGGACGAAGCTTGATAAGAAAGCTAGAACCTCAATCCTGTTAAACCTTATGAATGATGTTCTCTATCATATCATGAAGGAGAAGACTGCGGCTGAAACGATAGCAAAGTTAGAGAAGGTTTATGCCAAGAAATCTCTAGAGAATCGCATGTACGTGTTAATTCAGTTGTTCACTTTGAGGATGGCTGAAGGAATTGAGGCGGAAGACCACCCGAGCACGTTCAATAGGCTAGTTTGCAAGTTGGTGGAGATCAATGAACCGATGAAGGATGAATATCAAGCATGCATCCTGTTGAATTCTCTTCCAGATTCATATGAGTCGTTCAGGGACTCTGTGTGCGTAAGGAGGGAAACCATAGGCGTCGAGACCGTTATCTCAGCCCTCCAGTCGAAGGCGATGAGAAGGAAAAGCGGTGACATGGCTTCCTGTTATTCCTCATAAGCACTGGTTATGAGGGGAAGAAGTTCTGAGCATGGAGGATATTTGAAATCGGGATCTAAGGCCAAGAGTAAAGGGAAGGCTAAGGTGAAGTGCTGGAATTGTGGTTAGAAGGGCCACATGAGAGGGGATTGTCATAATCCCAGGTTAAGGCAAGAGAGGTATGAAAATTCTTGTAGAGAGAAAGCTAATACCATAGAGCACGGTGGTGATCTTTGTGAAGTCCTGACTGTATCTAGCAAGGGATCTCACGGTAGTGAGTGGATCCTAGATTCAGGGGCTTCATGTCACGTTTGTCCTGACCGGAGTTCATTCACGACATACATGGAGTATGGTGGAGAATCGGTGTTTATAGGTATTGGTACGGTGCGCATTAGGATGTTCGATGTGATCAAACGAGTCCTGGAAGATATGAAGCACGTCCCCAAGATGAAGATGAACGTGATTTCTCTTGGTGCACTCGAGGCAAAAGGGTGTGTGTTTATCGACCGCGATAGTAATCGTGAAGTGATGAAGGGGGCACTCATGTGTATGAAGGCACAGAGGTGTGGCCATCTTTACATGTTGATCGGGAGCACAATTCACTGTGGAGCTGCGGGAACGGCAGCGAGATCCACGGTTGCTGTATGTGGCAAGTGCCCAAGGGTCACATGAGAAGAGCAAAAAATGGCATGAATTTGCAAGGTTAGGGTCGATGGGCACGAGAAGCGGTGGAGCTATGATTGAATATGAGATGATGTTGCAAGGATGGAGTTGATTCATTGTTTGAAGCCTCGGTGGAGATTGTTGGGGTAGCCTTCAAACGATGCACACACAGGGTGCTTAGATTGGTCGGGCGACCGGTCTGACGTTGTGGCCTTGATGCACGTGGAGGCCCCCTGGACAGAATCTTTGTGTGCCCAGACCGGTCGGCTGACTGGTCTGCAGAGGGCTCCGACCAGTCGGTGGTGAGGCAGCAAGCAGAGTGCGTGTAGGATTCTTCCCTGGACTGTTTTGTGCGCTGGTCGACCAATCGCCCGACCGGTCAGCTGTGCGCATGGCTTTCTTGCCCAGCACGCAGTAGTGCGTAAGATGTTACTAATTTCGGACTTTTGCCTATTTAAAGGGTTGTAATCCGTGTTTAGTTGTAATCCTAAGGTGTCCAAGGTTTTCTAATCGTATTAGGAAGAGGGGAGAGGTGAGTGTGAGAGAGAACTTGGGGTTTTCTCTATTTATTCCTTACTTGTGGGCTGTCAATCTCTGTAATCTTCTGATATTCATAGTGGATTGCTTTGTGACGTGGTTTTTTACCCATTGAGGGTTTTTCCAAGTAAATTCGAATTCTCTTGTGGTGAATGCTTGTGTGTGATTGATTGCATCTTATTTACTTGTTTGATCTCGAATTGCTCCACGCGTTTCGGCTTTCGCTGTCAGTTTATCCCAACAGGCCCCACAGCCCAACTTGTTGTATGTTTTTCTCATTTACAACTAGTTGCATGTGAGATACTCTTTGTTAATTTTCATGCGGGTATTGAATAGTTTAAGTGTTTAGACATAAAGAATCCAAAACGTGGGCCAGATTAACTCATATGAAGAAAAAAAAAAAACGAACAGAGAAGAAAAATCATAGAATCCAACAATAATTCTATTATTTGAAATGGATGGTTGTTTTTCATGAAAATGTTAAAACATCAATGGTTGAGTATAAAAAATTAAATCTAATAACCATGAAAATTGACATTTAATGTATTTTTCTAAGAAATTAATATAAAAATTTTACCTAAACATTTCTCTAGAATTAACATTTTACCAAATAATACCACAGCCATTACCAATTACTTTTAGAGGAAGAAAATTACACGAATGTTCTTATCCAAATTTTCTTTAAAAATTAGTGAAAGTTGAGGCTTGTGGGCCATGTAGATTGTGTATGACATCAAAGCCATCTAACATATACACCCCACCATGTTGATTGTATGAACAAAAATTCAGGCTAATCAAATCATCAGATATGCTACACTTGAATTTGGATGTTTTAATGGTGTATATTATCTTTTATGGATTGGCCCACCTTGTGATTGTGTCCGCAGTATTTTCCCATACCATCGGATTCTCCGCCTTGTAGAGAAAGAAAAGGACAATGATGTATTTTCGCCTTCGAAATAGCTCAAGGTTTATGGTGGACTATTTGGTGAAATTCGTATCATAGAGGCATTATGTGGTAAAAATCTCTAAAATGACAAAGAAGAAGAAGAAGATATTTTTGAGTGGCACCCAAATAAGCCCATGGATTAATTCTATGGCTTATTTGGTTTGAAATTTAAATAAAAATTAAAACTAATGCCATACTTCATTTAATGAATTAGTCGATGGACTAAAATTTAAAGTGATCATTGAGGTTTGCTAGAATACATCCTAACATATTGCAATTCCATGCGTTGAGACTTCGGTATCTAGATCCAAGGTCACTTCAAGTGATCTAAACCATTTAAATGATGGGTCTAGGTGTGTAAGGTGGACAGGGATCAAATAAAAGCTATTGTTGTTGTTTTTCAGCCCTTGATAATCTGGCTCTTTTGCATCAATATCAACGGTTGTCATGACCTTTATATAATGAAAGGGTTGAAATGAATGGTGTAAGTCATTAGAAAGAATTAAAATCCAATGAATATCGTATTTATATTTGGATGTATCCTAGAAAACCTCTGTCAGCAAAATTATTTTAGTAAGGGTTCATTAAATGTCAATTCAGGAGGGGGTGGACAACCATGTTGTGTGCTCCAAGCTTGTAATGTGTAGAGAAAAACTTTCCTACTCTGGTAGAGTGTGATGGTTCATGCACACGAACTTCCGATCACACAGATGTAACTCATATTGATGGGTCCACATGATGGATTGCCCACATCAAAGGTAGTCTCCAAATGATGGACAATGGATATTAAAGGTAGGTTCCACATGACGGACAATACATTTATGGTGAGCCCCACATGATAGACGAGCCAAATCAAAGTGGCCCACATGAGGACTATTCACAACCAAGGTCGCCCCTAATGATGAATGACCCATATCCAAGGAAGGCCCTGCTTTATGGATGACTTGCTTTGAAGTTGGGTCTTGCACGATGTATGGTCCAAATTAAAGGTGGGCCCCTTGATGGAAGGGCCCACATCCAAAGTGGGCCCCACATAATGGATAGCCCACATTGAAGGTGGGTCTCACAATGTGAATGGTCTATATTGAAGGTAGGCCCCACATGATGAACAGTTTACATTAAAGACAGGGTCATGGTGGGCCCAATATAATGAAAAGTCCATATCAAAAGTTGGGCCCACATGATGGACGATGAATATTAAAAGTGGACAAAACAAACTTGAGGGATGGGAACTCACCTGATGTTGGAAAGCAAATGTACTTTTTAGCTTTTTGGTTGGTAAGTATGTTATTTACCAAACATGCTTATCTACTAAATAAGTAGACACGAAAATGCCACAAATAGCTTATGTAAAGCAACTTAGGATCCAAATGCCTACTTAACGTTGTTTATTTTGCAAAATTAATATTTCAAAAAAACTTAAAAGGTTAAACAATGAGAATAGAGATATAAGCACTTATATGTGTGTGTGTGTGTGTGTGAGAGAGAGAGAGAGAGAGAGAGAGAGCCTCAAACCAGGTTCCACATGAACTTAGGTGCATTTTGCCTTCAGTTAACTTTTTGGCCTCATCCGAAAATCTAAAGGATCGTAACAAAGTGAAAATCCCTGAGCCCTAGGCTTGCCTCTTACTTTGCAGTGGCTCACTTAGTTTTAGATCAGGCTAAAAAGTTAGCCCTAAAGGTTTCATAAGGTAACTCATATAATGGACCGTCTGAATTTTATGCCCACATCACATGTCAAAAGTTCTCACAAAGTTTCCATGAGCATATCACACACTCTCTCTCTCTCTATATATATATATATATATATGTGTGTGTGTGGGTGTGTGTGTGTGTCTATAAGTTCTACAAATTATCAAAGAAAAGGTTGTAATTTCAATAGACATCGAAGTTACATTTTAGTTCACAACTGGTGGAAAAGTAAATTTCCTTGGAAATCTACTTTGGGAATCTGATGGCAATCGATAATAGGGCAAAAATGGAAGGGCATTTTGGTCCATAAGGGTACAAACACAGGTAGGAAGAAGACATAGAGTATGGGACTTGGAATAAAATAACATCACCAAACAAATACATGAATGAAGAAAGGGAATAGAGGTTTCAAATCAGTGATCAAGTTCAATGCATTCAGCACCTAATTCTACTTTAATTAGGACACAAAAGCACATTCATATCAGTTTATCATTCAGCCTCTCTTCTTCTTCTTCTTTTTTGGGTCTTTTCATGCAACCAACGGTTCTTGATTCTCTCTCCCTATCATATGTTCACATGCACATACCCCTACACACCTATCACCATCCATTTTATTATATTAATCTATCACAACTTCTCATCATGAGCTTCCCAATCATGTCTAACATATACCCTCTCTACGTGAGAGAGAGAGAGAGATAAGAGTGTGTGGCCCACTTGGATTTTTATTTGAGAAATGTGAAGGCTACTCGTCCGAATCGTACTCTCCACATGCACCTGCAAGATCCGGCCGTTCATCTTGTGGGACGCAACACATGAAAATTGAGACAGTCTCGCGTTTGTATTAAAAATTGGTAGCAATCAATTAATTGATCTGCTGTACACATTCTTGGTACGCATGTGGCCCGCCTTATGATTTAATTAGCCTGAATTTTGGATCATTGGAGATGAAAATAAGGACCCACATGATGAACGGCTTGGATCTCCAGCACGCATGTGAAATTTGCACATTTGAGTGGGTAGCATAAATGAGTTGATCTTTGGTATACATTCTAGGCACATATGTGGCCCACTTTGTGACCTAACCAGCCTGAATTTTGGACCATTGGAGATGAAAATAAGGACCAGCATGATGAACGGCTCGGATCTCTAACACGCATGCAACATTTGCATATGTAGGCAGGTAACAGAAATGAGTCGATCTATGGTACACATTCTAGGCACGCATGTGGCCCACCTTATGATCTAATCAGCCTGAATTTCGGATCGTTAGGATGAAAATAAGGACCCACGTGACGAACGGCTCAGATCTCCAGCACGCATGCAACATTTACACATGTGGGTGGGTAGCCACTAAAATGCCTACTTGCACGAGTAGTCATAGCACTACTCCCCCTTTTTTTTTTTTTTTTTTATTCGAGGAGATGTACCCTTCCATAACTGGAGAGATGCCTTCTAACACATAAAAAAAAAATGAAATAAATAAATAAATAAAATCATATGTTTTGCTGATGCAGCTGGCCTGGCTTCTGTTGTCTGGTGGCCCACCACCACAAGGAGTCTGCATCCGTCGAACCGAGCATAGATCGGTAGGCCCAGATGCCACAACGTGTCAAACACCAGGAACTAGAAATAAATCCAAGAATTTCATAGAGAGAAATTTTGATACTCTGGCAGAGTGAGATAGATGATACACAAGCTCTTAGAAATTGCCTACGTGGCATACATGTAAGTCCAAATTGCGAGTTCCACTTTGATGGATCATGAACCAAAAATAACCCTCATCTGATCATCTGACTACCAGATTGGTGGATATTAATTGGACGGCCAAAATAAAAAATATCCAACCGTCCTATTTCAAGGAACAAATTCCCACCAATCAATGGTTAGGATCTCTCAAACAATCTGATTTAGGTCATGTAACTCAGTGGCATTCGTTTCCACAATCCAGACGGTTTAATTTGAGTTAACATTTTCCACGTATACAATTTCAGAGTGCCTGCGTATCAAGGGACACACACTACTGGAGTATCATACAACTCCTCTTTGTTAGAACCTGATTCCCTCCACTTGATTATAGATGGCTTGTAAATTACAAATGGATGTACGGGTGTGAAAGCCCACATGCGTACATCGCAGCTGATGTACACGCCACCTCATATTCCATCGTGGCAAACGTGTGAAATATCCAAGCCATCCATCAGGTGGACCTCACCTTTTTATATATTACTGATGAATTTTAAAGATGGTCCATTCAGTAGATAAGCCATGATATTAGGAGTAAGTTGACAGGTTGTAAAACTTCAGCTGATTTTTCATAACTGCACATGTTTTTCAATTAGTTGTGGCCCACCTGATTAGTGGAACAAACTGATTCTTGGATAACGAATCTTCATAGTGTTACCCTTCTGATGGATGGCTAGGATTTCCACCTGTCTGCCACGCTGGAATATATGGCGGCGTGTGCATTAGCTGACTTGTACACTCGTGTGGGAGTAGCAAAGCTCTAGTTGCATAAGTCAGTGCCCATTGGTGCATGGCACGTGCAACGCACGTGGAGAGAAGATGGAAGAGAGCGGAAAACAGCGGGGACTGCCCTACTACCTGCTGGGTTACTTTCACTAAAGTGGGGTAAATACCTGCATAAAATCCACGCCGTCCATCCGGTAAATCACACCTTTATTGGCCTTGATTCAAAAACTCAGGCTGATTCAACTATCAGGTGGGCCACATCATAAAATTATACCCAAAACCTCTAAATTTACATGGTACGGCCCACCTAAGTATTGAAATACTGTGATTTTTCGGTAATTCTTCTCCATGATGAGGGATATCAGATGAATGGATTGGATGGCATATAAACAACAAAACAAGCCTGGTAGGCATTCCATCCCATCTGTTTGCCATGGTGCGGCTTACGTTTTGGATGATCATGATTTTTTAGTTCAACCGGTTAAAATTGGACAAAGTACCTGATGGATGGTATGGATCTCATGAAATTTCCACCGACGCGGAGAGAGTAAATCTAGGCACAATTTTTTTTTTTTTTTTTAATTCCAAGTAAAATATAAATCATTAACTAGAATCAGTGGGTGAATCCTAACCGCCCATTGTTAAGTACAAATATTTTCAAATTTCAAAATATCCATAACTTTATTTAAAATGTCTTTTCATGTACCCTGACCCAATCCTCTCTTTAAAGGTGGGTGTCTTAAAAAAATCTTCCTGATCGGATGATCCGAACCATCTGATCATTAGCATGCAAAAAAATGGACGGAGGAGATCATTCAAGGAAGATTGGCAAATGCCCATATATGCTACGCTGGGAAAACGTGCTTGCAAGTGGTCCTCACATTTCTCCCACCAGATGCAACAACTCCCAACCCCAGAATAACAATTGTTTAATTGGGCTACTCAGATTCTCTCAAAGCAGGATGCTTTCTCATCATTTCATCATGGCCCACCTCCACCTTGTTCTTTTTATGCCAAAATGAGGCAGCAGGTTCTTTCACAAGTCCAGCCTGGCTCATTCATCTGCTTATGCACTGTTGCCTGTGGGGCCCACCTTTTGTCTGTAACATCAAACCCACGCATCGAGTGAGCCCCACCATGATTATGGGATGTCTCATAAATCAGGCTCCTCCCATCATTGAGTGGGCCACACCATGGACAACCACCCCAAAATCCTCCAAATTCACATGGTGGTCCACATGATATTGAATCAGCTTGGTCTTTTGACGACCTACCCAACTTTCATGGTGGGAGGCCCTGATGGACGAGTTGGATGCTATACAAACACCATGGTGGGCCCCACAGGGAACCCTCATCCTACAAGGACTTGCAGACCATGGTGATACCAGTAGTACTCACTAATCAGGTTTGCTACCATATGATATGTAGCATTGTTATAGGACATCTCAGGATTATCGCTGTGTTGGATCTACGGTGACGTCGATCCAGACCATTGATCTGACAAAGATACACAGCTGATGGTGGCTGCCTCAATAAGCTTCAAGACTAGAAGATCCTAAACTTTCAATAAATGGCCCACAAGACAATGGTTAAGGAGACAGTTCATATTCAAAGGAAAAGAAATTATATCATCAAAGGATTGAAATGGCTCTTTCTGGTATCCCCATCCACCGTGAGGTCCACCATATAAACGGTTCAGATCATTGAAACAAAGCCCAGCTATAATTCCCACGCATTGGGGGCCTATTGTAGCAAAGATCCTTAGTACTAATACAGAAACATCACTAACCCAAATTAATTTCAAAAGAGAGCTGTTGTCAATCTATAATCAAACTAATTATCGACCATCGATCATTAATTCTCCTAAACCCAAACACAACCAATAGTCTTGCATTGTCTAACCAATAAAAACCATCACTATCATGATCATCATCTATAACTTAAAACAGTTCTCATCAACTTTTAACTGAATACACCTTTGTGGGGCCTACTGTCGTAGCTCCAGCCGCACTCAAAACCGTTGATCAATTTAAGGACAATACGAGAATGGTATAGATGTAATAATCTTACTGTGTAAATGATGCTCACCCATTTAAGCCGAATCGGCATTGCCCATCAAAGTGACCGGTATCTACACTGGAACGACAAGAATGTCACCTTTGACGATTGCGGGTGTCACCATTCGTTGTTGTTGACAGCGTGAGAGCGACACTGATCGCATCTACACGTTCCCTTCTGAGACCGGTTGGGACACATCAAACTCCGTCCGTGCACATCCATCTTGAGAGATCTGGGCCCTCCATTGCCCATCTTGTTTGATGTGCCAAGAGGCCACTGGGTCGTACCCATCATGTGAGACCTGAGCCACACCTCCCTCTTGTTCCGCACGTCCTACTTCCAATGGTTCATACCCATCTTGCGAGACCTTGTTTGTCACCGTCCCCAAGACTGAGACAGCCAAATCCGTGATTTGGGTCCCACCCATATCTCCCCCATTACTCATTCCTTGCCCATTTTGGCCAAATTTAGTGGCTCCGATCATCCCAATTTCGTGATACGTATTTTTCTCCACTGCAGAAATTCCCGAATCCTTTGTTTGGACATCAGATGCACCTTCCCCGTTCGAGATTCCCTGTCCATTTTGGTTGAAATCTAACACCTGAGTTTCGGCATTATGAGAATTCTCATTTGCCTCGGACATTAATGAATCGGGGGCCCCAGATCCGTTTTCCTTGTCGACATTTCCTAGCTCATTCTGGTTCATCTTCGCCCGCTCGCCCCGGTTTCTATGGAATCTCCTCTTCCATCTCTTCTTGAACTCGCCCTTCTTTGGTTTGAGAGGTTTTGTGGCTTCGCTGCGTGTATCTGACTCCCTCCCTTTCTTCTTGCATGGGACCACAGTGAAAGTGGGCCCACCATCTGGATTCACTACAGGTGCACCTGCCAAAAGAAATCATAATGCATTGAGAATGGATTGTCACAAATGAGAAAATAATGATAAACATGGAGAGGATTGAGGGTTTTCTTCTCAGCGAGGTATGCGTATGATCCAGGCCAGTTCGTTGCATGGGGTACAGAACAAGCTCAAACTCTAAAGATCAGGCTGGTGCGATCATCAGCTGGGCACATCCATATGAGAAAAATGCATGATTAGAAGAAATCACCAACTGTTCATATTCAATGTACACGTGGCCTAACTAATGAGTGAAGCGGGCTGATTTTTGTGGCTGGGGAGTGTTTTCGGTAGGACCCCACCTGATGAATATCCCAGATAATGCACACATGTACGGTGTTGGCCAAAGGAAAGCCCTCAATCCTCTTCACTTGAATCTCCTTAGCATTTCTCATCAAATGGAAGTAGCCAAAGGTGCATTCATTACATACATGGATTCGACTGGATTGCTAAGAGAGCTGTCCGTGCCGCTTTGATTTCTGCTTCTTTTTTGGTTTTTGCGGCAGCTCCAATGTACTGAATTCCCCCAATCTCGACAGTGCATGAGTATGGTTGCTTGCCTGGCACGGTCTGCTTGTTGCATATATAAGAAGGAATTGCATAATTCATCTTCTGCGCATACTCCTGGAGTAGGTTTTTGCACAACCCCGTCTCGTGCTGTAAGATAACACTGTCGACTGTAAGCAATAAACAGAAGTGTGGTTTTTATGTTGTTGTTGTTTTATAAGAATGACACAAAACTACAAGATTGCAGCAATTTGTCTCTTCCATTACTAAAATGAGAAACCCATAAGAACTTCCCAAATGAAGTAGGAATGCAAGGGCAGCCAGTTCGGGAATATACTGAAAAAAGGCAACCATGTGTCGGCCACTCAGAATGAGAATGCAACGGTAATGGGTTCGGCCTGTTGGAGCTGCACTCACATTTCGGGGCATGTATCAAGGGACTTAGCCATCGATGTCTTGTCACTTTGTCAGACGTGGAAACAGCTTCCTTCTGGCAGGATGCACGTGGGCTAGGCCGCATATTGTTCTATTCTCATCTGGGTGCAATCTGACCAGGCCCTAAAAGAAGTCCTTGACTTCTAAGTGCAGTGACCAAGTTCGCAAGGCAGTGTAACATTTCGCTATTCAATCAGCATCAAACTCAACAAGATAGTATAAAATGGAACCAATGCAAACGGGGAAGGCATCGGAACACTCGGTCGTTATGATAATAAGCACTACCAATTGGACGGAAGGTGGTTTCTTGATGGCGGTTCTATGGACCATTTGGGGGGGGGGGGGGGGAGAACAGAATAGCCAGTGCATCGAAAATAAGTGCGACTCAGTGGAAAGGGTTGTAAGAAAGGCTACGATTTCTGTAGTTGACTGGGTTTCCGGAAGGAGGCAGATGTTTGTAATGTTCTGCCCAGGTTAGGACTGAAGTTTTTCTGTCTTAGTCAGGTTTTCTCAATAGAATTTGCCAATTGTCTAAAGAAACCAAAAAAAAAAAAAAGAGTGAGATCTTGTGCTTCTGGAATGGTTTGGGTCGAATTCCATTAGGAACATATGGTTCACATGAGTCTAAATGCATACACCACTCAAGAACTTCAGACTACAAGGGCCTTCTTGCGTAATAGCACACCCTAATGCAACTAGGGCTGTTAACAGGTTGGGTTCAGATCAGGTCCTAGAGTTCCTTGACTTGGGTTGATAAGATTCAGGTCTTGCCAAGTCTGTGTCCTTTCGGATCTGGGTCTCGTTTTTGAGGACCTGGACCTGGACCTCGACCTGGCTTTGATAGGGGTTTTTTTTTTTTTTTGGTTAGTACACACATCCCACTGTTAGTACACTCACCCACACTGTTAGTCACACTTCAATGTTAGCCACCCTCACATTGGGAATCGATACCAGGACCTCGGTGTTGAGCTTTGATAGGCTTTGGATACCCCATTAGGTCTTTGGACCTTTTTTTGACTCAGGTTCGGTTAAGGTGGGGTATTTACGTGGTTGGGCCCACCTGAGTGTACGGATACATATATGATCCACTTTTTTTTTTTTTTTTAAACTATGATAATTTGCCCTAAAGATTATACTGAAAACTTGAACTTTTCTCTAACCATCGCATTGAATCCCTTTTTGAAGCCACCAGACACACATTGCACAACATATCTAACAATTTGGTGACTCCTCTAGCTCTTCATCATCATCTAAATTCCTCCTACAAGGAGGAGCTGAAATAACTTCCTCTCCCCACGTAAGAGAAACAACTCGCCACCATCACATTCTCCTGTAACACAATCCCCACTAACTGAGGGAACAACTGACCCAACTTCTGCTCCCCTAGCCATACATCCTCCCAAAACCAAACCTCCTTTCCATTTCCCAAAGAAAAACCCACCCCTTCCCAAACCTGATTTTTCAACAAGGCCACTGATTCCCGCCCAATACATCAATGAGGGCCTAATCCATCTACTTCCTACTTCTAAGCCACTTTGACACACGTGTGGTGTAAGCAGACTCTCTTTCATGCGTGTGGCTTAGGAAACATCATCACGTTGTTAAAATAATATATATAAATACATACATTCATAGATATATAATACAACATTACTATTAAAACTAATTTATACATACCTACAATACATACATACATTCATAGATATATAATACAACATTACTATTAAAACTAATTTATACATACCTACCATACATACATACATTCATAGATATATAATACAACATTACTATTAAAACTAATTGGACCCAACCCAGACCTGATTTAAACTGGGCCCAAGACAGTGGACTTGTACCCAACCCAATTTCTAAATGAGTCCCAGTAATTGGAAACAGACCCATTAAAATCATGCCAGGTCCATCAGGTAACTGTCGACAGCCATAAACACAACCTGCAAAAATATGCCTATGACGAAAACATTGATATGATCAGTTTAATAAAATCTCATTGGCTCTTGAAAGTTACTTCAAAGAAAAAGAGATACTAAAAAATAAAAATAAAAAAAAGGAAAAAAAAAAAGACAGCCTGCAATATCTTCATTATTTGCCATGTAATAAAAGGTGAAAAAAACGTACGACTGGATGAGGTATGCACTCTGCCATGTTGCCCGATTTAAGTAATTCCGCAAGAGCTATTTCAGCTGCTGATTGCTCCGCCGCTTTGCGATTGAAAAACCCAGGTAGAGAATCATATCTCACATTATTTACAGTCACCGTGGACCTGAAATTAGGTTCGTGGGAAGGGCCTTCCTTCACTGTTTCATAAACGGGAGTAGGAATTCCTGCTTTCTGTGCATATTCTTGTAATCGACTTTTGAAAACATAACAATTTGAAACCCCTGAAATTTAAGGTCAAACATGTGAATGTGTAGTCGAAAAGAGATTCCTACTTTGTGTAGAAAAAAAGGGACAAAGGTAGAAAATGCAAAAGAAACAAAGGGCTGGACTCCTATGTTAGTTTTGCACCATTAAAAAAAATGGTGGCGACTCTTCAAACATACACCTGGCACAGTTGTACAGCAATTAGACAGACCAGATCACTGACCCAACCATCGATGAAGCATAACCAAAAAATTTCACTGCGATTTTTCCCTTGGTATTTGCACCACTCTCTATTTTACTTTTAACCATCCATCCGATAGCCATTAGCTAGATGGTTAAGATTGATTGATCAGTGTGATTTTAGAGATATATTCCATCATCTACAATGGGACCCACAATTTAATTTGTATAGTCTGGATAAGCTATAAATCAGTGACCACTGTGAGGAGGATGAGACTCCACCACCTTTTAAATGGTTCAAAGCTAACATAGGAGTCTAGTCTAGCCCAGGGATCAATCATCCTGCAACCTCTAGCCTGCCCTTTTTATGGATAACTAAAGAATTTGTTAAAGAAGAACAGAATTACAGCTGAAGGAGCAAATCCCCAAAAATAAGGCAGAAACCCTTAAGCTATAGAGATTGGGTATTTTGTAGCTATGTGTTTTTGGATGTGTGCATGTACATAATGTTATGTTCTCCTGAGTATGTATTTTTGTGCTATAACATTATAATAAAAGAGCGTGTTAGGGCCAAAATCCATTTTTCTTCAAAACTCTCTTCTCCTCTCTCTCTCTCTTCTCATCTCTTCTCGTCTCTCCTTTCCTATTCACTCCTAAGATCATCCAAAGTAAACTTAAGCAATATGCTCGGCCATGAGATGTTGACAATATTAGGGTCTGTTTGGGCAGGGGATCCTGCATAATGGGAATTAAACTTGATCCTGATTTGGGCGGGCCCCATGCTGTCCACGTCGGATTCGCCACATTAAAACTCTGCTTTCTTCCACATAAGTGCAATTAGAAAAGTTATAAAAAAAAAAAAAAAAAAAACCCCTGAAACACTGTAATTGCAACTATGCGGAGGAAAGTGCCACTTCATGGCAGGAAATCTGGCATGGAGGGAGTGAGGCCCACCAAAATTAGGATTAGGCTCAATCCCTATTATGTAGGATCCCCACCCAAGCGGGCCCTCAGCTTCAGGATGGAAACGAAGGAAAAGGGTGTGTATTCTTGAAGCTAAGACGCTGATCCTATTGAAGCTACGACCACATCTCGTTGCACAAAAAAGAAAGAAGCCATAATGCCTTAGTCTCATTTGTCCTCCAAGAAGAGTAATCTACAGTATGTTTTCCCCCCTTCTTTTCGGGAAACAGTCCATTCAACAATGACGCACAAGCTCTAGAACCCCTGTTTGGTAGATGCCTAGCAATGAGTTGATCTCATTTTCATTAACAGTAATTATGTATTAAAAATCTTGATATCTAATACAATTAGTTTATGCTAACAGTGATTATGTATTGGAGTCTGGAGATCAAAAACTCTAATACATAATTACCATTAACTAAAATGAGATGAACTCATCTTTAGCGTCTACCAAACAGGGCCTTAGGATTGCAACAACATTCCATACATGTTCCCATCACTCGATATTTGCAAGTTACAACTGACTTTGAAGATAGAAATTCCAAAGTTTGCGTAGAAGGGCCTTGCTATGTGTCAGTGTGGCAAGTACCCAATTTGCGAATTTGAAGAACAGTATTTTACAAAATAGTACCTCAAGTATTAGCTTTCACATCACAGTATTTTCTTCAAATTCATAGAATACATTCACAGAAGTCCAAGATATTTCCGAAACACCAAGAGATATTGCTGTGGTATGCCATGTGAATAAGTCATGCATGAAGCATTCAAGACACAAAGAATGTGCTGAAATTTAACCAAGATTCTGGTCTTTCATGCATCGACATGTTATGAAAAGATTCTTTCATTGAAATAATAGGCAACACGAGAAAAGGAATGAATCATGGGAACAAGAGGTGCACTGGATCGTCATAAGCCTCACAATCAAGTGGAGGTAGGGGCGGTGTTTTCAGTATCAATATCGACACATGTATCACAGGATACGAAAACATACTGGGTATCGCTTGGGAAATATCACATCTATCGTGTAACATATTGTTGTTTTTGGGAAACATTGGGAAATTGGTCGAATGTTTCCTTTGTATACTATGCATTGTCTAGCAAAAGTTATGCAACTATATTCAAAATCATTTCATATAATTTAAATCATAGAAGACATGTATGAAAACACAACCAATACATTCAAAAGTCAAATATATCCTACAATGTATAATGCATTTATTTAAAAAATTTATTTTTGAATTACTTTTTATACTTTAAAAAAATTTATTTTTGAAAATAAATGTGTGGCTGACGTCAAGATTAGCATACACTTATAAACACGTAAATATAAGGTACATATAACATCTGGTTAATGCGATCTTTTCAAAATTTATTTTATTTATTTATAGATATTTTTAATTAAAAAATATTTTTTTCAAAAAATCCAAAAAGTTCTGTCAATCTGTAGATCAGCGTCCAAGCACTCTTGCATGATTTTTCCACACTCAAATAGCAAGATAAATGGGTGAAATAATGGGGAAAAAAATCAAATTTCCCCAAATTCCCCCCTTGAGGTAAAAATTCATGATTAAGCATGCAAAACATGCAAAATCATAGATTACTAACGTCATTCCATAGATTCCAAGCAATTTAAACAAGGGAACAATTTAAATTAGCAAAAACCGAAGTTGGGTTTCTAGTACCACATGCTCTTCTATCTCAATTCCGCACCCAAATCCCATTTTTTCTTCAAACAAATGAAAATGATTGGTTGAAATCCCCTTTAGCAATGTAACCTCGGCAAAAAATTTCAGAGAAAATCAGTTTTTTTTTTGTGTGTGGATTTTTTGTGAATATCCCAATTTTTTCAGAAGAGGACCAAAACAAGTGCAATATCATCGACATGTATCAACGATATCAGGGAGCTTATAACAACAATATTTTCAAAATATCACATTGCATCGATGTATCGTCGATATGTAGGCGATATATTGTGATATGCTGACGACCAACAATGCGCAGTTTCCCAATTACAACCTAGTTTCATATCGACACTGTGATATCGATAGTACCAGCCAATACTATTGATACTGCAATCACTAAATTTAAGTAAGGGAAAAGTGGGAATATACAAAACAAGCATAATTCGTAAGTTCAAACTTTAAACTAGAAACAAAATTACAGTGCCGCATCCTATGCCTATTCACCATGCAAACAAATGAAAGTGCCAAGCATAGTGACAAATCTCATTCTCCACAATTTCTTGCTCCAGAAATTGCTCAGGAGATTTTTAAAATTTGAGGTTTTCTTGGTATATTATCCAAAAATTTCACTGAAAACAATAACATATATTGTAAATTATTTAATAAATTCAAATATTAAATAAATAGATATAACAAATCCTTTAAGGTAATTACTATTTTTTTGAGAAAATATAATAATAAAATCTACCGATATTTTTGAAAAATCTCACGATAAAGTCATTTGATGTATTTCTTGCAATATTTTCAAGATCTCGACAATATTTTGTCACACCTGGTCCTAAGTCATTCTCTTGATCATATAGTGATTTCTGGAATAAGGATGATTATTCTAGTGTAGAATACCCACACCAGCCAATCTTTTCAATTAATATAAATTTTCTTTCTTTCTTTCTTTTTTGGGTGATGCATCACAATATATTATTCAAAAAGAAAAACCGAGACGAGTCACCGATACAAAGATTCAATTTAGAGATCCCCTTCTTAGCCAAATGATTCAAGAATCACAATGGCATTCACTTCACTACCCATGTGATTAAACAGAATATTTCTTTGATCCCCAACTAGATCATAAACATCATTGAATACAGGCCAATTTCCATATACATTCAAATTGTTAGAAGCCCATCCAAATACATGTTTGGAACTGCCTTCAACGACAATGCTAACAGAAAAGGACGCAATAAGTCAAAGGCATTCTCAACAAGTCATAGTTTATGCTATTTTGGATACCCAATCAGACTGGCTTAGGAGAATCTTTGTTGTCTTTAATTACACCTCCAATGCCAGCTTGAACTGGATTCCCAATAGAAGAATCACCAAGAAATTTAGTTTCTCACCCTAGATCAAACATCACCCTCCTAAAAAATCACTCATCACTCCATTCACTGCATTTTGGATCCCCGAGTATGTATTGAGAGGACATTTAAGGCGAACCACCGTCCCTCCCATTTTTCATATTTGCATATGAGCTGTTTCCATAAGATCTCATGCTAATTAAACCTCCAAATGAACTCGCCAAGCGGAGTGCAATTCGTAATTTTTACTCCAGCCTCCATACCCTTCTAAATAAAGTCTCATTGGAGTCTTTCAAGACAATGGATGATGCTTATCTAGCATTGAAAGATGGGGGCACACATTAGACAAGGCCAGTTTAATTAATGTAAGAAGTCTGCCCAAAGATGGATATCTACTTATCCATGCTGATAGTTATCTTTCCACTCTCTACTACAACATCCCACAGGCGCTTAGCTGGTCTTCCCACACACAATGACAACCAAGATACGAAGAAGGTTAGTGATGCAGGATGCCCTAATTATGATGCATGCTTATGAACTCATATAATCCAGCGGAAATAAAAGACAATAATAATATAAAATCTAGCATCAATCATCATGAACTAAGAAAATCACAAGGAAACATGCAATGGAGCGGGCCATTCATCACAACCACGAAGTATGAGATTCAATTATTGCTAGGTTGGATCCGGCGGGGGACAGAACCTCCCGATCTTGCATGGTCTTAACCCAATCGATCAATGGGGATCACTAGTCCGAGGAATCAACAAGTTTCTCGGGTTAGGGATTTGAAAACTTGAGAATTTAGGATTTTGATTCGAGATTTGAAAACTTGAGAATTTAGGATTTTGATTCGAGATTTGAAAACTTGAGAATTTAGGATTTTGATTCGATTATCAAATTTAGAATTTCAATGATTGGGGATAATAGAGAGAGAGAGAGAGAGAGAGAGAGAGAAAGAGAGAGAGAGAAGGAAGAAGATCTTACCTTAGAAGAATATTGGAGGGGCACAAGAAGAAAAGAGAAGAAGAAGATTGGAGAAGAAGATAAAGTTTCATGAGAGAGAGAGAGGGAGGCAACCAAAGAGGCTTTCATTCAATAATAATCAACTAATCTCGTTTTTAGGGCTGAGCCCTCTTAAATAACCAATAAGAAAACATGAAAATAATAAAATACCCTTAAAAATTAAGCAAAAACGGAACTTAAAACAAATTGTGCAAATCGATGGGCGCTCGGGCGCCCGAAAACGTCCAAAAACCTCTTACACATGTCCTCCCAATGTGAGGTCTTCAATGTGTCAAATCACGTGTAGGGTCTTCAATGCTCCTCAATAGTCACCTAGCCACAAGGAAGATGCTTGTGGTGGGCGCTTTCTTCGCCGATAGAGTTTGAAGGCTAGATGTCCGCATCAGTTAGGGACCAAGCCTGTAGTCAAACAACTTGGAAAAGTCCTAAATCCCTTCCTCTCATAGGCGGACAGCCAATATCTCACTTCTTTATATGATGATTTGATGACCAAATACAACTTTGAAGCACCCCAAAACCTTCTCAAATTAGCTACTTGATCTCTTTTCTCATTGTAGGAAAGAAGAATATCATCCGCAAATTGAAAATGGGCGACTTGAAAGAGCTATTCTCAACTTAAGGCTAATCAACAAAGCTTCCTCAAAAGTCTTTTCAATCATCCTACTAAGAGCTTCAACGACCACCAAAAACAAAATGATGGAGAGTGGGCCACCTTGACAAATGCCCCTTCACCCCCACCAAGAAAAGAAGAAAATCCTTTAGTGCCCTATTAATTGGGATTGAATAGTGAGCTGAGGGAACATATTTTGGCGTCCACTCCAACTCCCTTTTGTAAAAAGAGCCCACTTTGCAATAGAGAATTTCATTCTGCCAATGGGGATAGCCTTATCATTGAGAATTTTTTCACTTCTTCCCTTCCAAATGCTCCAACAACAATGAACGGTGTGAGATGCCAAAGGACCCTCCATCTTACTTCGAATGCCCACCTCAACCTTGAAAGAGCACAATAACATCCTTGGGGAGCACTCGACAAACACCAAACAAGCAGAGAAAGGAACCTCAAATAGTTCTCACAACAGAATGAATAAAGAGATGAGCTCATGTTTCTTCAACCTTCATAAACATTAAACAGACATTAGCATGCGATGTTTTTGTTTCTTCAAATTAATTACCATCAGCACCTTGTTAGCTACCACCATCCAACAAATACCTCCACTTAGAAGTGCAAATAACTAAAGCAGATGCATCAATATCGAAGTCAATAATAAGCACATCAAAGAATGATGTAGAAGAGAAGGAACCACTAGAATTTTTACTCCAAATTATTTCTTGGACTTAAAGTAAATCAGCGAAGGCCTAAATTCTTCTTTCATATTCCGTAAAACTTAATATCTCTACCCAATTTCCACACAAACTTGAAGCACTTTTCTACCAACACATTTTTCAGGCCACCCAATACTTATCATGAGGACTTCTAAACCAAGGAAATGTTTAGATATTACCAATTCATTGGAAATCAATGGACATGAAGAAGGTTTCCCATTGATGTGACAGTTGGAGATGCTTGGATAGCAAACAAAATGGAGGATTCCACAAAGCAATCATTGCACTTTTCCATAGTTTGAATTCTCTAGCATAAGAAATTAGGTGGCCTTTGTCTCAAAAAATGGGATTTCCACTTGCTATCCAAACAAGACCCTTAAAAATGAAAACCATGCTGCAGTAGCGCTCATGGAAATAATCATTACATCTTTCTTTTT
The DNA here is from genome assembly GCA_003013855.2 of Liriodendron chinense. NCBI lineage: Eukaryota > Viridiplantae > Streptophyta > Magnoliopsida > Magnoliales > Magnoliaceae > Liriodendron > Liriodendron chinense. The sequence goes on from PVNU02003428.1 coordinate 109,460, forward strand.
CCTTGGAATACATGTATCCAAACACCTCAAAATAAAAATTTTATCTCTTGACCCAGGAGTAAGTCAAATCCTTGTTTGAATTATTTTCTAACCCATTTGGATTTATCCCCCACCACCCAAGTAGCCTCCACATCTTAGATCACTTTACCTTGGAAGCTCTACTAGGTTTCTAACCACTATTCCTACCACCATATGCCTTTTCCATCACCCTTTATCCACAGGGCATCAGGTTCCACCCCAAACATCCACCAACACTTGCTTTAGAGAGCCTAATTCCTAACCTCAAGATTTTTTATACCATCGAGGTGATTTTGATAATAATGAGAAGAGGATGGTGTTGCCGTTGACAATGCTGCTGCTGATGATGATGATTATGACGATGACATGATGATGATCAAATGCAAGTGATCTGTTGGCTATGGCCGTATGGGTACTAATTGCATTAATCCATAGTTAAAAGATGATGACCCAGAGATTTTTAAAGCAATTTGTTGTCACCTTAGTTGTTCAACCGGATAGAGAAACCGGTGAGGATGTTTCCAATATAACTAGCAACAGAGATGTGCCTCTAAAGTGGTGTGATGGTCAGATGCCCACTTTGAATCCCCGCTTCGGACTCTTGCTCTCACTCCCACTTCCTACCTATTTATACTTGTTCGCATTTTGACAGAGACGCTTCCCTGCTCCCACACCTGAATCTGTTGCAACTTGCTTCACGCTTTGTGCAACTGTAGTTGTTAGAGGGCAACATGAGTAGAGTCTGAGTGGTGCAAAGATGAGGATGTTGACATGGATGTCTGGGAAGACTAAGGATAGAATTACAAAGAAGGGATATAATGGTTGTTCACTTACTGAGGATAGAGCCTTAGAGAACGATTGGTGAAATAGGATTCATAAAGCTGACCCCAAATAGCCGAAACAAGACTTTGCTGCTGATTATAATAAAGATCGAGTGCCATATATTGTCAAAGAGTACCATTGATAGAAATTCCAGTTGGACTACGGAATCAATTTTTTCAGTGTGAAGAATGAACACCTAACCTAAATATTATACATTTGAACCTATCAGCACCAGAGAAAATTAATTTCAATGGACTGAAGAAATCTACAAGTAGAGAGAATTGTTGCAAGGCTTCATAACATGTTCCTTTGACAGACTAAAAGTGGACGGAAATGAAATGACAATTTGCAATAAAAGATGTGCAAACCAAGAAGCGCTTCTGCTAATCAAATAACAGCAACCATATGGGAGAAAGGGAAATACCAAACAAGCTGTTAGGGGCTTAGGACCCACCTCCTCTACCCCACCGAGAAACCGGTAGAAAGACCTAAGGGCCTTTTTGATTTCTTGAAAAATAAATTGAGGAGACATCATTTCCGTGAAAATGGCATGTCCGTTGTTTGTTCTGTAAATTTCTTCAAAATGCCGTTTCCATTTCCCCCTCATTTCTTGAAAAATGCTCCTTTTTTTTTTCCTTGCCCAGACTTAAGAAACGTCAATTCAAGAAATTGATGGACATGGGAGGAAAAACGACCCCTCTTTTTATTAAGCGCCCCATATGGTAGTCACATGCGCTACCCCATCTTCTAAGTGCCCCACATGTGCCAATGCACAACATGTGCAGCATATGCGATCATTCATCTTAAACCGCCACACATGTGTCACATGTGCAACATGTGCCATCACCCATCTATTAGCAACCCATGTTTCAATGTGCCACTCACCCCAATGTGCCATGTGCAACATGTGACACCCTCTCAAATGCCCTACAGCTACATGTGCTATTAAGCCACATGTACCACACGGTTGTCGTTCATCTTTAAGTGCTTCACATGTGCGACATCTTCCAATGTATGAAATATGCAACATGTGCCATTGACCACCTTCAAGTGCCTTGCATGTGCAAACGTCTATTAAAGTGCTCCACATGTGCCACAATCATCCTTAGAGCACCATACGCATGCCAATGTGCCACGTGTGGCATGTACAACCACCCATTTTCAAGTGTGTTAACATGCCACATGCCCTAATGTGCCACATGTGCAACATGTGCTCCTCCCTTATCTGCAAGCTCCCCACATATGCTATTGTGCCACATTTGCAACCATCCATCTTTAAGCGCTCCACACGTGCAACATGTGCCACCATCCATCTTTAAGCGCTCCACATGTGCAACATGTGCCACCATCCATCTTCAAGCCTCCTACACGTGCCAATGTGTCACGTGTGACAATTTGACATGTTCATATATAAGATTATAAGAGACTCTTTGTAATAAGGGGTATTTGAGGAACTTATATGTAATTTCATTATAACTTTTTTATAAAAGTATGAGAAGAGGGCTGCCAGCCCTAACTCTCTCGCTTTTCCATTCTTCTCCTCTCCTCTCTCTTCCTCTCTCTTCTTCCTTTTCCACTTTCAATCTTCCAATCCTAACACCTACCTACATCTCGACTCGAAATGAAGATGAGCTAGAACTCAAAGGTGATAAAAAAATCCACAAAACTTTTTTGTTTCACATGTTAGTATGGATTGCAATGGAAATTCATGGCTACGCATGATTCTCATGCATTGACATGGATTTGTAGCGAATAAATTAACATTTAAGTGCAAAATGGAAAATTTTAGTAAAATCTTATTTTTTTCATTTTTATATTGGAAAATGTGTATTTGCTATTAATTAATGCGGAAGTTTTATATGTCAATGAGTGTTGGGCAATCTATTGATTGGGTACAAATTTCATATATTTATTTTATACTGATTTTTTTCAACAACACGTGGTAGGCCCCTATAAAATGGAAACTTATTATGTATAGTTGTTTTTTTTCCCTAATATTTTGATTGCTACATGTGTAAACATGTCTTTTAACGTTTCCTGAAGTTTTTCTAAAAAATTCTACCTTTTCCCTAATGTTTCCCTCATACGGTGATATTTTTCCAAGTATCAATGATAATATTGGCGATACTAGTACACGTCTTTGTATCCTTGGTCATCAATGCATGTAATGATGCCGATACTTTGAACGCTAGCAGTGTACCTTTGGCTAGGCTCCCTGATGGAGAAAGGTATGGCAAGGATGTTTTTAGAATATTTTTTCGTTATTTTCAACATTTATTAGTGCGTATTTAATGTGGTTTTTTTTTTAATAGAGAAATGCCCAAAACTATGGACCATTTCTAATCTTTGGCTCATGCATTTTTGTGAGAGTTTTTTTTAAAAAGATTTTTCCACATGGGTTTGGTGCAACTGACTATTTGTTAACTCTAGAAACAAAAAGTTTATTTTCGATCAGCTTTGAAAGAATTATGAGGATATGGATGAGAATAGGGTGTCATACAACCCTATTTTGATCAGATTCTTTTTTCTTTTTTTTTAGTTAAACTTGTAATCTTCTGGTAAACTTTTTTCGCTACTCATTCTGAGTATCTAAAGATTATTTTGTGGAAGGACGTCAACTTCCAGTTTTGGGGCCACTAGTTCATCTGTTTCTGGCACTCATGTTCCATTCCTACAATAACTATCTATGAAGACAACCCTAGTGGGCCAATCACAATTCACGACTGTGAAATTGAATGGCAAGAATTTCCTTGAATAGTCTCAATCCTTCAAGATGTATATCAGCAGTCAACGGAAACTAGGGAATGTGAATGGTTGGGTTAGAGAACCAGTTATAGATGATTCCTTGTACGAAATTTACGATAATTGAGAACAAGAAAATTTTATAGTGATGTCTTGGCTTCTTAGTCCTTGAAGACAGCCAAAGAAATCTAGAATAACGTTACCAGAACTTACTCCCAAGTCACAGTGACAAAACATTGCTCGTGTCTATAGTTATGTCATGAGATTCCTACTCTGTCAAGGGAGAAACGTTTGGCGACATATTACTCCACTCTACGAGGCCTATGAGAAGAGTTAGATCACAATGTAGTTATTACAATGAGATGCTAATGCTGATAGGGAGAGATGTCAAAAAAGGTCGAACAGAACCGAATATTTGATTTTTTTTTCATTGAATTGAGTTCTGAATATAAGTTGACCCATGTTCAGATTTTGGGGAGAGATGAAGTTCCATCACGGGACCAAGTTTGTCCTTCAGTACAGAGTGAGGAAAATAGGAAGAAAGTCATGCAACCAATTCCTTCTAACAATGACCACTCAGCTCTTAAAGTATCTTCTATTCCCCCTAGTGGTGGAAAAGAACTCAATTAGAAGAATAGAGAGTCTGATGAGAATGACAAGTTGAAATGTGACTATTGTGAAAAACCCTGGCATACACGAGAGATTTGTTGGGATCTCCATGGTCGATCAACAAAGTTCAATTGCTCTGGACAGTCGCCTTCATCTGGTGGTCTTGTTGTTGCCTTTGCTTCTTATTTCTCGGGACTACTTCCTCTGTCATATTTGCACCACCCTTTCTTCAGACAACTTATCTTTCATGGACTTGGAATGCTACAATCCTCTTTCAAAGTTGGAAGGTCCATCTGCTTCTACTTCATTTGCACAATCAGATATACATCAAACGTGCGTTTGCTAACCTTGTCAGTCATCCTTCATCTAGCCCATCCTGGATCATTGATTCATGTGCGTCTGATCACTTGACAGGTTTGTCATCCATTTCTTCTTCATATAATCTATCATTTGGAAGGGATAAAGTGAGAGTTGCTAATGGATCCCTGTCTTCCATTTTTGGAAAGGGAGATATCAATCTTAATGATCGCTTATCTCTGTCCTCTATGCTTCATGTTCCAAATTTATCAACAAATTTGTTGTTTCTTAGTAGTTTTACCAAAAGTTTGAATTGTTGTGCAGCTTCCTTTCCCACTCACTGTGTTTTCCGGGACTTGGTGATAAGGAAAACAATCGGGAGTGGTCGTAAAATGGATGGTCTCTACCTTCTACATGTCTTTGGTTTTCATTCAGCTGTACACTTAAGTAGTAGTGTCTTAGTAAAGATAATAATGTTGCCCAGATTGAATTGTGGCACAACCATTTAGGATATTTGTCTTTTTCGATCACTGAAGTTGTTATTTCCAGACTTACTAAGTTGGTTGCGAGTCACAATCTGCAGTGTGAAGTTTGTAAATTGTCTACATATTGTAAATCAACATTTCCATCAAGTTTAAATAGAAGTCTGTATCCATTTCGTATTGTTCACTCATATGTGTGGGGACCAGCTCTCGTTGTATCTGAAAATGGCTATTGATATTTTACTTTCTTTCGTAGATGACTTCTCTCTCATTGTACTTCATTATTTCTTATGAAGACTCGTGATGAAGTACCACATATTATTAAAACATTCCATAAGATGGTACTCACAAAGTTTGACAAGAATATCAAAATATTTTGGTCAGACAATACCCGCGAATACTTTGAAGGCACATTATTGGAATACTTCGAAGAGGATGGGATTATACATCAACGCACTTGTTCATACACCCCTCAGCAGAATGGTGTGGCCTAACGGAAAAATTGTCGTCTTCTTGAAGTTGCCCAGAGTCTCTTAACAAGAATGCATGTTCCATCTAGTATTGAAGCTACAATCCCCATATCAGGTCCTCTATCATGATCAATTGACTTATATTGTTCTACATCGTGTTTTTGGATGTGTTTATTTCATTCATGTCTCGGGTCCAAAACGGACAAAATTATATCCAAAATCCATTCATGGAGTATTTCTAGGTTATCCCTATAGAGGAGTCTTTTGTTATTTCTTGTTTCGAGTTCAGCATTTGGTACTCCTGCAGAGTACCGTATTGTAACTTTAGTAACTTTATAATAGGTGTTTTTTTGTGGTTGGTTGCTCTAGAGAGAAACCATCCACGTTTCTCCCAAAACTCTCCTCTCTCTCTTTCCTCTCTTCTCTCTCTCTCTACTTCTCCATCTCTACTTTCCTCTCAAATCCTCTCCTCAACTTGGTATCAAAGCGCCAGGTTCTCACGTTGATTGAAGTTGCAGGAATATGCTGACGTCAGCAACCATACGGTTGACGTCAGCAACTGTGCATACCGTACGAATAGTTTTGTGTCCAGAAGACCGTGGTTTGATAGAGCTTGATTTTAGAAGAATTATAATGATTTTTACAAGATTTTTGGAGCTGATCTGAGATGTATAAGGGCAATTTTTCAAGTCCGACCGAAAACTCCAGATTCGTCAAATTTATGCGATTTCTCTCAAATCGGTAAGGTATTTTGGGGGATTTCTCTCTTGGGTTAGTCGTTTTGGCCTGATTTACACATCTATGGGAGTTTTTTAAGAATGGGGAGGATTCTTGGTGTTTTCCTGCAACTTTAGAGGTGCGGCTCCCTCATTTTTGGGTCCCTGGTCATACACCGCAGGTCTGGTGTATGTCGGCTACGGCCCATCTTCACTTTTAGGATGTGTGCTATGCTTGTGCAAGTGTTTTCGTGATGCTTCTTGCTGTTTCTTGAGGTTTCCTTCCTGTTTGGGATTGCGGGTCATTGCCTGGATCTTCGGCGGCATGACAATCTGTCCTATGTTGTCTTGTGATATTCTTCACTACCAGCTTGCTCCAGAATAGTGTCCGTGGATCATATGGACAACAAAATATCATCCGAATTGAGTGGACGTTCTTTGGATTCACACCCCTTGATGATTACCACTGTCAAGTTGGATGGTAATAATTATTTGCAATGGGCGCAGTCCGTAAAATTATTCTTGGGAGGAAGGGATAGACTTACCTACATATTGGATGATTCCCCAGATCCTTCAGATGAAAAATACAAAACATGGACCAAGGAGAACTACCAAGTCATGGCTTGGTTAATTAATAGTATGGACCCATCTGTCAGTAATTCAATTATGTTTTTATCGTCAGCAAAGAAGATATGGGATACTCTACATGACATGTATTCAGAGGCGAGAAATTTATCAAGGGTATTTAAGTTGATTTCAGACATTGGCAGGTTCCAACAGGATTCTCGACCTCTAAAGGAGTACTTTTCCTCTCTTTGAGGCATGTTGGATGAGTTAGATCTCTATCATCCCCTTCTATCTGATAGCAAGAAGGATCATGAGCTTGTTCGTCAACAAAAGGAAGAAACTCGAAGCATGCAGCTCCTTTCCGGCCTTAACTCTGAATTTAAAAGTGTTCATGATCAAATTGTTGCGATAGACCCTCTTCCTCCCTTGACTGCGATCTATGCTATGGTTCAGCGTGTTGTTACCTCTACCACGACTACCTTAGTATCATCTGATAACTCTGCATACGCAGTTGTAATCGGCCCTCCTTCCACCATACACCTAGAATTTCTGGGCGTGGCCATGATGCTGCTTACAATAATCAAGGTCGGGGCCATACTATTGATCTTGGCGGCTACCGTGGTCAAAGTGGACGTGGACGCAATCATGATACATCTCGCTACTGCACACATTGTGGGGGAACAAACTATTCCATTGATCGATGCTGGAGGCTAATGGGTCGTCCATCCCGGACAAGTGCCTCTTTAGCTAGTAGTGCACTGTGTGATGCTGCCTCGCAGCCCACACTTGGAAAATCTCAAGGAAAGTCTTCTTCAGCTGATACAGTTCTTGTCTCCTGAGAGATTTATAATGCCTTCATGCAATTCCATGTGTGTGATAGTCCTGAGGTTTCCAGAGCCGCTGTAACCCAGCCAGGTACTACTCTCCATGTGTCCTATTCTTCTTCGTCCTGGGTCATTGACTCTGGTGCCACCTCTCACATGACTGGTAAGGCCCATCTATTTAATTCCTACCTTCCAACTAATCAGTCGCATTTTGTCATTGTTGCTGATGGAAACCAAACCCCAGTATCCGGGACCGGTACCATTCAACTTTCTTCCTCCTTGCAGTTGTCGTCAGTTCTACATGTTCCTAGTTTTTCCCTCAATCTTTAATCTGTTAGTTCTCTTACAAAATCCTTAAATTATTTCATAACATTCTTTCCCTCTCATTGTGTGTTTCAGGACATCCAGACGAAGCGGATGATTGGTGGGGGCCATGAACATGACGACATTTACTTCCTAGGATGATGCACCTATCATAGGATCTAGTGCTTTATCCTTAGATAAGGAGTCTGTGTCAAGGTGGCATTGCCGCTTAGGGCACCCATCCTTGTCTAGATTAAAGCTCTTGTTTCCTTCGATATCTGTATCTAAGTCTTTATGTTGTGAAACTTGTGAATTCTCTAAACATCACAGTACTGTTTTCCCTCCTAGTTCATCTGACCGGAAACCTAGACCTTTTGAGCTTGTCCACTCTGATGTTTGGGGCCCCGCTCCTATTATTTCACTTTTTGGGTGTAAATATTTTGTCACATTTATCAATGATTGTACTCGAATGACATGGGTGTATCTTTTGAAGTCAAAGCATGAAGTGTTTGATAAGTTCAAAATCTTTTACAATGAAGTGGTTACTTAATTTCAATATCCTATTAAAGTACTTCATTCTGATAATAGTGGAGAGTATTTGTCACATGCCTTTTTGTCTTTCTTGCAGGACCATGGTGTTCTGTCTCGCACTTCGTGTCTTCGGACACCTCAACAAAATGGTGTGGCTGAGCGAAAGAACTGTCATCTCCTTGAAGTCACTCGTGCTCTCTTGTTCGCTATGAGTCTGCCTAAATGCTATTGGGATGATGCATTGCTTACCACTGTCTTTCTAATTAATCGCATTCCATCTCGAATATTGTCTCACAAGTAATCATTTGAGATTTTGCATCTTAACGATAAGCCATTTCCATTACCTCCTAATGTTTTTGGATGTATATGCTTTGTTCAAATTCTCGATGGCACTAATGACAAGTTAAGTCCACGCGCCACAAAGTGTGTCTTCTTAGGGTACTCTCGATCTCAAAAGGGTTACAAATGTTATGATCCTCGGACTGGTAAGCGATATGTATCCGCCAATGTAACATTCTTCGAAGATATTCCATATTTCATTGATGAAGGGAGATCATTACACAGTCCTCTTTTGAATCAGGGCGAGCATACGCACTCTACCTTCACTCCCCTTCCTGTCACATTTTTTTATGATGCTCCCACTCCATCTATCTCAAAGCCCATCCTTGTGTATCATCGATGGACTAAATCCGCCACTGCTCAACCGCCCTTTATCTCATATGCTTCTGCTGGTGGTTCAGGTACACACTCTGTCTCTTGCGCTGATGATCTTCCTATTGCCTTATGCAAGCCTTCCCGTTCACGCACGAAGCACCCCATTAGTAATTTTGTTTCATATAATCATCTTTCACCTTCATTCCAGCCTTTTGCAGCTTCCATATCTTCCACTTGTACCCCACGTAACTTAAAGGAAGCCTTGGGTAGTCCTGACTGGACTAAGGCCATGATGAACGAAATGCAAGGGTTGGAAAAGAACAAAACTTGGCAGTTAGTTTCCTTACCTGAAGGTAAACAGACAGTTGGTTGTCGATGGGTCTATACCATCAAGTACCTTCCCGATGGTTCCATTGATCGTTATAAGGCTCGGCTTGTAGCGAAGGGTTATACTCAGACATATGGCATCGACTATTTTGAAACATTCTCTCCTGTAGCCAAGCTTAACTCGGTTCGTGTGGTTATCTCTCTTTAACGGTCAACCTATCCTGGCCCTTGTTTCAACTTGATGTCAAGAATGCTTTCTTACATGGCGATCTCACTGAAGAAGTTTATATGGATCAGCCCCTAGGCTTCTCTACGACTTCTAATACACATCTTGTGTGTCGCCTAAAGAAGTCCATTTACGGCCTCAAGCAATCCCCACGTGCATGGTTCGATAAATTTAGCCATGCGCTCCTAGATTTTGGATTTATTCGCAATCAAGCTGATCACTCCCTCTTCATCTGTCGTCGACCAATTGGGCTCATGGTGCTGATTGTTTATGTTGATTACATCGTGTTGTCTGGCAATGACAATGAAGGGATGGTGGGACTTAAATCTTTTCCGAAGACTCGTTTTGAGATTAAAGACCTTAGCACCCTTCGATATTTCCTGGGAATCGAAGTTGCTCTGTCTAAATCTGGGATTGTGCTCTCCTAGTGGAAATATGCTCTTGATCTCCTTTCCGAAATTGGGATGCAAGGGTGTAAGCCCACGACCGTGCCTATGGACCTTGCTTGCAAAATTCATCCTGAAGATGGTGAACTTCTCTTTAATCCTGGGATGTACAGGCGGCTAGTGGGCAGACTCATCTATCTCACGATTACTCGGCCAGATCTCTCATATGTTGTAGGTGTTGTAAGTCAATTCATGCATTGTCCTCGGACCACACATTTGACTGCAGTTTATTGTATCCTTCGCTATCTCAAGTCCTCTCCATGGAAAGGTTTATTGTTTTAGCCACACGGACACCTTCACATGTCTGGCTATTCTGATGCCGATTGTGCTAGAAGTTCCCATGATCGACACTCTACATCTGGGTACTGTACCTTCATAGGTGGCAACCTTGTCACTAGGAAGAGTAAGAAACAATCTATTGTGGTGAGATCTTCTACTGAGGCCGAGTATCGGGGGATGGCCCATGCCACATGTAAACTTATTTGGCTTCGAACTCTCTTACAAGAACTTGGTTATCCTCCTTCGATTCTTATTCTGCTGCATTGTGACAACTGGGTTGCCATCCATATTGCTAGCAATCTGGTGTTCCATGAGGGCACGAAACATATTGAGGTTGACTATCACTTCATTCAGGAGAAGGTTACTGCGAAGGAAATTTCTACCCCTTTTGTTCGTTTCGGGGACCAGTTGGCTAATGTTTTTACCAAATCCCTTAGCAGGGATGCTCATCTCCGTATCACTGGCAAGTTGGGCATGATCAATATCTATGCTCCAACTTGAGGGGAAGTATAGAGGAGTCTTTTGTTATTTCTTATTTTAAGTTCAGCATTTTATTATAACTTTAGTAACTCTATAATAAGTGTTTTTTTGTGGTTGGTTGCTCTAGAGAGAAACCATCCACGTTTCTCCCAAAACTCTCCTCTCTCTTTCCTCTCTTCTCTCTCTCTACTTCTCCATCTCTATTTTCCTCTCAAATCCTCTCTCCTCAACTATCCCACTACACAGAAAGGATAAAGTGTTTTGATCCTATGTCTGGGAAACGGTTTGTCACAATGGATGCCACCTTTTTTGAATTAGTCTCTTTCTTTTCTCGTAATCCTACCTCTCTTCAAGAAAAGCTTGGTGAGAGGGAAGAGAGGCATCTACCTCTAGTTTGTCCCCTTCTCGTCCATGTTCCTCACAATCCATCAACTGATGTCCCAGTTAATCCGAGACATCCTACTACTACTTGTACTGATATAGTGAAGGAACTGAGAGCATATTCAAGACGCCAGAAAGGGGAGACCACTAAGACGGGATGCGCTAGTGTACTCCATATCCTATATCTAAGTTTTTCTCACATGCGTCCTTGTCCCCTTCCTATTATTCTTTCTTGTCCTTTGTTTCTTCTATGTCTTTGCCTTCCAAATTCCAAGAAGTAGTCTCCAATCCAAAGTAGCATGAGGATATGATGGAAGAGATGAGGGCATTAATGAAAAATGGCACGTGGGAACTAGTACACTTACCTGGAGGAAAAGAGCCAGTAGATTGAAAATGGGTCTATTTAAAGGTATAAAGCTAGACTTGTTGCTAAGGGCAACACTTTAGACTTTTTTTTTTTTTGAAAGGTAAGACATGGATTTGACTACAAGGAAACCTTTGCACATGTAGCCAAGATGAACTCCTTACAGGTCTTGCTATCCATTGTAGCGAATTTTTCTTGGCCGTTGTATCAACTAGGTGTGAAGAATGTGTTCTCCATGGAGACTTGAAGGAAGAAGTGTATATGGCTCCTCCACTTGGTTTCAGGTTCCCCAACAATGAAGGAAAGGTTTGTCAATTAAAGAAGTCTATTTATGGACTCAAACAATCTCCTTGGGCTTTGTTCGGGAGGTTCAGTCAGGCAGTTAAGAGGATTGGTTATTCCCAGAGTTACACCAATCATTATCTCTTTGTAAAGCAATGAGGACAGTTGACAACAACTTTAATTGTTTATATGGATGATATTGTGGTGGCGGGAAATGATTCCCAAGAGATTAAAGGCTTGAAGGAATTTTTGACAAAAGAATTTGAGAATAAGGATCTAAGAAATTTGAAGTATTTTTTTTTGTATAAAGTTGGCTCAATCAAATAAATGTATACTTATCTTAGAGAAAAAGTACACCTTAGACCTATTAAAGGACATTAGCAAGTTAGGTTCTCGACCTACACACTCTACCATTAATCCTAATCATAAGCTGAGTTGTTACCTAATAAAGAGATGTATAAGAAATTGGTTGGTCGTGGCCGATTACTCTGTCTCCAACTCGACCTGATATAGCATATGCAGTAAATATGGTGAATCAATTTATACAAGCACCACAAGTTCCTCACTTGGAGGCTGTTGAAAGAATCCTAAGGTATTTGAAGACATTTCCAAAGAAGGGCCTCTTATTTGCAAATCATGGTCATCTCCACATAAAAGCTCACATTGATGCAGATTAGATTGGTGATGTAGATAACCGAAGGTCGACTATAGGATATTGTTTTCTTGTGGGAGGAAATTTCGTTCATGGAGAAGCAAGAAACAAATTGCAATGGCTAAGTCTAGCTTAGAAGCAAAGTGCAGGGCTATGGCTAATGGAGATATTTTGATACATAAATTGGGAATCATGCTGAATTCTCCTATGAAGCTGTTTTGTGATAACAAGACAACCATCAACATAACATAAAATCCAGTTTAGCATGACAGTAACAACTAACGAGCACATTAAAGTTGACAAGCACTTCATCCATGAGCAAATTCTCTCTCAAGAACTTTGCTTACCTTTTGTAACCACTGAGAATCAACTTGCTGACATATATGTTCTTGGCAAGCATGGCATGATAGACATTTACACCTAACTTGAGGGGGCTGTTGAGATATAAAATGAGAAGGGCCTCTTTGTAACAAAGGGTATTTGAGGGGCTTATATGTAATTTCATTGTAAGCATTTTATAAAAAGTATGAGAAGAGGGTTGTCAGTCCTAACTCTTTTTTCTCTTTTCCATTCTTCTCCTCTCTTCTTTTTCTTCCTCCCTCTTCTTCCTATTCCTCTTCTAATCTTCCAATCCTAGCACCTACCTCATCTTCTTCTTGACACGTGTCACAATCCATCTTCAACACACATACGTGTCATTTAACGTCTTCAAGTAAAATTTTCACGGAAGTTCCTTTTTTCCAAACAACAGATTTGGAAATGAAGAATAGTTTTTCAAGGAAATCTTGTTGAAAAACAATCAAGGGAAACAACTTTTCATTTATCACTATTTTCTAGAAATGGTGTTTCCTAAGAAACACTATTTTCCTTAAATTATTTTCCACGAATCCAAACAGGCCCTACAAGAGAATTTTCTTAAAGCATTTTACTTCCATTGCAACAAATTTAAATCATGAGGATGAAATCAATCGAATAAACTTGTCAAACATCATAATAAAATCCACAGTCTCCTTGTCCAATAATTCCTAATAAAGCAAGGGCACCAAATCACCAAGACAACTACAACAATGACTGATGGTCTCATCTTTATTGATAGAAATGGCATACACACTAGGGAAAATGAGATAGAGAGGTACGTCTTCATACCACAAATCCACCTAGAACCTTATGCGACTCCCATCTCCCACTACATACAGAAGCTGATTTGAGAAGTCTTGGACGCTAATCGCCACTACTTTCCAAGTGCCCAACAATCCTATACCACAAGGAGCTCAGGGTGAAAAACTGCCATTCTAAACCCCATATTGGTTAACAATGACTTGCTTCCAGAAACTATCTTCATCAATCCCAATTCTTCGTTGTCACTTTCCTAAAGTAAAGGTGGCAATGGGCCAATCCAAGCTAGGACCGGCCTGTCCTGCCCGTTGGCCTAGCCTGAAAAATATCAAATCCCTATTCCCATAGTGGATGTTCCCTACTCCATTCTTTCAAGGACAATTACCCACAATCGCTTTTCAAGCTTACCCACACATAGAAGGGAGGGATTACTTTCCATACAACAAAAAACTATAGCCATCTCCTTCACCCTTTCCTCACTCATACAAATCCCCAAAACTCACTTTTCTGCATAATGTCTATTTATGCTCCAAACCAGACTTGAAGCATCTAGTGATCTTCATCAAATTAGACACCTATAAGGTGGCAATGGGTCAAGCATCCCGACGAGCCTAACCCTACTTTGGTCCAAGTTTGGGCTGAGCTTGGGCTCTATCCATTTTAGCACAACTCAGCTCAGCCCAACCTGACTTCATATGTACATGTGTTATATCCTACAAATATGTCATTACAATCCTCGACTAGGCACATGCATCTTGAATAGAGACCGTTGGTTTCATTCCTCTAAAATGTCTTTCTTTATGCATGTGTGGCCCACTTGATCAACGAACATATTAGGAAAAATCAAGTGGGAAATAGGGATTTTATCAATTTTCAAGCAAGGAATGGTCCCAACAAAATTTTTTTTTTTTGGGGGGGGGGAGCTTGGGCCTGTTGTGCTAAGCCCATGTCGGCTCAAGCCTTAGGTCTTAAATGTCAGGCCAACCTTAATTGCCTTATCTATCATCTAGCTAAATGCTTAGACAATTACAATGAACAAGAATGGAGAGAGTCAATCCCCCTAACGAAAGCATTTTGAGCCCTAGAAAGAACCTATAGGAGTCCCATTGAATAAAATTGAATAACAAACCGAAGAGACACATTCTTCCTAGGGCTGTAAATGGTCGGGTTTAGCCAAAACCAGACCCGCCCATTTACTAAATGGGTTTGGGTCCAATTTTAGACCCAGACCTTTTATTAAATGGGCGGGTCCGGTTCCGGTCCAAGTCAACCCATCAGACCCATTTATAAATGGGTCCGGGTCTGGTAGAGGGAGATCCACCCAGACCCATTTATAAATGGGTCGGGTATAATGGGTCCGGGTCTGGATCAAGTATGCAAGCATTTTTACAAGGCTAAAAACCGGGTCTAGACAGGTCTGGGCTGGACAGGTCCCTTGAAACATAGACCAAACCCGCCCACTTACTAAATGGGTTCGGGTCAGGCCGGGCCTAATATAAAGGAAACCAGACCCAGACCCGTTTAGCAACTGGGTCTGTTCTTAGACCCAGACCCGTACCATTTAACAAATGGGTCGAGTCTAAACGGGTTGGGTTCGGGTACCCCATCAGGTCCGCTGACCCATTTACAGCCCCAATTCTTCCATCCATTTTCTCCATCTAACTCCAAACCCCATACTAAACAACTAAAAGAAAACCCAAGTAAACATGATCAAATGCTTTCTCCCTATTTAATTTATAAATTGGGCCAAGTTTCCCTTCCTTATGCTTGGATCAAGACACTAGTGAGCTACCAAAATTCCACACATGATCTGCCTGACAAAGAGAAAAGCCCCTAAGAACAAGAAATAATCCCACTAAGGACCTTCCAAAGTCTTCCTGCTAATATCTTTGCCAATATTTTATATAGGCTCCCAATTAGGCTGATAGCTCTGAACTCTATTAATTTTTCATATATCTTTCTTGAAGATGAGGATGATTAAAGAGGCTCTGAAATCCTTTTATGAAATTAGAAACAAAATTCGTCACATCCTTCTTAACAACCTCAAACATGAACACACACACACACACAAAAAAAAAAAAACTCATGCGAAATTGTTCAGACTGTGAGATCTTGCTCTCTCCAAATTCTGACATTACAAGCTTGGTTCCTCTTCTTCAAGGGGTCTTTTCACCAGCTTCTTCCTCTGATACACGATCAAATTTCATATTATCAAACGTTCGCCTAACCCACCCATCATCAAATGTAAGATTAGAGTTCAAAATCAAGCATTGCCTCACCAATACTCAAGTTTCTCCTCCACCCTTCTCCTATCGACCACAAGGTTGTAGGTTATGTTCTCCCTCCTCAAATTGGATGCATCATGAAAGACCTAGTATTTTTATCCCCTTCCTTAAGCCATACTACCCTTGATCTTTGTCTCCACATAATCTCCTCCTGTTTAACTTTCCTTACACTCTACCTTAAGAGTAACCCATTGTGTTTTCTCCTCTTTAGATAGCCAGACAAACTATTCTTTAGAATCAAGCATTTGAATTTCCTAAAGGATAGCTGCCTTACCATTCCCAACCGC
Organism: Liriodendron chinense; assembly: GCA_003013855.2. Taxonomy (NCBI): domain Eukaryota; kingdom Viridiplantae; phylum Streptophyta; class Magnoliopsida; order Magnoliales; family Magnoliaceae; genus Liriodendron; species Liriodendron chinense. The sequence continues at coordinate 125,620 of PVNU02003428.1, forward strand.
ATTAAAGTGATCCTTCTACTCCTTAATACCCTTTTAACTTTCTTAGTTTCATTTCCAACTTAAAGCAGGCCCAAACCTTTAAGATTAATAAAATCTCACCATTCTTTCACTTTGTCAATTAGCCCCTCTTCTAACAACATTAGCTCGAATTGGGAGGGCGTTGGCCCACATCACTCCTTTTCAGTGCCCAACATGACCGAGCAGTGGTCCAAGACTAGGCCTCACAACGGACAGGCCTGGGGTTGTTCAAGCCCGATTTTGAACTTTTCAGGCCAGGCATATTTAAAATGTTGATTTTGCCTGGTCTAGGCTCAACCTATTACCGACCCTATCCAAGACAAGCTAAGAGATCCCATACTGCTAAACACCAAAAAATTGTGTTTCCAAGTTGAATCTATTCAGCTTAGACATCGATGGATCTTCTTGACTTTTGTCCAGGTGACAACTCCCATTGGAAGATCGATCATCTTAAGAGTTAGCCCAATATGAGAAAGCAACCATGTTCAACTTAACCCTCCCCCCACTTCTTTCATGAGTGAAGCGAACGACATTGAAGTCCCAACATATGAACCAAGGCAAATTCCTTTTAGCTCCGAGTTTTTTTAGTTCCTAGAAGTATGCGTGAATATTCTTATTGCAAGGGCCATAGACCGCACCCAAAAGAAGCTTCCCCATTCATGAGTGAAGCGAACGGCATTGAAGTCCCCACATATGACCCAAGGCAAATTCCATTTATCTCTGACTTTTTTTTAAGTTCTTCCTAGAAGTATGCGTGAATATTCTGACTGCAAAAGCCATAGATTGCACCCAAAAGAAGCTTCCTGCAATTTCCTGGAATAAAATCGGAACAGAAAATTTACCAATCTGATTATCCACTTTCTAAAGCATGTTTGACTTCATCCCACCCCTTGAAGAACCAATTGAGTCCAAAGCAATCCAACTTGTGTTCCCATTACCCTAAACTGCTTGCAAAAGAGATCTATTATTTGACTGCAATTTAGTCTTCTGAAATGCTACCACTTGAGCCTCTTTTCTCAACACAATTCTTTGATGACCACAGGCTTGTCCAGACAACCTAGACCTAAGACATTCCACAAGAGGATCTTCATCACCTACCTCTTTTGATCCCCCTATCACCCATATTCTCCCCCAAACTCTTTGAGCCTCCTATTCTATATTTTCAAATCGAACAAGAGCGGAGCTGCTTCTCTTTCTTCCTCATGTCTAAAGTCTAAACAGAGGACAAATAGCCTGCACCATCGTCAAAGGAAATGCAAATCATCTTGCCGACTAGCACTCTAGAATCAAACATCTACGTCTCATTGTCTCTCACCCCCACCGAATGCTTTGACTACTTCATTGCACATTTGAATAAAGATGAGAGCATTTTCTCTTCTGCTGTATCAGCCCATGTCAAAGTAGAAGAAGGTCTAGCAACATTCCTCCCCAACACACTATAAATACCAAGAAGGCTATTTGAGGGCCCTGAATACTGGAAATCATGAGACACTGCTTCCTGAATTACACTACAATCTTCTCCTGCCTTGAATTATCGCCCGCCCTACCTGCTCCGGCCTCTATATCAGATCTGGAGTGAAAATTGATGTCAAACCAACCAATCGAGACAGCATATTTCAACAATTCGTGTTCCCTAGAACATGGGATCAAGAGGGCTTCCAACCAAAGACTCGTCAACAAGAAGCTCAGGGGTGACTCGCCTAACTTTGATTCTTAGACTTAATCACGCACATGTTTGCCATAGCTTGCAAGACTGGAAATAAGCAACCCACAACAAGTAAGACATTGTCGTTCTATTTTTCTCGTATCAATTCTCAACTCTATCTAAACCTTGATAGCAGGGGCAAGGGAATGATGATCACGATGGTTATGATGATAGTTACTTGAATTACTAATTGTGTGCATTCAATAAGCTTAAGCAGAAACTGAGACATTTTTGGGTTTCGCATAGGCTATGACCTTTTTGTTGAGAATTGCTTACAAAAGAAGGGGAACACAGAAATACATAAAAAATAACAACCAGTAAAGCAGACCAGCACTTCCAATCAAAATATCATACTGCGGACCACTAGCCAATTAAAGAGTCACCACTTCCCAAAAGAAGATGACTCCAACGATGGCCTCAAATTAGATATTACCGCAAGAATCATGGTTATGGGGAAGGAAGGTGTTAGGCACCCTTCCTGGAATGGAATTTTTTGTGAGGTGGAATTTGATTTGCTCAAAAATGATAAATAAAAAGGACAATCTGGGGGGCGGGGGTTAGCCTCACATCAACTTACTGGGGTCGGCAATGTGAATTAGGTTGCCGGAATCTCCACACCTTAAATTTGATTAACAAGGGCATTCCAATACAATTAGAATCGCAATCCTTGACATATTCATCCTGCCCAGGAGAGTCTAGTCTTGCTTGATAGATCTTCATGAATTAGGCTAGGATTAGGACAAAGCAAGGGATCAAGGGAATCTCTTCCCTCCCGAAGTTCAATGAAGCCAATATATGTAACCAAGCACTGCTCAGCAACAGTTGAACAAGTGGATAATGTTGGGGTGAACCAGAAAATTTTGGTTAGAGCCAAATCAAAGTGTTGGCCAGGTAAGCATCATGTACTAAGAGTAGTAGTTATGAACCCTGTAGACCATCCACATGGGGCTGAAGGGAGGGCACAGATTGGTAGGAAAAAAGAAACCCAAAACCCCTTGAGGTTATCCTATGCTTGGAAGAAGAAGTAGGAGTAGGAATAAATGTAATGATAGTTTGATTCTTCGTCGTTGTAAATAGGAATATTGAAAATCCAATAGGTTTCTTTGTCGTTACAGGGGGGGGGGAGTAATCAGCTGTAATGCATTCACTAAAAAAATCCTTTTGTAGCTAATCATTTATTGAAAAAAATTGGGTCGAGCGGTACTTCATAGCCTTTTACGATGGAGAAATTCAAGAGTTCTCAAACCTTAGGGCCATTCCTATGCAGTTCCCTCCTCACAGTACACATGGCAAACATCTCTAGCATTCATGACTGTTATTCTAGTGGGCCATCACATGCATAAGACATAAGCCATCTGATCAGCGGCCTGCAAAAGTAACAATTAGAGCAGTAATCCATATTCAACAGCAAAATTAACAATATGTAGAAAGTTTAGAGTCACCTCTTTCTGAGATTTTCAGCCTATAGCCCATCCACCTGATCATCAGCCATGTTTGCCACATGAGCTGTGAGGAGGGAACTGCACAAAACTTTTATGCAGCAACCTGCATATTAGCATTCCTCTTTACAATTTTATCCAACATAACTATCTAAAGAAACACTCTATTTAGGGTAGAATTTTCTAAAGACCTATAGAGAAGGCCAAACTGCCATCTCCTTCCAACAAAGCTTGACTGAATAATTAACAAAATTTTCCCACCTCCTTGCCATCCTATCTACATAATGATAGCTGACAACAAGCAACCCTCTCATCCACATGCACGTTTTTCCCAGTGAGGGGACTCGTCCAATCTCTCCCAACCCCTCCCCCTCAAAAAAAATCTCTCAAGGCAAACCCCAAAGTCTGGATCTAAACGGGTCAGTTTAGGAAAACTAGTTCCAAAGATTTGTCATACCACACATCCTCACAAACTTTCGTCATATCATATCCCTACCTTACTGTTTAATCCCTTCAATAAATATTTAGGACCCGTTTTGTAGACGCCTGAAAATGATTTAATTGCATTTTAGTTTATCATAAGTATGTTTTAGAGACCATGATCTCTAATACATAAAGAGTTTGTGTTAGCACCAATTATGTATTAGAGATAAAGATTTCTAATACATAATTGTTGTTAACCAAGATGAGATCAACTCATTTTAGGTGTCTACCAAACAGGGCCATAAGTTTTATATCAAATTCTTCAAACATTCAATTACAGACAGCAGAATTCCTCTATACACCTAGCAACACCCGAAGCTCTCATCCTGTTCCCGAAGCTACCATACTTAGCTTTTGCACTCTCCTCAAACGTTCCTTCCCACTCTCTCGGCCCCATTTCTATAACCACATATCCCAAGGGTGTATCAAGGAAACTAATGGAATGCAGCATCTTCTTGTTCATGGTTTCTAATAAAATCAGTAGCTACAAGACTGCAATCTAATCTACCCTCCCCCCAGATTTCCAAGAAAGGATTCTTCATTGAAGAAAATTGATATGACAAACATCTTTCTCATAATGCATCTCGGACAAGGTAGAAATTGGAATCGTGTGCCCCTCTCCCTTTCTCCTTCCTTTGCAACATTCCTTCACATGCTTCTTCCCTTCTCCCCAATCTCCTCAATAGCACTCTAATTTAATCCACATGATTGCCGAACAACAAATCCCAACACCTTATGCACTCCTTCCACTTGGAATCCAGCCAAATCTTCTGTTTGAAACCCTTCACATTCACCTCAACAGAAAAATGGGGAGATTTTAATGCACCATGATCCTCGCATACCACATGAGCTCCAAAGACACCAATCACAACTCACAATGAGCCATGGGTCTCATCAACTTCCCTTGAACAAACATCTTGGACTTGAGAGAAATGGCAAAATCCCATGTATCAAAGTGTTATATACTTTGGATGGCAGCTTCATTACTTTTACTTGACATCTAAAAAACATCCATATTGACCACCAAACCCATTATGCCAAAAGAGCACCAACCCAGTCTAGCCATTCCCTTGAACAAGAAATCAAAGCCTTCCCTTTAACATAAGCTACCCGTGACAAAGATGCACCAAATGGGATATTGCGTTCTTCACCACCAGGGCCTTGCACAAAGGAAAGAAAGACATTCCTATCATCCCAAGAGGTTGCCCTCTTAAAATTCTTCTCAGAAACCATATTCACTTAGGAGTTAGGACAACCATATCAAACACCATAGGCTTGAGAGATAGGCACCTGGCATATGCTAACACTTCACATACACCCCCTTCAAAAAAAAAAAACATATAACATTTGTTGCCTCCCCACCCTTCAATAATAATAATAGTAATAAATAAATAAAAACTCTACAACTAGACTGACTTACCACACGCAAAAATGTCCCTGACCATAGAATCATTATTTTTCCATCCTCCCTTCCCTTGCATCACCCAACCAGAATCACCCCCACACACCCCACCTACCACTCACTACCACCCCCATGGACGACATATCCTCATGGAATCTTACCCACACTTAGCTGTCCACACAGGTTTTTAACTTGGACAAGACTCACTTCACATCCTTCAATCTTGCCAGTTGTTCCATGACATACGAAAACCGTGCATATAATGTCATGACTGTAAACAATAAGGATGCATATACTTGTGTACAATTTTGAAAACATTATCTTGACCGTAAACAATAAGGATGCATATACTTGTGTACAATTTTGAAAACACTATCTTGACTGTAAACAATAAGGATGCATATACATCTTGAAAGTTGGCATGCATGGCAACACGTTTAACCTTCATTTCCCAGTAAGCTAAATGGAAAAGATAATTTTTGACACAGGACAACTAACCACTTGCTCTAAAAGCTCAAACTGATAGAGCGTGATGAAACAATCCCTTTCATCTCATAGCCCAGGCTCCTACTTCACACAGGCCAGACCCTTGGCCGAACCATCCTTTGTGGGCCCCACTTCACATGGGCCTCGCCTCACACGGGTCATCCACATCACACAGACCATCTGCCTCAAACGGGTCATCTACCTCACACGGACCATCCACCTCACACGAATCGCCCACCCCGAGTGTGCCCCCACCTCACACAGGTGGCCGCACTCAAGCCCGATGTGAAAATGCCCCTGCATTAATCACCCCCGATGAGAAGTCTCGAACACGAGACCAACCTGGCTCTGATATCACTTTGACGCAGGACAACTAACCACTGTTTTTAAAAGCTCGAACTGATAAAGTGCGTCGAATCAATCCTTTTATCTCATAGCCCAGGCTCCTGCTTCACATAGGCCAGGCCCTCAGCCGAACCCTCCTTCGTGGGCCCCACTTCACATGGGCCTCGCCTCACACAGATCATCCACCTCACACGGATCACCCACCCCAAGTGTGCCTCCGCCTCACACAGGCTGCCCCACTTGAGCCCGGTGTGAAAATGCCCCTGCATTAATTTTCCCTCGGAAAATTGAAGTGCAGGAGGAACACTAAGTTGGACAAGTTTACTTACAACAAAGGAAACTTGGGTAAATGATAACGAGAGAAGAATAACTAGGAGAACAATTGTATAAACAAAACAAGGTGCAAAAAGAGGTGAATGCCATGAAACGAAATTCCAAAGACCACTATAGACGACCCAAACCACATGTTTTTTTAAAAGATTTGCTCAAGTCCTTTCTTTCATGTATTGAGGTTTCCTTGTCCCTTCCAACCAACAATAGGAGGATAGATGAAACTGAGGGTGTTAACGGGTTGAGCCAACCAATCGGGTCTTTGGGCACAGGTAGGACTCATGCCTAAACTCCTAGGCCAGTTGGTTGGATCTAAATATTCAAACCTAATTACTAATCAGACTAGTCTCGGGGTAAAGCTCATTGGTTTGTCAAGTCAGATCAACCCAAAACAGGCCAAGTCATGATAATAATAATGCATATTAGCTTGTCCATGTGTGTGCCCGCGCACATAAATGTACATGTACAAATGCTTAACGGGCTGGACTCGGGCTTGAAAAAATTTAAGTCATGTTAGGCTCGGGTGCCCGTTTTAGATTCAGGTCAGGCTCGGGCCTCCTTGACCCTACCCAAGCCCAACCTGTTTGCATCCTTCAGATGAAATGGGAAGCATGGGAAAATTTTCCAACCTACCTATCATTTGGCGAAGAAGACGGAGGAAGGGCCTAGGATGCTACATGGAAACTTGATAAAAATAGATGTAGTGTTAGAGTGTCTTGGAGAAGAAGTCAACTTGTGATCCAACCCTAGGTAAGATAAAACCAAGAAAAAAAAAAGTGTCTAAATGGTGGAATCTCTCAGATTATATGGTGTTCTTTACTTTTAAGTAAGGAGAAGAAGCCATCCTAAAAGCATGAGCCTCGAGAGTATGTGCGATGCAGGACGGCCTAATCATGATGCATGCTCATGAACATATGTAATCCAGCGGAAATAAATAGCAATAATAATCTAAAATTCAGCATCTACTGCCATAAATTAAGAAAATCATAAAAGAGGCATGCAATGGAGCGGGCCATCATCACAACCATGAAGTAAGAAATTCAAATAATGCATAGGTTGGATCCGGCGAGGGATGGAACCTCCCGATCTTGCATGGTCATACCCAAATATCCAATGTGAATCACTAGTCCGAGAGATCAAAGGATTTTCTCAGATTAGGGATATGAAAATTTGAGAAATTGGGATTTTAGATCAGTTCTCAAATTTAGGATTTGAAGATTGGGGATAATGGAGATAGAGAGAGAAGGAAGAAGAAGTTAACCTTAGATGAATATTAGAAGGGCATAAGAAGCAAAGAGAATAAGAGGATTAAGTAAGAAGACGAAGTTCCATGAGAGAGAGAAAGGAAGGAGGCAACCAAAAGGTTTGTTTTTCGTTTATCAACAACTAATGAAAAAGGTTTAGGGCGACACCCTTATAAAATTCGGAATTAACACAATTACCAAAATACCCCTACTAACAAAATTTCAAAAAAAAAAGACATTTGGATGAAAAAACGTGCACACACTAACTCAAAACTCAAATAAATAAAAATGCATAAAATAAACTCAAATCTAAGATGTCCAATGGGCTCCGATAATGGCACGATGAAAGTGGGTCACGAGGAACCAACGGTCCGATCATCTCCTCCAAGCAACTTACACATGTCTTCCCAAGGTAGGGTCTTCTCAAATGTCCTCAGACTACATGTGTAAGGTCTTCAATGCTCCTCAAGTCGTCACGAACAATCCAGGCCTGTCATCGAGCCAAAGAAATGCAGGCGTCGCTCGCCTCCTACGCTGATAAACCCTAAAGGGCCTGATGTCCGCATCATTCTCCTCGTCTGAGAAGAGCTCGACTCCGGCGAGATAGAGCTCTGGTGCATCTCCAACAAATCTAGACCAAGTCTTTGCAATTTCGCTTCTGTTAACCATGTAGAATCGGGCAGTGGCTTGTTCTTCCATTTTACAAGATATCTCTGGAAGCCTTCATCTCTCGTGGATACTCTCTTCATCCACAATCTCTTCAACTTCTTCCTTTCAATCAATCGGTGGAGGAAGGAGTGGAATGAGTTGAGAAGCAAACTCAAAATATGGCCTCGAAAGACAAGAGGTATCAATGGCAGGATTAGGGGAATGGACTAGATCTTCCACATTAAACGTGGGATTAATGCCCATTTCAAGTGAAAGGTCTATCCTATACGCATTGGACCCAACTCTTCGCAAACTTTTGAATAGTCCAGCACTGTGAGCTTGTAATTTCTTAGCAGTACCTCAGGAAACCGCTCTGGCCTTATCCTCACCATTACATAATTTCCTTCCTGAATTTCTTGTAACTTACGATGCAAGTCAACTGAACGTTTATAACTATTATTGCTCTTATTAATCCGTTGTCTAATATATGTATGCAATTCATGAATGTGTTGTGCAAATGCATTGGCTGACTCTGAAGACCTTTGGGTGACAAACATGGGTGAAACTAAAGGATGCTCTAAAAAAGCAACGGACTGGGAATAAGCAAACCTATGGAAATAAACAATCCTATGATCTAGAACTTGAAAATGAACAAGGATGACGTTCAGGTACCCCAATACTTGAGAACACACACTATTAATACCAAGTCTCGAGCAAATCTTGGCATCAGTCATTATATCCAAAATGTCATCAAGATGCGGAATAGGGATTCTGGCCATCATATCCACCATGAAGTGAATACGTCACAAGGTGGCGTAACACTTGACTGAGGCTTTGTAGACGGCCAGTATATGCCCACATGTGCGCCATATGCCATTGTCTTTTAAAGTGAAAAGGGCAGGCTTGACACACAAAACAAAACTCCAACTTAAACTTTCCTTATTGAATTCTTCCCCGAGAAGTATATCAAATTGACGCTGCATTTCTGTATTTTCTGCGGGCTTCACCTGGTATGGAGGAAAGCTTGACAAGATTGATCCAGGGACAAGATCGATTGTGTTAAATGTCCCATTTGGGTGAAAATTTATCCCATAAACCATCTGGTGGGATATCACAAGTCATGTGGGTATCTACCATCATATTCTCACTAGTCTCTTCTTCAATTTCATTTGTGTTCACCACAGCAAGAGATGTAGATTGGGAGACTGCATCAATCAAATCACACATGACACCTGGAAGTGGTGCGGTCTCAAACTCTTCGACCTTTTCATCACTAGCACACACTTCTGCATCATCAAAGATGATAAGTAATGCCTCAATTTTTTTCCATTTCTTCACTACTGACGTTAGGCACGTACTCTTCCACTTCATAAATATCATGTTTGGACTCATCCAACTTGCCGTTCACCAAGGCATAATGTTGATCATCTTTTCCATAGTTAGGGCTGGTCTGGTTGAATGCCTCTAATTTGTCGTTGAGATTCTGGAAGGATTTTCTAGAATGGTTATCAATGTTGTCCAGACATCGAGATATGACGACCAAAGCCTCCAGAATTTGATCATGATTCATGGTAGTGATGCGTAATCCAAAACCATGACCAAAACGAATGGACACACAACAGAGGACTTGTCCTAGGTTCTTCCTAAACTCGATTCTATGGATTAGATGACTCACAATGTGAATGATATGAATCTAATTACAGTGGACTGACAATTACTGAATTAAAACAGCAAACGATTCAAATCTGAAAATTTTCCAAATTAGAAAACTTTCTAAAATTGGAAACTTTCTAAATCTAGAAATTCTCCAAATTAGGAAACTTTCTAAAATTGGAAACTTTCTAAATCTAGAAATTCTCCAAATTAGGAAACTTTCTAAATCTGAAAATTTCCTAAAACAGACCTAAAAAATCAAACCCTAATTAGAGGCATGCAATGGAGCGGGCTATCATCACAACCATGAAGTAAGAAATTCAAATAATGCATAGGTTGGATCCGGCGAGGGATGGAACCTCCCGATCTTGCATGTTCATACCCCAATATCCAATGTGAATTACTAGTCCGAGAGATCAAAGGATTTTCTCGGATTAGGGATTTGAAAATCTAAGAAATTGGGATTTTAGATCAATTCTCGAATTTAGGATTCGAAGATTGGGGATAATGGAGATAAAGAGAGAAGGAAGAAGAAGATTACCTTAGATGAATATTAGAAGGGCATAAGAAGCAAAGAGAAGAAGAGGATTAGGGAAGAAGACGAAGTTCCATGAGAGAAGGGGGGGGGGGGGGGGGGAAGGAGGCAACCAAAAGGCTTGCTTTCAATTAATCAACAATTAATGAAAAAGTTTTAGGGCAACAGCCTTATAAAATTCGGAATTAGCATAATTACCAAATTACCCCTACTGACAAAATTTCAAAAAAAAAGACATTTGTATGAAAAAAACGTGCGCACACTAACCCAAAACTCAAATAAATAAAAATGCATAAAATAAACTCAAATCTAAGATGTCCGATGGGCTCCGATAATGGCACGATGAAAGTGGGCCACAAGGAACCAATGGTCCGATCATCTCCTCCAAGCAACTTACACGTGTCTTCCCAAGGTGGGGTCTTCTCAAATTTCTCAGACTACATGTGTTAAGGTCTTCGATGCTCCTCAAGTCGTCACAAACAATCCAGGCCTGTCATCGAGCCAAAGAGATGTAGGCGTCGCTCACCTCCTACACTAATAAACCCTAAAGGGCCTGATGTCCGCATCAATGTGGTTCTGACCCAATAAGATCGAAACTAAAGGACGTAATGTGAGTGTGCTGCTAGAGTGAAAGATAACATGGGTCACAACAAAAAATCTAGTGGTGTTGAATATAGCTGCAGGAAGCATGAGGCGGAGTGGCAACGAATTCCAGTGGAGGAAACATCAAAGCATCGTCATCATCTAAGCCTTATCCCAATTAATTCAAGTCTACTACATGAATCCTGCTCCAGGAGTGAGAGAGCAGAAAACTCCCATGGATATAATGTACCAGACTATTACATAGGTTGACTATAATCAACCACTATCTAATAGTCTATTACATTTTTTTAATAGGTTGATTACATTTTTTTTAAATTGTAATCAACCTATTACATAGGTTTATTACAGTCAACGAGCTGATCACATTCAACGAGTTGGAAGCATCTATTTCAAAAGGTAAATAAGTAGGAAGCAGGAGTGAGAGCGAGAGTCCGAAGCACAATCAAAGTGGGAGTGGAACCTACTTAGAAGGATCCTGCAACTAAGAAATGTTGAAAAGAAATGAAAATGAGAATATTGCTTGCATGTATATATGTCAATTGTGCAAGAACTACATGATCTCAATGAGACAGGCATGACTAATCCAACGCACCAAATTACTGGTAATAGTAGAAAGAGTACTAACTACTAAGTAGTAAAAGACTCTTTTAAGTAAAACCTACCTCTAGTATCCTTTTGAGGCAAACTTTGTTTGCTTAGTGCCTAATGCATTGTTATGCGATCCAATGCCGATATATATTCCCTACTTCTTGGAAATAACAAAGACCCAAGGGAACAAAGAAGAAAGAAAACCAAATCTGAATTTGAAGGTATCATGAGGAAGAAATGAGGTGAGTTTTGCTGATAGAGACACAAAAACCCATGCAAAATTCAATAATGACTAAACTTTTTTCTTTCGAGTATCATGATTCTTCAGTAACTCTATTCTTCAATATGAGTTACCATTAAATTGTAATATCCCAAGGATCTATGTATTCACGATTCAAATTATAAGGCATCATCTATCGCAATACAATGACTACCCATCCTCCAAATCTCTTTGACTTGCTCTCTAGTACCCCCAAAAAATAACCCATGGCCAAGTTGACTGCTCTATTGATGGCCCTTTGGAAAGTAAGCATCCTACACTTCTAAAATATCGCAAGACAACCTGTTGTTGTGTTCTTACAGATCAACAATACATCACGCATGACAAGACACCACAAGGTATTTCTCCATTTCCACATACGCCTTCCATGCCGCACCTGGAACAAGGCTCCAATTGCCATTGGCATCGCCCATACAATCCGAACAAATCGAAAAACCTCGACCAAATAGTTCTTGATAAGTCATTGTGCATAAATAAATGTTCGACCAACTCCTCATTCCAAAAGCTTTGAATGCGGACATTAGTACTAATGACCATCCTTTTGCTTCTCTAAGAATTTTTCTACATTACAAAATAATTAAATAAATAAAACCACAAACTTTTTCATTCTTAATCTTGAACGGGAACATCGGAGATCAACAAAAGCTAACATATTTCATAAGTAAATAGAAAGAAGTATGAATCAAATGGGTACTTAACAATATCGGATGTCTTCATAAAAAAACAGATAAAATGGGGGGGGAAAAAAATCAGCATGAAACAGTGTAAAACAAAAGGAGATGAACAGTAGTGGGAAATCAGAAAAACCCATGTCTTAAAATTAAAAATAAAAATAAAAAGCCAGCACTATCATAGATAAACAGAATTAAACACAGAAAAACTGAAAGATTGATAGTATACTCCAATGTGTGTGTGTGTGTGTGTGTGTGTGTGTGTGTGTGTGTGTGTGTGTGAGAGAGAGAGAGAGAGAGAGAGAGCAAAATCAAGTAGCTCACAAAAAAAATATATCTTTCTTGATAAAACAACATCGAACAGAGAACGCAGAGAATCGAAAGATGAAAAAGAGAGAGAAGTGAAGAAAATAATTTATAACCCAAACAGAAAATCACAAAATAAAAAGAAAAAAAATCCAAAAATAAAAAACTTCTACAGTACAGGAACAGCTAAAAATACATAAAAATAAAATCCATTGCCCAAAAAATCCAGTAAAAAAAAAACCCAACTTCATAAAAATCACAGTTTTTCCAATCAAATAAAAAAATCTATAAAAAGAAAGATATAGCATGATATTTCTTCACGAAAGATAAAAACAATAACATAATAAATAAAGGAGATTAGATAAAGCTCATACCAGAAAAGCCATTGCCATTCGACATTATATTGATAGATAATGAGAGAAAATCCAAGGTGGTCTTTTCGTAATTTAGAATAAAAATAAGCCCAATTACTCTTTTTTCTTCCGAAGATGAAATTCGGAGTTTTCGGGACTTAGAAATTTCAGGCGGTTTTTTTCTTCTGATATAATAACTGAATAGAAAACTAGCTACAGAGAGAATCGTATTTTATCTCAGGGGAGTTTGCTAATATGCGCCTCGGAGTGCAGAGCGCACTACCAGGATGAGAGTTTCCTCTTCTGCCCTTGGGTGATTTGATGATGCTGTGGTTAATGATTTTCCGTATAGACGCCTGGGCTGGGAGGCCCATTCCATACTCACACTGTGATCTGTGGGGCCCACCGTGATTTATATGTTTTATCCAATCCATCCATCCATTTTGGATTATTATTTTAGATCATTTTACAAAAAATTAGATATATTTAAATCTTAGGTGGACCACACCACAGGAAAACAATATTGATTGAATGAGCACCATTGAAAACTTCCTGGGGCATGCTTTAGTGTTTATCTGCCATCCAACCTGTTTATTAGATCACAAAGACATGGATTAAAGGAAAAAAAACAAATATCAGCTTGATCCAAAACCCTCGTGGTGCCCGGTAAGTTTTTAATGGTGGATGCTCAGTCACCACTGTTTCCTGTCGTGTGGTTCACCTGAGACTTTTACCTCCATGATTTTTTTCATCATACCCTAAAATGAGCTTTAAAAGTGTATGAACGGCGTGGATGAAATACATACTTTTTGGTGGGTCCCATAGAGCACTGTCCAGCGGCGATCGCTACTTTCACTATGCAATCTGCGTCCAGTGGGCTGGTAGTTGGGACTTATGGAATTTGGGTATCATGCACTGGCATAGCACGGTGGATTATACTCCTGCAGCCCACCCATTTGTATTACTCCAATCCAAACCGTTGAGAGCGTGGATCCGGTTGTTGATGGGGCATACATTATTTGGATGATCCAGGCCATTAGATCAGTGGCTTGAATTTTTTTAACGCAAGGCACATATTAACATGTCAAAAATCATTTGGATGTAAGTGGGTTTAATTTAAAAGACAATTTCACTTGTAGACACGTGGTTATGAGGGAGCATTGTAGTGTTTAGCAGGCAGAGCAAATGTTCAAATTACAAAGAGTCTGGATTCAAATTACAAGCTTGGAGCCTTTTCATTGGTCCACATCACAGTCATGTGAACAAGTTGCATTGAGGATGTAACAGGGTTGCAGACTTATGTAATGATGTGGACCAATGAAAAAGCTCACACGGTACATCCAACCACCGGTGGGTGGTGTTAGTGTGTCTCATTAGCACTTGAACCTCTGAAACGCCTCGGCGTCTTCCGGCTGAGTTAGCAAACAAGACACAAAATTTACTATTAGCTAGCTAAAACAGTGTTTTGGGATCAAATACACTGGCATATTATGGTAGATTATACTCCTACAGTAAACCATTTGTATTGCTCTAATCTAAGCCATTGAGAATTTAGGTTTTGTTGTTGATGGGGCATGCATTTATTGGATGATCCAGGCCTTTGGATCTATAGACACCCCACCCTCAGCTAGTAAGCTGGTTAGGATTGGACCAACCCCACTCAACTCGGTGGTTAGCCCAAACCCTAATCCAAACCTATAACCTAAACTTTATTCCAAACCTTAAACCTTAACCATAGAAGCCTAAACTTTAAGAACCCTGATCTAAACCCTAAACTCAACCCAGTCGACTTAGTCTATAAATTTTGAAACCCTAAACCCTAGATCATAAAGTCAATTTGGCTAGTTGACTCATCGAGTCAACTCATCCGATCAACCTACCCAGCTTAACAAACTAGTCAACTCACCTAGTCAAGCCCAACTCCAACCCGAGCCCAAATCCAAGTCCAATTGGAGTTCAGTGTAAAACAACAATACAACACCTATTACAGCAGAGCCTCTACACAAGTGGGGGAGGTTGTATGCAATGAAAGGAGACCCCCTGTGTGGTTGGGGGCCTCCAACCACATGGCACACCTCTTCTCTTAAAAGGCACTGTCCAAGCATGTGAATTCCCTCTTTTGCAATCCTCAATTATGTCACCCTCGAGAAAAGACTCCAATCCCCTCCTCTAAACTCATATTTACCCCTTCTACTATCCAATCCAGTCGTTGAGATGTTGTCACGTGACAATCTCAATTTCATACCTTTTAAGCCCCCTTTTTCACCCCTGAACTTGGCGAGAATTACCAAAAAATCAAACATGGGAGCTATAAATAGCCTCTTCCCCCTCTCATCTTAATTACTCAGTAAATTTCTGGATCATCTTCCTCATCCCCTGTCATCTTAGGCATCCCTCGAACCACCCTTAGCTTAGTCATCCCATCCCTCCACCAAGGAGTGAAAAAAGCAATATAAGAGAGCATAGTCGGGTTCTAGCCTAATCTAATCAAATCCCCTAGCCTCTTGAACCAACCAAGTCCAATCCAAGCCAGTCAATCCCATCTTTGCGACACAACCATCTATCCAACCATTCAATCTTCAGTCAACTTCGTCCAACCCAGAAGTAGCATAGTGCAACACTCATTCCCCTCTTAACACCCATGCTCATCTAATTCATCATTTTCGCATTACGTTGCGGCGCATTTCGCAAAATCGGCTCGGGCATATACTCTATGACTTGCCGATATAGTCGAATCATGCCCATCAGAAACTCAACTGATTAGCTTAATTACACTTTATAATAAGCATTGCATGTACACACAACATTACAACTTCATATATATCATATCGCATGCATAGTACTCAATTCACCCAATCTATACAAATGTATGCTTTGCGGCTCACCGGCATAGTTAAATCCTGCCATAAAAAATTTGGACTAATTAGTTAGTCGCTTTGGTAAGGGGAGGAGCTAGGGCAGACTTATCAAGCCCAAATTGAAGCCTATCATAGTTGTTGCATTCCACATAAGCACTATGCATACATTATCATATCACCAATGCACAATAATTCATTCTAACTGTCAAGAATTCATTTGATCTTGTGAAGTAGAGATCGTACGTTAGTATGGGCGGAGTGGGTGTCTAACACCTTCAATATCTGTAATCATGGTCCCTTAACTCAAATCTTTGACTACACGTCAATGAGTCACTTTAAGATTGAGAATTTTCGGATCATTTCTCCTAGCGTTTTTGCAAGGTCTAACCGACTATAGAGATGGAATAATTGGCTAGTGGCGACTCCAGGCTAATTCAATACCCCTCATAAATCATACAGCACCAGAAGCCCTTAAAAAAGGCAACCCATTGAAGCCACAAGTCGATTCCATTCAGAATCCAACATCCACAAGATTAGTAGCCATCAGATGGACAACTCAAGGGAGCATGTTTGGGTTTCACTTGAATGAGTTTTTATGTGTTTTTCTTGCCTGAGACACTTTTTTTGGTTGCCAGAGACACTAACAATGGCTTAAGCACTTGTTGGAAGCATAGTAATGTCTAAACCTAATCTTAAGATGTGGCCCACTCATTCATACAACGGGCATTGAATCTTAAGTATAACTAGTTTTCTTAGTAGGGATTCTAATAAATGGCTTGAATTTTTAGCGCATGACACATATGAACACATGTTAAAAATCATATTGATATAAGTGGGTTTTCTGCAAAAGACAATTTCACCTGTAAACACACAATGTGAGAGAGCCTTTTTAGCAATTACCATGTAGAGCAAAGATTCAAATGACAATTTGTCAAAGTACCTCAAAACACACATTTGAATTTGGCAATAGCCTAGCATGGACTAAATCTAACTGGGCAATCATCTAACTCCATCCAACAAAAATAAAAAAACAAATAGCACATGATGTGTGTGCAAGGTGTTAAATCCATAGTAAAAAAGATAAGGTAGGGAACTCTTAGGGCCTGTTTGGTTGCAGAATCCAAATTATAGAGAAAATATAGATTCCACTGTTGGAATCCAAAATTGCTGAAACTAGAGTGGAAGCTAGGTTTCATCCGGAACTTACTGTTTGGTTGAAAACAGTGCAATCCAGATTTTGTTCTAACCGTTGCTTATGGCATGGCCCACTTGGGCTTTAGATCCACATGAGAACCTTACCCTTGGCCTATTGTAGCCCCGCAAGACAGATGGCCGGGTTGGATGGCAAATAAACATTATAGTGGGCCCTAGGAAGTTTTTAATGGTGGACGTTCAATCAACACTATTTTCCCGTGGTGTGGCCCACTTGAGATTTAGATCTGCCTATTTTTTTGTCCAATGCCCTTAGTTGAGCTCAAATTGATGGACCATATGAGTATAAAACACATGCATCATAGATGTACAATGCATACATGGAGGTGGTTACGCTCACTTCCACCTTTTCTCCCTTCTGTAGAAACGGTCGCCCACACTATTTCCATTAATCCGAGTTCTAGTCAATTTAGGTTTCCAAATGGAATCCTGTTTGGCTGGAACTTGCTACCAAACACACTGGTTAAAATCGAATTTTGCTGTAATTCAGATTTTAAACTGAAAAGTGATTTCCCGATGCCAACCAAACGGGCCCTTACTTTTTTCTCTTGGTCATATGTTTTTCACATGTACATGGCAGCTTTTTTCAATAGCATTAAACAAGATGTTTCCAATACCCTCTAAGCACAGAGCATCTCTTATGAAGTGTGTCCAAGACCACCATCTCCTAGGGACTGATTAACTGTTGGGTAACGCTTACTATGTGGAGCCCACCTTGATGAATGTATTGTGTGTCAACGTTGTCCATCCATTTTCTCAGCTCATTTCATGATGCTATCCAACAATTAAGAACATCCAAATCTCCGATGGACCACACACCTAGGTAAAAAGTGCCAAATAACTATTAAAAACTTTTTGCAGGCCCTGAAAGTTTTGGATCAAGTTAATATTTGTATTTTCCATTCATCTATGTTTGTTTGACCTTATCAACAGGGTGGATGGAAAATAAACATTATAGATTTTTCTTATAGTGAGCTCTGGAAAGTTTTTAATGGTGAGCATTCAATCACCACTGCTTTTTATGGTGTGGTCCACCTAAGATCTTGATCTATTTAAATTTTGGGAACAATTTTTAATTGATATACAATACATTCATCAAGTATGTACATTTGATATTCTAAAATATACTGTAAGAATCTGTATATTGTGGAATTGAAGGACTGTATAGTGCATCGAGTATGTAGATCAAATAATTTGAATAAAGACATACCTGTTTGGTGGGCCATCTCTAATATCTGAGTTCTGGATCTTCCTCTCCTGGGATTGCTGTAGAGAAAACCTTAGATGGGGCTTGTTTTCAGTGTAATCCCAGATTGGGGACCCAGCACCCTTTAAATAGGGTTTGTAGATGGTGTGACAGTGTTTTAAACCCATCAAAACACTACCACCCTTGCTCCACATGAATTTGGGCAACAAGAATCCATGTTCAACTACAATACTGCCATAAGCAGTGAGGATGCGCAACCCTTTTTAATTCTATAGATCACGACTGTAGCGGGGTCTACTGATCAGTCCACACATGAATCTGCATCTGTATTCAAATCTGGACCATTAATCAGTCGGCCCACTATATAGAAAACTTACATTCTCCCACTTGGGCCATATTGTTCAATGTCACAGATTTTAATTATACTTAAGTGGTAAACCAATATGTTAGATTCTGTGGATAATGTCTTTTTCAATCTAGTCCTTCAAGACTATTAATACCGGATCGTGGTAGTCTACACAACATTAATGAGGCGAAGTGAGACGAATCACGGTCACTAGTATCATCAATCTTAATGATGTAGATTGTGAACATAGTCGTGTGGTATGAAGGTTACACTCAAGTGTGATCGAAAGTGCCTACCTTCAAGAAGTCCTAGGAGCTTTCTTAAGATGTCTCCAATGAACAATACCGAAATTCTACTATTCTCAAAACATATTGTGCACACCAAATGAGAGAAATAGTATAAACTAAAAGATGGAATCATTAAAGTAAATGAGATCTCCACGAGTGTCTGAACAAAATAGATTTATACTGAATCTGAACACTCCCACTAACTGAATGTATCTACGAGGTCATGACTCTCATATACACTACATACTCCTGAAATGGCGCCACAGGAAGCCCTTTAGTGAGAGGATCAGTTATGATCTCTTTAGTACCGATAAAGCTTAATAGACACTTGATGATCCCGCACTCTATTATTTATAATATGATACTTTACGTCGATATCCCTCGACCTTGATGAGTGCTCGTTGTTGTACGAGAAATGTATCGCAACTGAACTATCACAAAAAACATTCTCATAGGTTTTGGGATATGCTCCAAGACCCATAAACCAATGAGAAAACCCTGTAGCCACACCGCCTGATTTGTAGCTTTGTGACATGCGACAAATTCTACCTTTATAATCGATGAAGCTGTGGTTGATTGTTTTACACTTTTTCAAGACACAGTTCCTCCACTCATAAGAAAGAAATGTAACCGGACGTGGACTTTCTTGTGTCGATGCAGCTAACATAATCTGCGTCTGAATAACCGACCAAATCCAGATGGTCGGCTTTTTTGTAGGTGAGTTCAAAGTCTTTCGTCCATTGCAGGTAGCGTAACGCTTTCTGCAGTTACCTGCCCAATATTTCAACCATAAAAGTAATATCCGGGCACGTACAGAACTGAGCATACATTATACTCCCACTGTTGACGCATACGGAATTTACTTCATGCGATCTTTTTCTAAATTATTCTTGAGGCACTGAAAAAACTTCTGAACTTGTCACCTTTAACTATAGGTCATCAAGCATGAAAATAATTTTACATGTCGAATTGCTCGAGTATCCTACCAATGTAGGATCTCTATGACAAATGAAGCAGTCCTCAAGATCTATTCCTATGAATCTCGATGCCTATGACAAATAAAGTATCACAAGGGAAGAATCTAATTTCTCATTTATTAGGTTCATGAATCTGTAGTGAAGGTAGTTGTTTATAAAAGTGATAAATTATTTGTGTCCACTCCATGAGACTATAGGGAATGGACCACAAATATCTGTATATATCACTTCTAATAGTCCTACATTTCTGGTTGGTTCATTTTTTCTGATTCTAGTCTGTTTTCCCTTAATGCAATCTGTACAATCTTTAAAATCAAAGAAGTCCAATGATTGAAGTATTCCATCCCACACAAGCCTTTCCATTATCTTATAAGAGATATGGCTTAATTGCCTATGACATAAGATGGAGAAAACTTCATTCCTCTTTCTTCTCTTTATTCCTGCTCTATTATGCTGCAGCTTTATATTTAGAACGTTTGCGGTATGTAGGTTCAATGGACATAGCTCATTCACAAAAAATTATGGCTAATTAAATTTAAACCAAAGTAAATACTAAAACTTTCATTTTCAAATATAAAAGTGCATCCACATTTAACTGAAAAGAGAAATAAAAAAATTTAAATTTCGGCTTATAAAAGACACATAAAAAATATCTACTAGGTCTAATAATGACCATTTGCTAATCTAAGTCTGTAGACTCCTACTGCAACAACGTTCACTTTTACGCCTATTGCCAACGCACACTGATTCTCCATGTCAGTTGGCATTCGGCTCTGTAATATATCTTACATGGAAGTACATATGTGAATAGAAGTGCTATAGTCTATCCATCAGGAATCTGTAGATACTTTAGTTAGATTGCTTTCAAAACAAACAAGATCATGATGATCACCTTTCTTTACCAACCATGCTTTAAAGCCTTCGCAGTCCTTTTTCTGATGTTCTGGATTATTGCAGAAGAAGCATCCATCATCAGGACCCCGTCTTTTCTTCTTTGCTTTGCCTTCAGATTGTGGCTGATTACCACCTGTAGAATCCAAAAAACCTTTTGATGAATTCTGTTTCCTTTTCTTATTCTTCCATTTTCTCCCTTGTCTTGGGGTTACGAAATTTACATTATGTACGATGCCTTGTTTAGCCAACCTTTCCTCCTCTTGGACACACTGAGAAATCAGTTCGTCCAACTTCCATTTGTCCTTAATGGTGTTGAAATTCACCTGGAACGTATTATAATGAGGAGGCAGGAAAATCATGATCAGATAAAAAAGCTGCTCATCCTCAAATTTCAGTCCTAAGTTGCGTATCTTGGATACTACTTGGATCTGTTCTATAATGAATTCCCTTATATTTCCTTTTTCGTTATAGGTTGCACGGATCAATTTGCTGAGTAATGAACATAATTCAGCCTTTTTTGATTTCGTGAAGCGCTTGCCTATCTCGGTTAGGAAATCTTTGGCCTTATCTGTATTAGGCATGGCATCCTTCATGGCCTCTGAAATTGCGTACTTCATGATTTTGAGGCACATTATATTGGATTCTGTCCAGGCCTTATAGTGAGCTGTTTCCTCTTCTTTGCTTTCAGATGAAGGCTTAGGAGGTTCTGGCTCTCTCAGGGCAATGTCCAACTTCATACACCCCAGGACAATCTCAATGGACTCCTTCCATGTGGTGTAGTTGGAGCCGGTCAAAAGGGGTACTGTGTTGTAGCTGCTTGGAATATTAACTGAAAAATAAACTCACATTAGACTTTATATTATGAAGTTTCAGGTGAATAAACATTCAACTGATTGAGGGCCTTCAATTGAATTATCCAGGATGAAGGTGGGCCTAAATAATCAATCCTGGCGAGAATTGGCCACATCATCATCACTCCACCTGTGGGTGGTAGTCATAACATGCAGATGGTTCTCCTGAACTTGAATGATGATCATCTGTGTTTTCGTCATCGTCTGCATGTGTTCATGTCCTTACTAAAGTGGTGATCGTTTGTGTTTTCGTCACCATCTATATTGGACGTGAACGTAACTGTATGCAATCCTTTAACTTAATCCCAACATTACAAGTTTGAATTCGTGCAAATCTTCACTGATAGTGGTAACTGTGGTGGCTAACACTACCAGATCCAACTCCATGATTTTCGACTCAGGATTGCAATCATGTGTTCATATCCCTACTAAAATGGTGAGCGTCTATGTTTTCGTCACCATCTGCATGGGAAGCGAATGCAACTGTATGCAATCCTTTACTTAAACTCAATATTACAAGTCCATAATTGTGAAAATATTCACTAATTGAGGTCACTATGGTGGCTAATACAATCAGATCCAATCCCACAAAATTTAGACTTAGGATTGCGATTTAATCCTGCCCTTAATGGATCAATCCAAAATAGTCTGATTTGGCTCAATTTGTAGTTGACATTGATCATTTAAATATGGTGAAACTGAAAAGAAACCAACACTTAAGTAAGTTTCATTCATCCATCTCCTTTTTAACCAACGGATCAAGTCAGCCCTAGAGTATGGGTAATAGGCCCACAACTAAGTCAGATCAAGACTCTATATGATCTGAACATCACAATGAGCATTCCAGGTCTAGCACTAATCATTCACAGGATGGATGGTCGAGATGGAATATTGAATCTAATTTAGGTGGACAATCAGATTCTTACATTAAAGTCCATAAAATGGACGGTTCAAATCTAATACTTAAGGTCCACATGATGAAAAATCCAAATGTTAAATGATCCATCTAGTAAATGAGCCAGACTATACACTCATTAAAATAGATAGTCAAGATCTAAGAATAAAGTCCATAAACAAGCCTTTAAAAAGAAAGTTGATACCTAAACTTTTAATGGTCATCCAACAAGCCTGAAGTAGTGTTTATTATAATACTTTATAACCTAAACCAGGGGCTATAAATGTCAGCTACCATAGGCCCAAAAGGATTAGGACGAGCCCATAAGTCGATCCACATTAAACCCACTAGACCGACCTGTACTTATAACAAAACGGGCCTCGGTCCATCGCACAAGATCAAGTCCAGATCTTGCAGTGGCCTAAAGGAAACAGCCAACGGTGAGATGGAGGGCTGGCCCATGGCCCACATAACAAACCACCGGCCAAATGGTCGGCTGGATGTAAACCCACGCCTACACCAGAAACCACGAGACCTTATGGTCTACTGGAATGCACCCAAACCGGGCGCATGCCCAAAAAAAAAAAAATTTAAAAATATAAAACTAAAGAGGGTAGGGGTTTGAGAAAACCCTAACCTTAGCAGCCTCTCTCTCTCTCCTTGCTCAAGAGTAAGGATCCAACGTCGGAATAAATGACGGCATCACCTCTCCAATGTCTCCATTGCTGCAACACTTCTATCCCCACCAGGAGCATGGAAACACTATCTGAATCAATGGCTATGGGTGCCATTGTGGCTTTGGCGGCTCACAATTCAGGAGATGGAGACGGCGACCATTTATTCTGCTTTTCCGGCGAAGAACAGCCACAAATCTCAATGGATTCAATGGCTAAGCTGCACGATTCATCACTGTCGGCACCGGCAGGGATGCCTCAATCAACCGTCGTCCACAACCGAGATCCAGATATGCTGTAGATTGAAGAGAAGGCAATCTTCGGTTGTTGTCGACGGCCAGAGCAACTCACCTCACAGTGAGCTGGATCTTGCTATCACACGACAACAATTGCCGCGGAAGAAGATGGTGGTGCTGGGTCTGCGAGCGGTGAGTTGTTATATATAAACTCTTTGGTTGCCGGCGACAATGGTCACTAAGTTTTCGGTAATAGCAGGATGCCGGAATGCACGATGGTGTGGCTATAGTGTTTGCTAGTTTCTATCTGGCAATAATGTCATATGGCGGTAACAGCCTCTAGTGGGGTTTTCTCCCCTGCAATTGGTCGGAATCCGGCTGTCCCGTCGGCTCCTGCGACAAAGGCCCACTACATCTAGGGTTTGATAGCTAAAGGTCGATGAAAACCCTCCTAACGTGGGTTCCTAATTGGGATTATCTGTTATTAATTTGATGTCCAATAGGCACAGGGGCTGCTGAAAGACGAATTTCAGTGCTAATCCAATTGAAAATCGATGGCCCAGGTCCGAGACTACATGTCTATGGATGGACTATTCAGATATGGTCCATAGGGTTTCATATTCAATAATCTGTAGATCCACCATACCGATGCACCGTTGGCTCTGATACCAACTATAAGAATTTGTATATTGCGGAATTGAAGGACCGTACAGTGCATCGAGTATGTAGATCAAATAACTGGAATAAAGACATACCTGTTTGGTGGGTCATTTTTAATATCTGAGTTCTAGATCTTCCTCTCCTGGGATTGCTGTAGAGAAAACCTTGGATGGGGCTTGTTTTCAGTGTACTCCTGGATTGGGGACCCAGCACCCTTTAAATAGGGTTTGTAGATGGTGTGACAGTGTTTGAAACCCACCAAAACACTGCCACCCTTGCTCCACACGAATTTGGGCAACAAGAATCCATGTTCAACTACAATACTGCCATAGGCAGTGAAGACGCACAACCCTTCTTAATTCTGTAGATCACGAGTGTAGTGGAATCCATTGATCAGTCCACATATGAATCTGCATATGTATTCAAATCTGGACTATTGAACAATCGGCCCACTATATAGAAAACTTACATGGTCCACCTGAGATCTTGATCTATTTAAATTTCGGGAACAATATTTAATTGATATACAATACATTCATCAAGGTGGGCCCAGGGCAAGTGGGTAACAGCCAATCCGGTCTCCCATCTTTTCAACTGTTGCAGATTTAATGAGATGTGGAAAATAGGTGGCAGCCAAACGCACCAGAAAATGTTGGTGATGGGTTAGATACCAGAGGAGATGGAGCTGTCATGCAACCCCATTTACTCCCCACCAATGCTTTTTTCATGTAGGACACCTGTTCCATGCAAAACAGTAGGCCCCACCATGGGTCCTTCCCCATGGCTCAGCGGCAGACTCACAAGAGTTTCAACACTAATATCATGGAGTACCCATTGTGGTATATGCGGGTTAAAAAAAAGAAAAAGAAAAAGAAAGTAGGGCCTACCATGAAAATTACTAAGCATGAAAAATTGAAAATTATACATGGCATTGTGAAAGGCATTGGCAGGAAGTTCCTGTGCTGGGAACTTTGATGTTTGTGAGAAAAATCCACCCCATCTATCCGTTTTGTGAACTCATTTTAGGACATGCGAACAAAAGTGAGCTAGATCTAAAATTCAAGTGGGCCACACTAAATCCACACTGTCCAACCATTTTCAAAACACATTTGAGGGCATGATCCAAAAAATGAAGCATGCCCAGATCTTAGGTGGACCACACCGTAGGAAACAGTCATGATTGAATCCCCACCATTAAAAAACTTCATGGAGTCCACTGGATTGTTTATTTGCCATCCAACCTGTTGATAAGATTGGAATGACCAATATAAAGAGACCACACAAATATTATTTTGATCCAAAGCTTCTGTGGCCCACAGAAGTTCTTAATGGCCAATTACTACAGTTTCTATACCCTGATCTGTTTATGTGTGTGTGTGTGATGCCTTAAAATGAGTTTTCAATCAAGAAGAACTGCGTGGATGTAATCGTATAAATTAAGGTGGGCCCCACAATCAGGGTCCCACTCACCATGGTGGATCCAAGGATACACCGAAGCCGTGCCCCCTAAAAATGAGATATATGTAAGGCTCAAGTGGACCACACAAAAGGGATTAAACACCCACCATTAAAAAACTTTTTGGGCACAAGATGCATTAATTGGGGATATAGAAGTAATTATATTAAAGCATCTTGTGGCTAGGAAAGCAATGTACCACAGATATTGGTGCAGCGCATGTAGGTGATCAGCTAAAAGGACGGTCCAGAATCTAACACATCATGCATGGACGATAGGGAGCCCTTGTTTGTGAGGACTATTGCATTATAGCCCATCTACATGGTGATTTCCTAGATGAACGGCCTGGATGATTACCTGGTGGCAGAGAATGGGCGGTCAGCACATATGAGGCATGCTGAGTGGAAGGTATAAAACTGACCGTTCGTTTAAAAGGTGCGTTCGCAAATCGCCGGAGCTTAATTCTTCCTAAAGAAACCTTGATGCTCTGGCAGAGTGCGATTGTGATGCGCAGGAGTTAGACATTGCATACTTGGGCTTTCAATTAAGTCAGATTGAACCGTTCAAACTATGGGTCTCACCTCAGATATACCGTCAACAAAAGACTATGCTATTTGAATCTGTGACCGTTTGATTGGTGGTCATTTATTGGACGGTTAAAATGGAAAAGTATCCAATGACCCAATTTCAGTGTCTATAAATTAGAGGGGAGCAGGTTCAAGTATTCTAATCTTTTCGAAATCTCATCAAAATATTAAGATTCGAGTATAATATAATGGCCCGTTTGGCACCATAGATTTGAGGAGAAGTGAGGAGAAACCGGTTGCTTAATTCTGTTTGGCACCATGGATTTGATGAGAAGTAGATTGGAGAGGAATTAAGGAGAAATAAAAAAGCACTTTTAGATCTTTTCCAAGTCCTCTAATAAAAGGTGGGATTTGAGGAGAAATCCTCCCCAACATGGGACCCACTGTAATGTGTCCCTAACTATGGGACCCAACATGATGTATATTTTCCAACTTGTTAATAAGGTCACAAAGACTTGGGTGAAGGGACCACACAAATATCAGTTTAGTCCAAAACTTTTGTGCATCATAAAGGTCTCTCTCCACTTTTTCTTGTTTCATGGTTTACTTTGAATTTGGATTTGATTTATTTTTTGGATCCTGGCATAAAATGATCTGTAAAAAAAGATGAACGACATGGATTTAAAAATTGAGACTAATACTGTGAGATTAAAATTTACACCGTCCATTCCCTCATGTCTGATATCTCTCCAAATCTCAGTTGCCAAACAGAAAATTTGGAGTTGATAAAAATTGGAATTGATGAGAACTCATATCATGGAATCCACTTCTCCTCAAATCCATGGTGCCAAACGGGCCATAAAGGAAATGCCTTTTTTACTTCTTTTTAAGAGCATGCAGCAAATGTGTCTTTAGGCTATCAATCTATGAGTATGGATCCTCTGTTGGCTTCCAATTAGGTAATCTCTGCTTTGAGCCTTTTCATTGGTCCACACCACACTGCATGATACCATGTGACCAGGTTGCATTGAGGATGTGACAGGGTTGTAGACCTGTGTAATGACATGGACCAATGAAAAGGCTCCAAGCAGGGATTTCCTGCTTGGAAGCCAATGGAGGATCCAGTCTCTCAATCTATTAGACACATGGCTCACTAATGATACTCAAAATAATTCAATTATCAGCTGCAACCCTAAAATCATGTCAATATAATGGTTTGAACCATCTAAACATTTGACATCTAGATGAACGGTTAAAGTATGGTAGTGAGTCACCTATTTGTGGTCCTTGCATTTGTAGCCCACTAAAGGCTCAAATTTTTCTATTTTTTTTCGCCAAAGTATATATTTTAATGGGCTTGTTATAATCATTCTATCAAATATCACATGCGTATATTAATATGAGATATGAAAGCTAATTTAGTTAATCAAATCTAAGTCATATGAATATACTGAACAATTCGAATGCCCTCCAAACATGAGCTCCTGAATAGAAGATTTTGATTCTAGTGCATTCCAATCAAACATAAATGAGGATTCAGAATCACCTTCATTCCAATGTAATTGTGATTTGGATTCGAATGCATTCTAAATCACAAGACTTTCACTATTAGGTTATGGGTTCGAGTATCCATTGTAGCGAAATCCCATTGTGTGTAGAATTGTACACGAGTCAAGCCAGCTTGGTTAGCTCACTCGATTTGAAAGAGGGCTTTGAACCAATCCGATCCTTTTTTCCCTGCTCGAAATGAATTTAGAGGCGAACACGAGCTGCGCCTCGCTCAATTCGGCTTGGCTTGAAACTTGGCTCGTTTGTAGCTTAATTCGGCTTGGCTTGGCTATATGTGTGTGTGCGTGTGTGTGTGTGTATGAAATCTAAAAATGTAAAAATCATAATCGCTCCTTATTCTTTTGCGTAACCCGAGCACCCTTCCCTGCCTTAAATCCTTTCCTGCCCGAGTGCCCCCCCCCCCCCCCCCCCCCCCCGTTCAACCTCCAGTCGCTTGTCGACTTCCAGCAGCCCCGTCCGATTAGCCTTGTCCTAATTGTGTTAGTTGGTGTATATATATATATATATATATATATATATATATATATATATATATATATATATATATATATATATATATATATATGTGTGTGTTTCCAAGCTCGACCATCAGCTTGAAAAACTCGAGCTCAAATCGGCTCGAAAGCTCGGTTGACCTCGCTCGAACATGAAATTCCAGCTCGATAGGCAAGCCGAGCTTAACACAAGCCAAGGTGGTCATTGGTTGAGCCTAGCTTGAACACGACTGATCTCGGCTCGTGTACAACTCTAATTGTGCGTGTGTGAGTGTGAGGTGTGACCTTGGTGTGTAAAAAAAAATTCCCCTTCTAGCTTTGTGAGACCCACCATGTTTTATATGTATAATTAACTCTGACCATCAAGTGATAAACTTTATTTTTACTGTTTATAGAAAAAATAAGACATGGAAGACACTGTTGGGCTACACTAGTGGTAAAAATGTAATTTGTCTTCTACAACCTCTAAGTTCATGGTGTGTGGCCTGCATGAGCCCCCGAGCAAGCTGATTTTTAATCTTACTGGATGAAAGATCCGCATCGACGAATCCACCAAGGTGGGTGGGACCCTGACTTGAGCCCACCATGATGTACTTTCCTTACATTCACCTCATTCATTTGCATTGGAAGTTCATTTTAGGGCATGATCCAAAGAATGAAGTAGATCGTGGACCACGCCACAGGAAACAATCTTAACTGAATCCCTACCATTAAAAACTTCTTGGGTTCACAAAGACCTCGATGAAGAGACCACACAAATATCATCTTGATCCAAAACTTTTAGGGTATGTAAGAAGTATTTCACAGTGAATTACTACTGTTTCCTCTTGTTCTATGGTCCGCTTGAGATTTGAATCTGCTTCATTGTTTGGACCATGCCTTAAAATGAGCTTTTAATACGGGTGGACAGCGTAGATGTAAGGATGGAAGGCATGGGTGTAAGTTACATGCATCAAGGTAGGCTCGCAGTGGATCTGAGGATCCATGAAGGCTGCAGTCACACCAGGGTGATCCCAACTAGGGTTGCACATTGTCGGGTTAACCTGATTGACCCATCCGATACGACTCAATAGAAACCTGATCCGCTCCAACTTGACGGAGAAAAGGATCCGGTCTTGAGCGAATGCAGTTGAATCGTTTTTAATCTAGTTACAGTTTAGGATATATGCTAAACTCGACCGACCTGACCCGTACTCTAACCCGTGTATACCCGACCGTTCCGCCCGACTTGAACCGCCTCGAGTTTTAAAATAATGTTATTTTTGGTAATCCTTTTATCCAACGAGTAAAACCAAATGAATGGACTGGATACCATACAAACACTACGGTGGGCCCTACACAAAACTAATGGTATCCAGATGTAGGAAATACAGCCTTCCAATACCCAAACGACATTCATTGAATATGAGACATGGTACGTTAGAAGAAATGGAGATTGCATTGGCAAGGCTGAAAAGGGAGATTAGGAGGATGGTAAGCCGTGTAGCGAGGGTGTGGGTTGAAGGAGAGATGATTAATTTGACGATGCATCTGAATCGAAAATGTCAAATGAGAGTGAGGGGAGTTCCTCAGATTTTGATTGATAATTGATTGTGGTTGTTCAACTCATTTCTATGTTCTTATAATTATGCATGCTTGAATGCAATCTATATAATCTTTTCATGCTTTTAGACGTATGGGTTTAATCTGTGTAATCCTTTCATATAGAGTAATTATTTATACTAGGTAGCCACCTTAATACTTGTAAAATTAGTACACATGACGGTATTTGAATTTCCTGTTAAAGGCTTTTGGATGGGATGCTAGGTAGGGCAGTCATGATGTTCGTGTGAAAAATCCACCCTGTCCATCCATTTTGTGAGCTCATTTTAGGGTATGAGACCTAAATTAAGAATTATTTTATATGGCCTACTTTAGTTTTGGATGCACCTCATTTTTTGTTTTGTGTCTTATAAATGATCTCAAAATGAATGAACATGGCGGATTTCTCATGAGCATCACATTGGGCCCCATTTAACATCCCAGCGTATGCACTAGATTAGATGGTACGCCGAATCGACAGTGGTGG
This sequence comes from Liriodendron chinense, assembly GCA_003013855.2. Taxonomy (NCBI): domain Eukaryota; kingdom Viridiplantae; phylum Streptophyta; class Magnoliopsida; order Magnoliales; family Magnoliaceae; genus Liriodendron; species Liriodendron chinense. The sequence goes on from PVNU02003428.1 coordinate 155,920, forward strand.
GTGGAACCCCTAGCTAAGAGGCCCACTGGGAAGTACGTCCATGCCGTTCATCCGTAATGAAAGCTAGCTTTAGGGCGTAGGGCATGATTTAAAAAATTAAGTAGGTCGAAATGGACAATGGATTATAGTAAAGGAAACAATGGTGATTAACCTTACAGGAAAAGACGTTTCTAATGGTGAGGATCAACTCCAACGGTGAGAAATCTATAACGTCCATCGATTTTTTTCAGATCATTTAAGACATGGGACAAAAAATTACACCGAACTAGTGCTTTCAGTGGCCTGCATGACTGGAACAGTGGGTAGGGAAATGACTGTAGTTAAACCTCCCTAAAAACCTTGTCATGTTTACATGGAAGCCATACCGTTCATAAGGTCACTATTACTGAGATGAGCGAAAAACAAAAATAATATTAGCCTGATCCAACTATTTTTTGCCCTACCAATGTTTCAATAGTGGACGTTTGATCTCACTAGTACCAGTCGTGTGGCCTGTTTAAGTTTTGGATCTACCTCATCCATCTATTTTTCAATAATGGATGTTTGATCTCATTGTTTCTTGTTGTGTAGCCCGTTTAAATTTTGGATCTACCTTATTTTTGTTCCAATGTCCTATATTGATCTGGAAAAACTCATGGATGGTGAGGATTTCGAACAAGCATCACGGTGGGCTCCACATAACTTCCGCCGGCAGGAAACAGATTGCATACTGAGTAACTCAATACTTTAAGCATACTGGGTAAACTCCATGGGGTCCACTATCAATTATGTATTTCATCCACTGCATTCATCCATTTAAATCCAAAATTTTATGGGTTTATATAAAAAAAATGAAGGTTATAAACGGCTGAAGTGGACCACACCACACAAAACAATGTGAATTGAACCTGGATCGTTGAAAAATTCTTGGGGCCAAAGAAATTTTCGATCAAGCTGATATTATTTATTTTTTTCTCATCATCAATGGCTGTGTGATCCTGTGAACAGGTTGGATGACAAATAAACATCACTGTGGGCTGTAAGAAAGTTTTCAACGGTGGAAATTACTATGGGCTGTAAGAAAGTTTTCAACGGTGGAAATCATTATACCCACTGTTTCTTGTGGCATGGTGTGGACCCTCGCCGATTCCGCGCTCCCCCACAACGTTCTCGTCCCTTCCCCTTTCGGGAAAAGAAGGAGATGAGGATGCGTGAGTGCGAAATCGCCGTTTGTGCCACTGGCTTGCCTCGTTCTCGAAGGCTTTGTTTGGTAGTCGTGTTAAGCTGGATATGTTAAGTGAGTTTATATATGACCAGAGTCGCCACTAGCCAGTTACTTCGAATCTACAGTCGGCTAGACCCCGTAGAAACGTTAGAGAAGGGGATTCAAAGATTCCTTCCTCTAAAATGACTCCTTTTGATCTGCAGCCAGAGATTCAAGGTAAGGGATCACGGTTATAGGGTGGGAAGAGGTTAAGCACCCCACACACTGCCCGTACCGAAGTACGGTCTCTACTTCACAGAATCGATCGGATACTTGAAAGTCTAGTTTAATCCTCGTATATTCTCATAGATGACATGATGCATGAATGCGGGTCTGAACAGTAAGAGTTTCTGATGGGCAGGTTCCAACAACGGGCAAGCCCAGAGCGTACGCTCGAACTGACAGGTGCTTTATGCGAGATGATGCATGCTGTGTGCTTGAATATTCAAAGTGCTTATAGTGATATGTACGTGAATGCAGGTCTGAACAGTAAGAGTTTCTGATGGGCAGGTTCCAACAACGGGCAAGCCCAGAGCATACGCTCGAACTGACAGGTGCTTAATTTAAAACATATGCGGTGTGCTTGAATATTCAAAGTGCTTGTAGTGAAGCAGGGGGGTTGGAAGAAAAGTAAATGTTGCACTTATGCTAGATGCAAATGAGATGATGCTGGAAAAGAGTAGCTGGGTGGACGGAGGTGTCGCAAGGATTGGCTTCGAGTGGCTGGATCAAGATTTGGATGGCTTGGGAGGCTTGGACCAGTGGTCAGGCTGGGCTGGACCAGGGCTAGACTCTCCTTACTCGGGCTCTCCTTGGTGGAAAAATGGGCTAAGGGGTGGAGAAGGACTCGAACTGCACCCGGACTGGCTGGACTTGAAGGGATGTTGAAATGAGAAGGGGAGGGGAGTATTTATAGCAGCGAGGAGTGGCAGTTTACGTAATTTATTTCGGGCGGCCTGCTATGGGCCGCCCGTACGGCCGCTCCTCGGTTTCCAGCGAGTACGGTCGCTCCCTCGGGGCTGCTGTTTGACTCGCTGGGTCGATTCAGTGAGTTGACTCAGCGGGTCGACTCGGTGGTTTGACTCAGCGGGTTGACTCGGCGGTTTGACTCGGTGTTTTGACTCGACGAGTTGACTCAGCGGGTTGACTCAGCGGGTTGACTCAGTGAGTTTGACTTTTTTGGGATTTTTTGACTGGCTTTTCTTATGGGGGGTTTTTCAGGCTGATGTTTAGGACTGGGTTGATTGGGTTCAGGCTTGAACTGGGCTATGGAATGGGGCTTACAAGGGTGAGTTTGGCTGAGTTTGGACTTGGGATTTGGGGGTATGGTCCTCCATTCAACCAGCTATCTCTACCAACAGTGTAGCCGAAGGTGGGGTGTCTACAGATGCCCCTCTTTGGCAGAGGTTGCGTGCAACCGAATGCCAAAGCGAGTGGACACTCCACTTCTGACCCGGTCATTCATAGATCATGTTCTGAAATCTTTGCTCTTTTGCATCTGTGTCAGTTGATCGTTTGGAAACCGATCACTCGCACATACCGCGGGAGTTTGGAGAAAACGTTGCAATTGTCCCTGCATGCGCTGCAACCTGGGTACCCAATCGCAACCCTTCCATTCCCGATCGGTACTAACATCGGAAAGGTACAGCAGAGCCTCTGCGTCGACAGTCTTACGAGAATGCTGACCCTGAGACTGATTGTGTGATGTTTGATGTTTTCCCAGATCACTCCAGGAGTATTTGTTTCGCTTGACTGTCAAAGTGGTTAGACACCCTGCGTCAGACAGTCTTAAGAGATTCTACTACGCCGACTTGGACTCAGTCAAGGTACTTCAGGCATCAACGCCTAGGTATGTGCGGGTGGGCTTTTTCCACCTGATCTGCTGGCTTCGATGCTTGGTTTGCAATTCATTCTTTCCTTGATTGTGGTCTGGAATCTTTGTTATCTTTTGTATCTGAGTCAGTTGATTGTCTGGAAATTGATAACTCGCACATACCGCGAGAGTTTGGAGAAAACGTTGCGATTGTCCCTGCAGTTTGCTGCAACCTGGGTACCCAATCACAACCCTTCCATTCCCGATTGGTACTAACATCGGAAAGGTACAGCAGAGCCTCTGCGTCCGTAGTCTTACGAGGTTGCTGACCCCGAGACTGTTTGTGTGATGTTTGATGTTTTCCTAGATCACTCCAGGAGTACTTGTTTCGCTTGACTGTCAAAGTGGTTAGACGCCCTGCGTCAGATAGTCTTACGGGATTCTACTACGCCGACTTGGACTCAGTCAAGGTACTTCAGGCATCCACGCCTAGGTATGTGCGGGTGAACTCTTTCCACCCAATCTGCTGATTTTGATACTTGGGTTACAATTCATCGTTTCCACCTGTTCAAATGGTTTCTGTGACCGAGCCTTTTGGCTTTCATCTTTTTGTATCTTGGCATGTGGTACGACCGCACTGACACTGGAGTTCAGTTCGACCGTACTTTGAGTGCATTGGATCCAATGGTCTCCGGGGAAACCGCGAGACATCGGATCTTATTTGATTTTTGCGTCGGCTCCTACCCAGAGATATGGAAGATCTCCTGGTGTTTTGGAGGCAGAACGCTCTACTGGAAAATATTTTTGGATTTTTGAAAAGGCACCCACTCTGGGGAGTGATACTCCGTGGGGTTTTTATTTACAAATAGAAATATTTTTTGTCTTTTTGAAATGGAAATCTGGTTTGCACGTGCCTCCACTAGGGATGCCTTTAGGGCCTTTGGCTAACTGACTTTTATTTTGAAAGCAGGTAAACGTGATGATTGATGCGATGGATGCTGATGCATGGAAATGCATGATGAATGCATGGCTTGGCTCCTTCTCTTTCAGTTTGATGATTTTGCTTTTGCTGGAGATGTAGAGAATTTTGAGCTTATTGCTTGCAGGGTTGTGCCCCCTGGGGATTTTCTTTTTGATACGGAGGTTTGGACAGCGGGTTGGTCAAGATCCCGACCCGTGGTCGACCAGGTCCATCGTCCCAAGATGCTGTTTCTTTGCTAATGAGAATGTACGAGGATATTATTCGACTTCAAGATGTTCTTCTGGGCATACGTGTGATTGAGATGGTGTTTGGTTGCCCGTTTTGGTCAAGATTCCAATTTGCAGGCGATTGGATCCGTCATCCCATACTGTGAAGTGAGCGGAGTTCAAGACTCCTGAATTGTAGTGCTGGGGATACTAATTTTTGTGATTTTTTGTAAATATGTGGTCCGAGTCTTCAACTGAGTGGTCAGGATAGAGATCGGTTTATTGAAAACACAGGAAATATTTTTTGTGATTTTCGAAATATTTTTGATGAAAGCAAGAGAAATATTTTTTGTGATTTTTGACAATATTTTGATTGAAAGCAAGGGAAATATTTTTTGTGATTTTTTGAAAAGGTGATTTTGCAATATTTTTGTATTTTGGTGATTTTTATGAAATGCAGGGAAAAGTATGGAATTTTCATCCACTTCCAGCTTCTACTGCTGGTAAGGTACCCGATCCATTTTACGTCAGCGAGCAAGACGAGTCTCACACAGTTAAGTGTCGTAGTTTTACATCTTCGGATGAGGAGATTTTGAGGGTTTTCAGTCAACACACCCACAAAGTTGCCTGTTCCTCATGTGCAATGCACATAGACCACGTATCGTCCGACGGACTCCTTCGGCCACAAGATGAGCCACATCCTCACATTTCCCTTAGTCAATCCAGTTTGGGGTCTTACGTTGCTCACAATTCCGTGAGGGTGAGCTTCACCTCCCAACAGCCTTAATCCCCTTCATGAGTTCTAGGAACAGGGAACATCCGTCAGCTTCAACAGCGACTTCCAAATCAAGGTTGTCTATCACGGTGCGTTCAACACGAACAGGATTGCGGAGTTCTGCCCGCCTCAGCCCTTACCTGTTTAAAAGATTCCGGACACCCGTACGATCAAGTGTCAGCCATGTCCGGAACAGGTTAGGAAAGAAAGCCCCCGAGAAGTTAATCCCAGTGTAGTTTTAGGTCTTCGGACTGCTGGGGATGAATTTGTGCAGTTGAAATTGATGGCAAATTTTTTTTATTTTTATTTTTATATTTTTTTGTATTTTGAAAAGGTTCCAGAGTTCAACTCAAGTAATCGAAGATGACACTGGTTTTATGGAAAGCTTGAAATCTTTTTGGTATTTTTGAAAATGATCCGGGTTATCAAACCTTGATCCCAACGGTAGAGGCCGATGCCGGTTTTTAGTTGAAAGCGAGAAAAGGTCCCCCGAGAAATTAATCCCAGTGTAGTTTAAGGTCTTCGGACCAAAATCTGTACATGCTGAAAATACGTTCCTTTTTTGTGATTTTTCGAAAACTGTTCCAGGTCATAAAATCTTAATTTTGAGCGGTCAGGATTGACACTGGTTTTTATTGAAAATCTCTTGGGATTTTGTTCCCGACGTAGTTTAAGGTCTTCGGACCAAAAACTGTACAAAAGGGGGCAAACACATTTTTTTTTATTTTTGAAAAATGTCCGGTGTCAGCGGATCTTGATCAAGACCGATACCGGCTTTTATTGAAAATCCCTCGGGATATTGATCCTGATGTAGTTTAAGGTCTTCGGACCCAAAAACTTTAAAAGAGGGGCTGGTGATATATTTTTGTTTTTCGAAATGATCCAGATCATCCGATGTTGGTCTTAAAGACTGGGATCGATGCTGGTTTTTATTAAAATCCCTCGGGATGTTGATCCCGACGTAGTTTAAGGTCTTCGGACCCGTACTGCACAAAACATGAAAGACATTTTTTTTGTTTTTTGTTTTTTTGAAAGTACTCAGTGTCGTCGGATCTTAATTCGAGCGATCAAGACCGATACCGGCTTTTATTGAAAATCTCTTAGGATGTCGATCCCGACGTAGTTTAAGGTCTTCGGACCAAAAACTGTTCAAAACAGAAAAAACATTTTTTTTTTTGGAAAATGTCCGGAGTCATCAGATCTTGACGAAGACCGATGTCGATTTTTTTTAAAAGTCCATCAGGATCTTGATCCCGACGTAGTTTAAGGTCTTCGGACCGCTAAGGATGGGAGGTATACTTACCTTGCTTTATTTGGCTTCTGACGGGGCTGACTGTGATTTGAGTGGTCCGAATCGCTTGATTTGGCCTTATGGGCCCTTTCCAGACTTCAGCTTTGCTTTGAAGCACTTATCCTTGATGTTTTGTGAGGTTGGGAAGGCTTCTTATGGTGTGGATGATGACCTGAACTGCTTAGATCACTTGTTTTGGCCTTATGGGCCCACTTGATGGTTGGATCTTGGATTCTGGCCCTTCTTTTGATGATCAATCCTTCGATCTTGTTGTTTGATGGCTCATGCAGGTTCTTCAATGGTTTTAGATCATGATGATCTAGTCTTTGAATGACTTGGATTGCTTGTGGCCCCCACTTGATCGCTTTTCCTTCTCTTTGACTTGATCAACCATGTTCTGGCTGCATTGCTTCGTAATTGGACCGGTGGGGCACCTTTTATATGATCTTGATCAGCCTCAATCGAAATCTGGAGTGGACCGGAGCCTTGGGCGGCCCACGGAGTGCCATCTGCTGACGTGGACTGTCAGCCTCACCTACCAAAGAACCCCGGAGCCAATCCCTCGGAGAGAGGGGATCCATGTCCGTACGGGCGGCCTAGAGCAGGCCGCCCAAGGCTCGCCTCTTGAGCGGCCTGGGCTGGCTCTGGTTCGGACATTCTCTGTTGTCCATTGTCTTTGTCTCCACCTGCTCTGTACGTCCAGGTTCGATTTCGACCATGAATCTTCCCTTTGTCTCCTCTTTCCTTCTCATCTTGTCCTCGTCTTGCTTTGTCCTTTCTTGGGCAATGGATGGTGGAGATTTAAGGGTTGTGGGGGCTGTCCATGGTGGGTCACACACTTCAGAAAGTATTGAAGGCTTTAATGATGGAGGGATTTCTTTAATGGATGGTGGAGATGGGGCATTGAATGGGGGCATTGATGAGGGGCTAGAGATGGTTGTTGGTGGAGCTTTGAATGGCCCCATTAATGGCAGCCATGCTGAAATTCTAGATTTGAATGGGCCCTTCATTATGGGAGAAATGGATGGTATGGATAGGATGATGAGATGGGACATGGGTGAGGCTATGGGCCACATGGATGATGTGATGGATGGTGGTGATGGGACTATGAAGGACATGGATGGGCTGATCTCATGCTTGGATGGGATGGATGGTTCAGATGATACCTTTGACGGTTTGGATGCTCTTGATGAGGGCCTGGATGTGCGGTATACTTGTTTGGGTGGACTTGATGTGATCATTGATGATGTCCCCCTGATGATGGACGGTGTAGATGCCTCGATGATCCCTTTGATCGGCCAGGATGATGTTTGGATTCGTGATTTCCTATTGGAGAGGGCCGCAGGTCCAGATCTGACCGTTGATTCTTCGATCGGGGTTGCCGGGACCCTTCTAGATGGTTCAGATGCTTTCTTTGACCGTCAGATTGGTCAGGATGCCACGATGTGCGGTGTGATCTTTACTGGTAGCCCTTTTGATGGAGAGCATTGTCCTTCCCTTGGTCGTTGGTCTTTTGCGCACTCTGCTCATGAGGTGGGCGAGTCTTCTCATGCGGCTGAGGTTATGACAGTTTCAGACAGCGATGCGACTACATCAGACATAGCCATCACTGAGGGCAGGTCAGGGGCTGTCGAGTCTGCAGAGGTTCCAGCTTTTCCTTCTTCTTCGCCCGTTGACCTTCCGATCATTGATGAGTCATCGTTGATTTCTGGGCCTTTTGTGCTGGAGGGGGTACCAGTGAGGACTTGTCAGCTGCTTCCTCGTTCTTCCTGCTCGCCACGACTGCTTGCTTGGCTTGATAGCTTGTCAGCTTATGAGATTCGGATTTAGAGTCCTATGGCTTCGGCAGTTTGATTCATATGGCTAGAGTTGATATTGATTGGAGGATGCTTGGAGCTGCCTTGATTGACTGGGTCCCTTCGTTGAACTTGTTAGCGTTCAATGATATGGAGATGGGACCCTCTTTGGAGGAGCTTGCACGCTTGACAGGCCTACCTTGGGATTATACTCAGTATTTTTCGCCGAAGACATCGCCGAAGACTACCACACCGCAGAACTGGTTCGGGATCCCTTATCTTGTTCATCCTGCAGCTGCCGGCCATGATGCTGTAGTGTTCTCCTTGGACTTACTGTATGATCTTTTTTCGGGTCCTTGGTGTGTGGCCGGTTCTACCTTTGCTCGGAACGCACTGATGTTCTGCTTGATAGCTGAGGTGCTGTTCTCGGGATGGCGCAGGTCCCAGACTCCTCTGCTTTTTGAGGTGATGAGCCGAGCTATCCGACGGCAGGGGAGCATTTCTCTTATCTTGGCTGAGCTGTTTAATGGGCTGACCGACTGCGCCCTGGGCCGCACTCGTGTCCTTCGCGGCTGTTGTGCCTTTCTGCAGGTATCCTTTCTACACCTTTTTTCCTTCTTGCTTTGTTGGGAATTGCTTTGCTTTAGCTGAACTTCTTTTCCTTTCTTGTGATCAGGTCTGGCTATGAGAGCATCTTTTGTTGACCGTTCCTGTACCTTTTCCTGACACTCGTTGCCCAGACCTTATGCGACACATCATGGAGTTTCTTCCTCATACAGCTAGGATGAGCGAGCCCTTGTATCGCAGGATGTTCGCTAACTTCGTGACTGAAACGTTCGTTGGGAGTCATCTTGGCTTTCACTTCCTCCAGTGCTTTGCGACGCACACCGCCTTCCTCTGATGTTGGTAGGCTTTCGATCTTACTTTTCTTACCATCCCATCCGGTTCCTGCGGCAGTTTGGATACGACCAGGATGTTCCTCCTTTCGCTTTCACGGGTATCGGGCGTCGAGTACTTCCCTCTAGATCCTCTGACTTCAGGACCCTGATTGATTGTTCTTAGGCGAGCTACTTGACTGCTGATTTGCTGGGTTTTGAGCTGCGGACTTTTCCGATGGTGACCGCCCCATATCAGTACTGGGTTGCTGAGCAGTCTTTGTATCGACGTATCCCTTGCTGGCACCAGACTACTGATGAGGATGAGCAGGATATCCTTGGAGATGCTGGCTCTTCATCTGGTTCATATGAACCCTTTGAGGAGCGCCCGTTTATCGATCCTTGCTTCCTTTTGGCCACTCATGGCCATCTGCTGTCTGAGATCTCTGCACTTCGGTATCATTGTGAGATGATGTCGAGGAGATTGGCTGCCGATCAGAGGTTGTCTGATGAGGAGATAGCGATCCGTACCCTTGAGCGCGATGAGGCGCATTACCTGCGTATGGAGGTGAGCCGGTTGAGAGCGAGACTATCTTTTTATGAGTCAGAGGACTCACCTGATGTGGCCGAGGAGGAGGGTAGAGATTGATTGTGTTGGCCACCTGCACATTCTTTTTTGCATATATGATTGATGATGATGCATTTTTTTTGTATTTTTTGAAAAAGATGATATGATATGTGTAAAAGAAATATGATGCATTTAATTAAAAAAAAAGAAAACTGTTTGAAAATCTACTGTGCCATGAGTTGTCTTGTGAGTGTGTCTGGATTTTGTGTCAGGATATAGGAATCAGAACTAGGGCTCGGCCAATGCCTTGACCGATGTCTCGAGATTTGACTTGTGTGCTCCTTTGGTTCCCTCAGAGGTGTAGGCAATGAAAACTGTTGCTTCTTGAGATTGTCAGAGTTTGTAGAGCTCTTCGCTCCTGACTGCACTTCTTGTTCTTGAACTGTAACTGCTTGAACCAATCTGGACCGTCTGCTTTCTTGGTACCTGCACTTTTTTTTTTCATTCAAGCCATTTTTGCCTGCAGCGCTCTTTCGAGTTTTCACTACAGCCGACATTTTCCCGTCATTTTTGCCCGTGGCGCCCTTTCGGGTTTTCACCACGCACCCGGGTGTTTGATCTTGCCTGCCCCTTGGCAGCTATGCTGTTTTTACCCTCGGCGCCCTTTCGGGTTTTCACCAAGTCCGCTGCATGCCCACTGTTTTTACTCGGAGCGCCCTTTCGGGTTTTCACTCCGCCCTCTTTGTTTAGGCACACATTTTCTCTCTTCTTTTTTTTTCCTTTCTGGATCTCTGGATAACTGCGGCGGCTAGAGGTCGGGAATCCGTCGTTGTCGGCCGATGGCAGTCTTTCAGCCCTTATCCTGAGCTACGATAATAGAGCTGTCGGTCTTTGCTAAAGCCCCTCCTGAGATGAATGGATGGATGACTGTGTTTCTTCTTGGACTGATTTTTTTCTCTTGGGTGCCTTGCTTTGGCTTCCCTTTTTCTTTCTCTTTTCTTCTTTTTTTTTTTCTTTTGTATTCTTTTTCTCTTCTTTTTTTGTCTTTTCCTTTTGAATCCCTTTTTTTTGTATTTTTCTCTTTTTGAATCCCCTTATTTGAAACACTTGTTGGTGGACGGAAATGATTTCTCAGAGGTCTTAGCTTTGACCTCTTGACTTCAGCTCTATTAAAGTAACTCTTGATAAGGTCAGAATAACTTACCCGTGAAAGATCTTCACGTTGTCGGCGTTGGTTGGCTCAGGAAGATCCACCCCTCTCATGCTGGTGAGTCTGAGGGCGCCTCCAGGAAGTACTTCTCTGATGATCAGCGGCCCGTCCCACAAGGGTTTGAACTTTCCTCTGGGATCCGGAAGGTGCGACGGTAGAATCTTCTTCATGACCATGTCGCCTACCTTGAAACTTCTTTTTCGGACTCTCTTGTTGTAAGCCCGAGCGATCCTTTTCTGATAACACTGGGAATGACTTAGCGCACACATGCGCTTTTCATCTGCTAGCTGCAACTGATCGAATCTGGCCCGTTGCCATTCTCCTTCTTCAACTCCGCTTTCTAGTAACACCCGTAGCGATGGTATTTCCACCTCGACCGGCAAAACTGCCTCCATTCCATAGGTAAGCTCGAAAGGAGTAATGCCCGTAGCAGACTGTACAGACGTTCGATAGGCCCAAGTGCATATGGGAGCATATCCGACCAATCTCGATAGGTCACAACCATCTTCTCTAGTATCCTGACGATTGTCTTATTTGTGGCTTCTACTCCACCATTCATCTGGGGACGGTAGGGGCTTAATCGATGACGTTGGATCTTGAATTTGCTGAGGAAGTCATCCATCTTCTTGTTGACGAACGGGGTCCCATATCTGTGATGATAGCATTGGGGATTCCATACCGGCATATGATGTTGTTCTTCATGAATTTGATCACCTGAGATGCTGCAATCGTGGTGTAGGAGGCTGCCTCTACCCACTTGGTGAAGTAGTCGACTGCCACAAGTATGTATTCATGACCATTTGATGCTTTGGGGCTGATCTTGCCGATGATGTCGAGTCCCCACATAGAGAAGGGCCAGGGGGTGGTCAGGTTGTATAATTCTGATGAGGGAGCATGGATTTGATTCGCATGCTCCTGACACTTGAAGCATTTTCTGACGTGCTGGCAGCAGTCTGTTTCCATGGTGAGCCAATAGTAGCCGAGTCGTAGAATTTTCTTTGCCATCATGTGCCCGTTCATGTGTGGGCTATAGATTCCTTCGTGTATTTCTCCCATGATCTTTGCAGCTTCTGTTTCATCGACGCATCGAAGGAGGATGTGATTATAGGATCGCTTGTAAAGAACTTCGCCACTGATGGTGAATTGGTCGGCCAAACGCTGGATGGTTCGGCGATCTGTTGCTGTTGCTGACTCTGGATACTCCTGGGTTTCGAGATATTGCTTGATGTCGGCATACCAGGGTTTGTCAGGGACAGCTTCGGCTTCTTCTATTTGCAGGCAGAAAGCAGGTTCTTCTTGAATTTCGACTGTGAGCTCCCATTCTGAAGCTCCTTTTGGGATCTCGAGCATTGATGCGAGTGTGGCGAGAGCATCTGCAAACTGGTTTTTAGCTCTGGGCATGTATGAGAAGGTGATTTCCTTGAATTCTTCGATCAGATTGTCAAGATACACATGATATGGTATCAACTTCTCGTCTTTGGTCTTCCATTCGCCATTGGTCTGATTGATGATAAGCTATGAGTCTCCAAACACTCGTAGCTTCTTGACGCCCAAGATTATGGCTTCCCTTAAGCCAGCGATGCATGCTTCATACTCTGTCATGTTGTTGGTGCACTCGAATGCTATGCGCCTTGAGATAGGAATAGGGACATCATCTGGAGAGTAGAGGATTGCTCCAATACCGCTCCCTTTAGAATTTGCTGCGCCGTCGAAGAATAACGTCCACTCATCTTTTTTCTTCTTTTCTTCCTCTTCAATGAGCAAGAGATCTTCATCAGGGAAGAACGTCTTGAGCGGTTGATAATCCAGGAGGGAGTGGGCGGCAAGATGATCGGTGAGGGCCTGTCCCTTGATTGCCTTCTGAGTGACATAGGTGATGTCGAACTCAGACAGGAGTAGCTGCCATTTAGCTATCCTTCCAGTGAGTGCCGGCTTCTCGAACAGGTACTTGAGTGGATCCATGTGAGCGAGGAGGAGAATAGGGAATGCAATCATGTATTGACGGAGTCGCTGAGTTGCCCAGACTAGGGCGAGGCAAGTCTTCTCGATCGGGGAATACCTGGTCTCGTAGTCGGTGAATTTTCGGCTCAAATAGTATATTGCTTGTTCCTTCTTCTCGGTCTCGTCGTATTGGCCGAGGACACAGCCAATGGCTTCTGCTGCTACTGAGATGTATAACAATAGTGGTCGTCCGGGAGCGGGCGGCACTAGGACTGGAGGGTTCATGAGATACTTCTTGATGCGGTCGAAAGCGACTTAGGCAATCATCGTTCCATTCTTTTGGGACGTTCTTCCGAAGGAGCTTGAATATGGGCTCACAGATAGGTGTGAGCTGTGCGATGAAGCGACTGATGTATTGAATTCTGCCGAGGAAGCCACGAATTTCCTTCTCTGTTCTGGGAGGGGGCATCTCGATGATTGCTCTGGTTTTGGTCTCGTCGACCCTGATGCCGTCCTCGCTCACCATAAAGCAGAGGAGTTTGCCTCCCATTGCACCGAAGACACATTTCTGAGGGTTGAGGCAGAGCTTGTACTTTTCTAATCTGTTGAATAACTTCTTCAGATCTTCAAAGTGTCCTTCGATTGTGCGAGATTTGACGATCATGTCGTCCACATATACTTCAAGCTCTTTGTTCATCATGTCATGGAATAATGCTGTCATTGCTCGCTGATATGTTGCTCCTGCGTTCTTCAGACCGAACGGCATTACCCTGTAACAGAAGGTTCCCCAGGGAGTGATGAACGATGTCTTCTCACGATCTTCGACGGCCATCTTGATCTGATTGTAACCTGAGAACCCGTCCATGAATAAGAAGATCTTGTATCCAGCAGTGTTGTCGACCAGAGTGTCGATATGTGGCAAAGGGAAGTCATCTTTAGGACTGGCTTTATTGAGATCTCGAAAGTCGATGCACATTCAAACCTTGCCGTCCTTCTTTGGTACTGGCACGATGTTGGCGAGCCATTCAGGGTAGTTGGAGACTACCAAGAATCCCGCGTTGTACTGCTTGATGACTTCATCTCGGACTTTCAGAGCCCATTCTGGCTTCATTCTTCGAAGTTTCTGCTTCACTGGCTTCATATCTGCCTTGGTTGGCAGATGGTGTACAACGAGCTCTTCATCGAGCCCCCGCATGTCTTCATATGAGAACTGCGAAGTTGGACAATCTTGGAGCTAGGAACTCTATCATTTTCTGTTTCATCTCAGGTGGCAACGATTTTCCAATGCGTACTTCCCTAGGGATCTCAGGCGTCCCCAAGTTTACTATCTCGAAATCATCGGCTACAACATTGGTTTTAGATTCGAACTTTTTGAGGAGATCCTCTAGTTCGGGAGCTGAATCATCATCTTCCTCATCCCGAGCTTCGTCCAGACCCATGAGCTCGAAGTCTAATTCGATGTCGAAATCATATGATTCGACTTCAAACCCATGCGACTCTTTAGATGAACTTGGCACACTATTGAATGCAGGAAAAGAAATGTTTTTTGGTTTTCGAGATTTTTCTGAAATGGGAATACTAGATGTTTTTGTCTTTTGAAAGTTTTTGATTTTTTTGGATTTTCGAAATTCACAGGACCTTGAACAAGCGGGTATTGCAGACCATGATTGATCCCAACTTGTTCTAAAGTTCCGGTCGCTGCTTAAACAGGCGTTTTTTTTTGGAAGCCAGAGCCCTCAGATGACTCTTTGGCTTATTCAAAAGTTAGGGGAACAGATGACCATTCAGGACCCCACACTTCCTCCCCTGAAGAGGTGGGGGTTGATGATTTGGGCGAAGAGTCACGGTCTGGCCTAACGACCATGATTTCTCGCTGGTCGGGTTCGAGATCTGAGTCATACTCAGTCCCTCCCGGATCACTTACCTCGCACTGCAATTCATTTGGTTCCGCAGTGAGACACATGTTTGGGATCTGGACATCAGACCAATGTAGGGCCGGCCACTTCCCTTTCTTGGTCCAATGGATGGGCTGCTTCTTCCCCTGGCTGATGATTAATGATGTTGACTTTGCAGAGATGGGCAAGTCGTGCCCCTTGCTAATTGGTGCTGAGATGGGCAAGTTGTGCCCCTGGTTGATTGAAGTGGGCAGGTTGTGCCCCGGGTTGGGAGCAGGTATCAGAGTAACCTGGTCCTGAAGCTGCTGTGTTTGATTTCCTTCTTCATCTCCTTCTGGAGGCTTAGATGGTTCGAGAATTTGATCCCATCGAATGGGGGGCCATGTGGCCCAAACTAGGCTCATCGGGAGGCCTTTGTGTAGTGCAGTAGGTTGATTCCCTCCTGGATCTTTGCAAGGTTCTCCTGGCTTGACGAACTTGGATGGGCGAGCACCGAAATTTCTTCCTTCCTTTGTCCATGAAGATTGACCTGTATCCGAGTCCCCATTTGCGTTGGTTATATATCAGCGGTACCTTTCTGGACTTGAAGTGATTCTTCATTCGGTATTTGAGGCTCAGACGCTCTGCCGGTGAAAAGACACGGTCCACCCTTATCGGTTCTGGATTGGCGATAGAGTTCACAGTCTCGAATTCGAAACTATGAAACGGGATGTCTTCCTCAGAGTGCTGGATATCGATGACCGGGATGTCTGGTTCAGTGGCAGCAGCATTGGAAGGAATGATGAGCTCCTTCTCTGCATGGATAGAGATCACTTGATTTCCTCAGATGTACTTCACTAGTTGATGCAGGGTTGATGGCACAGCTCCAACCTTGTGCAGCCAAGGTCGTCCGAGCAGCATGTTGAAAGAGGCTGATATATCCAGGATTTGGAATGTGATGGTGGAGACTTCCGGACCTATCTGCACCTCTATGTCGACCTCCCCTTCCACTGATCGGCGGGTGTTGTCGAATGCTCTGACGCATATGGTGCTGGGTCGGAATGAAGAAGGACTGATTCCCAGATGTTCTGCAGTCTTGAGTGGGCAGACGTTTAAGCTTGAGCCATTATCGATAAGGACCAGTGGGACGCAGCGGTCTTTATATCGTAAGGCTATGTTGAGGGATCGCCCATGATCTCGTCCTTCTGGTGGCAACTCATTATCTGTGAAGGTGATGACGCTCGGAGCCAGGAGTTGTCTAATCATCAAAACTATCATTTCTGGTGCCGTATCAGAGGAGACGTGAGCATCGTTCAAGGTCTTGGCAAACATTTCTCGGTGTATGCTGAGATATGCAGAGTAGCTCCCATACTGAGATTTGAGCAGGGATCGACCTTAGCTGAGTTGCCACATCGTATGCGGCTTCATTTTTGTTGCCAAGGCCTGAGAGAGCGTCTTTGGGATCTCCTCTGTTCTGATTATCTCTTCGGATGCAACGCCCATTGGGATTCATGTTCCCCAGTTCCGCACATTCTGGATAGTGCCATGGAACCTCTTTGTAGTTTTCCTCCCTTTTGCCTTCTAGGACCACCGGCTCTTGCAACGGTGCTGGTGTGGGTACCAGATCCTCCTCGTATGGAGCTTTTGCCTTGAGAGCTACATTGTTGCCTGTGCTGAAGGGGTAGTATCGAGGCTTGTCTTCGTAGACCACATAAGGTCGTGGTCCTGGCTTAACTGTTCCTGGAGCAGGAGGCTCCCATGGAATGAATACTGGTCCTCTTGATATGGCAGGGGGTTTCTCTGTTCGTCCGAGCTGCCGTAGCGTGATTGACACGCCTCCGGAATTTGCCCCTTGCAATATGACTGGCTCAACTGGAAGAGCTCCTTCCAAGACAACGGGCTCTTGCTGTTGATGAGTATAATCCTTCCATTGCGGATTGGATTGTTCTGGAGTTGCCCCTTGCAGGATGACAGGTTCGTATGTGGGCTCAATGTATGATTGTGCTCCTTCCAGGACGACTGGTTCCCAACATGAGGGGCCGTAAGATGCCCCTTGCACAACTGGCACATTATATGGAAGTGCTCCTTCGAGTACTATTGGCTCGAGGACTGGAGGAGGAAAGGGACTTGCCCCTTGCATGATCGGAGGAAGACTTGTTGGCCCATAAGTGTAAGCATGAATGGACTGGATAGGGGAGAAGAAGTGATCGAGATGGTCCCCTTCTTCTATACTATTGACTGCAGGGCCTTGAGATGAACTGGGATCCGTTGGATGCTGAGGCAGAGGATTCTGAAGGATGTTGGTGGAAGCTGCTGCAGGAGTTCCAGGGACTGAGATGACAATCTTGCGGTCATCAATCAGCTCTTGTATGGCGTTCTTCAAAGTGAAGCATCGATCAGTGGCGTGGCCACGCCCTTGATGGTAGGCACAATACTCATTTTCTCGGTAATTTGGTGGCAGAGGATGAGGAGGAGGCCGAGGTGCCATTAGAGTAAGTAACTGCTTCTGCACCAGAGTAGCCATGACTTGACTGAGTGGTTGAGAGAGGGGAGTAAATTTCCTGAACTCCTTGTAGTTTTGCCTATTTTGATTTGAGTATTGGCCGTTTCCTCTGAACTGCTGCTGTTGTCGGGGTGGTTGTGGCTGAGGATTCGGTTGTGGCTGATACCGCTGAGGCTGATGCTAAACTTGATTCTGTTGATACTGTTGACGTCCCTGTGGGGGAGCATGTTGATTTCCTTGAGCAGTGGTGTTGATGTTGTTTACCTCTGTTGGGCGGGGAGGAGAACCACTGCGGTTTCCATTCCCGTGCCCGATAGGTCTTTCCTTCCACTCTGTTCCTTTTGATTGGAGCGGCTTGATGAGGCCATGGGGAGATTGTCCCGGCCCGGATTCCTGCTTCGACTTGCTCTCCAGCACGGATCAATTGTGAGAAATTCGCATATGGATGCGAGATGAGATATCCGGATATGCCTGGATATGTTGAATGAACAATCATGGAGATTTGTTCTTCGTCGTCGATGGGTGTCCGCATTCTGGCTGCCATAGATCGCCAACGTCCCACATAAGCTGATAGCGTTTCATCATTCCTTTGCCTGAGAGCCGCGAGGTCGGCTCTTCTGGGTGCCATGTTGAGATTGTATGCAAATCTGTCGACGAAAGCCTGGGAAAGCTGTTCCCACGTCCTGATGCGGTGGCAGTCCAGTGAAGTGTACCAATCTAGGGCGTCGCCCTTCAGAGACTTTTGGAACAAACGTATGAGGGCCCCTTCATTTTCTGAGATTGCACTCAGCTCTCCACAGAAGGCTTTGAGATGTGCTATGGGACAACCGCTGCCATCGTATCTTTTGAATTTTGGAACCTCAAAGTTTTGAGGTACCTGAGCATCTGGGAAAGGACACAAGTCTCTGAACTTGGTCGAAGGTAGATCAATTCCTTGTTGTCGCTGAAGCTGATTTTGCAAGATCTGGAACTGCTCCCGCAACTCGTCCAGTCTTGAGTGATCTGTTCGAGCGACTGGTGCCTCCTGGAGTAAGGCACGTTCTTCTTCGGCATAGTGGTCGATGTCTTCGACCCTATGGGCTTGCTGAAAAGCAACCGCGGGTTGCTGAAATTGATTTGATGACTGAACTGGATTCTGATGAACTGGTGCTTGAGATGATGGTAACTGAACTGGAGATTGTACTGAAGGTTGAACTGGAACTTGCTGGAAATTAACTGGAGATTGCTGAAAATTAACTGGAATCCCATCGGCGGGGATGTGCTGGAATTGAAAAGTGCTCCTGTTTACAGGAGGCTGAGATGCTGGGAAGTGACCCCCTTGTTGGGTATTCGCCACTGTCCGCTGGTTGATGTGGGCTTGACACTGGCCCCCGTTGTGGGCATTTGCCAGTGCTGTCCCTGTTGCTGGAAATTGAATTGAAATCCCATCGGCGGGGATGTGCTGAAATTGAAAAGGTGTCCCATCGACGGGGACATGCTGAGATCTACTGAGATTGTTGTTTGCAAGATTGACTGGAAGCTGACTGGAAGTTCCTGCGACAGGAGTGCTCTGAGATGGCCCTGTCGTTGCAGGAAGGTACTGAGGAAGATGCCCCGTAATGAAGGGCTGAGATGGCTGCTGTCGGTAGTCTTGGGCAGACTCCGATGGTTGTGCTTGATTTGAACTGGAGGCCGGGAGGACCCGGCATGGTTGCTGAGACTGCTGAACTGGGCCAACTTGATTGTTGGCTGCTGCGGTGGCTTGTGCTTGCATGAATTGCAAGAGCATTTCTTGCATTGTTCTCACTCCTTGTGCCAATTCTTGTATGATTGGCGTATTATCAATGGGCTGTTGCGCTGGAGGTTGCGCTTCGGTCATCTCAAGAGCAGGAAGGAGATGAGTTTCTTCATCGTGGTCGGACATGGCTTGTTGAGCCCGAGTGCGGATTATGCTGCGGTAGGGAAGTTGTCTCCGCATACGTTGAGCCCGAGGAGGCGCAATGGTGAGGACTGTACTCTACTCTTTTTGGGTTTTGGGATTTTCTTCTTTTTTTTCTTTTTTTTTTGGTTTTGGGATTTTCTGTTTTTTTTTTTGTTTTGGGTAGAATGCTATGCAGATGAGATTGTATGAGGATTAGTGACTTTCAAGTACGGGAAGGATTCTGTTTTTCAAGTCGGATCACGACTAGTGGGACTAGCTCATCCCCAGCAGAGTCGCCATTCTGTGGACCCTCGCCGATTTTTCGCGCTCCCCCACAACGTTCTCGTCCCTTCCCCTTTCGGGAAAAGAAGGAGATGAGGATGCGTGAGTGCGAAATCGCCGTTTGTGCCACTGGCTTGCCTCGTTCTCGAGGGCTTTGTTTGGTAGTCGTGTTAAGCTGGATATGTTAAGTGAGTTTATATAAGACCAGAGTCGCCACTAGTCAGTTACTTCGAATCTACAGTCGGCTAGACCCCGTAGAAACGTTAGAGAAGGGGATCCAAAGATTCCTTCCTCTAAAATGACTCCTTTTGATCTGCAGCCAGAGATTCAAGGTAAGGGACCACGGTTACAGGGTGGGAAGAGGTTAAGCACCCCACACACTGCCCGTACCGAAGTACGGTCTCTACTTCACAGAATCGATCGGATACTTGAAAGTCTAGTTTAATCCTCGTATATTCTCATGGATGACATGATGCATGAACGCGGGTCTGAACAGTAAGAGTTTCTGATGGGCAGGTTCCAACAACGGGCAAGCCCAGAGCGTACGCTCGAACTGACAGGTGCTTTTATGCGAGATGATGCATGCTGTGTGCTTGAATATTCAAAGTGCTTATAGTGATATGTACGTGAATGCAGGTCTGAACAGTAAGAGTTTCTGATGGGCAGGTTCCAACAACGGGCAAGCCCAGAGCATACGCTCGAACTGACAGGTGCTTAATTTAAGACATATGCGGTGTGCTTGAATATTCAAAGTGCTTGTAGTGAAGCAGGGGGGTTGGAAGAAAAGTAAATGTTGCACTTATGCTAGATGCAAATGAGATGATGCTGGAAAAGAGTAGCTGGGTGGACGGAGGTGTCGCAAGGATTGGCTTCGAGTGGCTGGATCAAGATTTGGATGGCTTGGAGGCTTGGACCAGTGGTCAGGCTGGGCTGGACTAGGGCTAGACTCTCCTCACTCGGGCTCTCCTTGGTGGAAAAATGGGCTAAGGGGTAGAGAAGGACTCGGACCGCACCCGGACTGGCTGGACTTGAAGGGATGTTGAAATGAGAAGGGGAGGGGGGTATTTATAGCAGCGAGGAGTGGCAGTTTACGTAATTTATTTCGGGCGGCCTGCTATGGGCCGCCCGTACGGCCGCTCCTCGGTTTCCAGCGAGTACGGTCGCTCCCTCGGGGCTTGCCTGGTTAGTGAGTGACTCAGCTGGGTCGACTCAGTGAGTTGACTCAGCGGGTTGACTCGGCGGTTTGACTCGGTGTTTTGACTCGACGAGTTGACTCAGCGGGTTGACTCAGCGGGTTGACTTAGTGAGTTTGACTTTTTTGGGATTTTTTGACTGGCTTTTCTTATGGGGGGTTTTTCAGGCTGATGTTTAGGACTGGGTTGACTGGGTTCAGGCTTGAACTGGGCTATGGAATGGGGCTTACAAGGGTGAGTTTGGCTGAGTTTGGACTTGGGATTTGGGGGTATGGTCTTCCATTCAACCAGCTATCTCTACCAACAGTGTAGCCGAAGGTGGGGTGTCTACACATGGTCTACCTGAGTTATGGATATGCTTCAATTTTGGTTTCAACCCCTTAAATGATCTAGAAAAGTAGATGGACGGTGTAGATGAACTACATACATTTATAGTAGGCCCAACAGTGGCCCACCATCAAAATGCTTTCTAAAAGAAAACCATTGGAATATTTCCCGCCAAGATAAAATTACGTTGGGCGGGAAACAAATGCGTGTAGAAAAGGCTGATATATGTGTTGGCAACCAACTTTTTGAAATGACAAAAATGCCCCTTCAAAGGTAGAAGGATGGTCAGGATGTTCTTCCCCGTTGAGTGGCCCACCTGAGTTTTGCATTGAAATGAATTTTGGCCACAAAGGAAAGCATCATTATATGTATGTGATGGACGGATTAGATTGCATACACGCAACAATATGGGCCTTATAAATTGCATTGTACGTTTACGTTAACCTACAAGTGCTTGTAATAGATCCGGCCTCTTTGTAATTAGGATTTAGGGGTGTCAATGGGTCAGTCTCGGGCCTAAATATCAGAATTTTGAATAGGCTTGGCCCGACGGCCCAGATAAAAAGAGTGCAAAATCGGGGCGGAGACCTACCCCAGGCCTGGCCCATTGACAACCCTATTTGTAAGTCTAGAGCTGTACACGAGTCGAGTCGGATCGAGCATCACCTTGCTCGGTGTTTGCTTGATTCGAACTCACCTACCTTCGCTTGTTAGTCGGCTCTACTCGGCCAAGTCGAGCAGGCTCCTATTTGATCAGCAGATCGAGCGAGTTCGAGTTGATTTCAAGTTTTCGAGCCGAGTCTGAGTTCGAGTTTGTGTTTTCAAGTAAGGGTCATCCGAAATTTCATAAAAAATAATGGAGGGGGGAAGGGGATTATCGGCGTCGATGAGTGGTCAGGGTTGAGAACAGGGGTGGCCGGCGACGAGCAGGTAGGGTGATTGAGAACAGTGGGTAGCCGACGTCGTGCGAGCGTTGAGCGGGTAGAGTGAAGGTGGCTGGTGACGAGCGGGCAGAGTGAGGGTGGCCGGAGTCGAGCGGGCAGAGTGAGGGTTGCCGACGTGGAGTGGACGGTCGACTGTCAAGCTCAGAGAGGTGGAGGGTGGGTTAGGGTTAGGGTTTGAAAAGGGGGCACTCGGGCAGATAAAAGGTAAAAATGTAAAAGTGATTGGGGTAAAAAAAAAAAAAAACTTATATATAATACGGCTCCGAACCGAGTTGAATCAAATCAAGCCGAGTTCGAGACTATAAACAAGTCGAGCTAAATCAAATATGGCCCAGCTCAAAGCTCGCTCGATCACATTCAAGTATTAGAAATTTGATTCGGCTAAGCTCAAACTCACTTTCGATCTGAGTTGAGTCCAGCATTTTTCAAGCGAGCCGAGCGAGTTTTTCCAGCTTACTCATAAGCGTGCACAGCTCTATGTGTAACCCGTCCATTGAAATGTCTCGGCGTTCCAACAAGGGAGATTTTGGAGCAAAACTATCAATGATGGTCCACTTGATCAGCGGTCTGATCAACACGCACAATCCCACATGAAGGGGATGGATGGCCTATAATTCCTTACTCGCCTCGCAGTCCCCACAATCTTATTGGAGATACGTTTGCCATATATTAAAAGGAGAAATACTCAGTGCTCTCAAGAGCGCTATAAGTGATAGTGCTCCCAGTTGGATAGGCTCACTTGGACGGTCCATTCAGTCGATCCAAACTGTCCATTAAGTGAAGAACGCAATTTTGTGGGTATCATATAAAAATCTTACTGATTGGATGATCTAATACATCTTTGAGTTGGCCATATTTTTCACAACCATCTATTTCCAAAGGAATCGATGGGATGATTACAATTGCCTATCAAATGTAATTATTTAGATTCATAACTAATCTATGAAATAACCTAACAAATAGATGGAACAAATTTTTTATTGGACATACTCTTGTGTAAATTATCTTGACCGTTTATATTAATAAAATTGATAGAATGGTTCATATTTGTCAGATCAATGTGATATTTGTAAGGTACCGGATGAAATATTCGCTAAACCCAATGAACAGTCTAGATGAGTGGATTGGACAGTCTAAACGCCCCAGTACAATTAGGAGTACTATAACTTATAGTGCTCTGACAGCAGCACTGTAGCATCTCTTTGTTAAAAAAAAAATAATTTTTTAAAATCTAATAGAGGAGTTATATGGTACTCAGTCTGAGTTTAACAATTGATACACCTGCACTCAGGCATTGTACACGTGGCATACATTTACTGAATTTAAACCGGCTAAATTGTGGTATTCACTTTCTCTAAGTCACAATCCCGAGATCAGTTTACTTGAATTATCCTACCCTCCGATTCTTCTTCGAAACCTTCTTGTGAAATCTGTACCGTCAGAATAATTTTCATTCTTAACCGTCCATTAAATGTCCACCAACTCGATCGTCAGATTACTAAATAATTGTAATTTTTTGTTCATTATGCACCTAAACTGGGAAATATAATTTGGAGAATCTTACTTAATTATATGCCACTTGTGCAGTTTCTAAATAAATTTTAAGTGCCTGTGTATCATCCATCACATTCCGCCAGAATATTAAAGTTTTATCTTATATTATCACATTAATCATTTATCAAGTAAAGTAACCTTAAAATATATTACCCTGCATCTAACACTGTGCAATTTTGATACGCTTGCAAGCATAACTTGTACACGTGGCACACATCTACCAGAACTAAGACCGTCCAAATCATCCGCCTAAAATAAATGGCTTGTAACTCAAAAATCCATTGATCATGTGATGAAATCAGGATGATTGATCGATGTACATCTAATAGACGGCTGATATGAAAACTACGTTTCAAATTTTATAAACAAACGTCTATTCGTCCAAGGTTAGAAAGATCGATTTCAAGGATATGATCCATCTGCAATGGGTCCCACTATTTGAGCTGCTTAATTTAATGTATATATAAGCCATGTCTACAAGTGTTCTGTGCATGTGTATGGAGCGCCACACTCCGGTCGAGTAGCAAATAAATCATCTATCTAACGACTCTGCATTAGATACTCGCACTGTCACATCATCGATCAGAACTATCCATTTAGTGGCCCTCCGAACTCGGATTGCCAGATGAGTGCCACGGCTGCCAGCAAAATGCATCCATTTGTGTACCAAATACCATGAGGACCTCTGTGGGCCTCACAGTGATATATGTGGTTTATCCAGGCCGTCCATCCATTTTAACATCATTTTTGGCCATCAACCCAAAAAGGAGATAGACCCAAGTTTCGGGTGGACCACACCATCAGAAACAGTGGTGATAATGAATCCCACTATTAAAACCTTCCAAGGTTCACCTTGATATTTATTTGCCAGCCAAACTGTTCATGAGATCACGTTGAC
This sequence comes from Liriodendron chinense, assembly GCA_003013855.2. NCBI lineage: Eukaryota > Viridiplantae > Streptophyta > Magnoliopsida > Magnoliales > Magnoliaceae > Liriodendron > Liriodendron chinense. The sequence goes on from PVNU02003428.1 coordinate 180,095, forward strand.
CTGGACGAAGGTAGAACACAAATATCAGCTTATCAAAACTTCTACGGCTCTCAAGAAGATTTTAATGGTGGACGTTCAATCCCTATTGTGTGGTCCACTTGAACCTTTGATTTTCCTTGTTTTTTTTTTTTTTGTCTTTTAGCCTAAGATCATCTGAAAAAAAATGAATGGACCGGCATGGATAAAACATATACATCACGGTGGGCCCCACGGAGCCCATGCTTGGACTGAGTTCGTCCCACACGTGCCTCCGTTTATCAGGTGGATCCCACCTTGTGGCCCTGAGTGAGGTTGATTCGTCCGTACATTTCGTTTAAAGTTGATATGCTGGTCCACCTTTAGATCAGCCCATTTTTCAAACACTCATGGTTCGTTTGATGGTTACCAGATTTCCACCAACGTTACATAGGTCCACCAAATGAACCTCACTATCTTCACCATTTAAAGCTGATGGATATGGGCCATTAGCTACATTTTTCCTGCTAGGGGTTACGGGGTGAAGATAAGGTTTGGGTCCTAATCCAACCTGACCTGAATCAGCATATAAGGCTCGGTAAGGTTAAGATTGGGCCTAACCCGACCCTAACCTTGCCCGGGTGCAGGCCTAATCTCAACCCAAACCTTTGGTTGGCATTTCATTCCTATTGTTCCATGTGGTGTGGCCCACCTGAGTTGTGCATCTAGCTGATGCTTTGCCCCATGTTCCACAAGACAGGATGGAAACTGATGGACGGAGTGGATTTTACATATACAACATGTTGGGCTCCCTAGAGCTTGGGTGTTGGACGCGCTGCGTAAAACAGGTGCTGCAGAGGAGCGTGACTCGGCTGCGACCTCCAACCAGCGAAGTAGGGCTAACATCTACCTATGTATTTTATATCTACGCCGTCCCATCGGTTTCACCAGCGTATTTTATGGAATCAATCCAAAAAATCAAGTAAAGAAACAGTTTCAGGTGGACCACACCACAAGAAATAGTGGTCATTGAACACCCACCATTAAAAACTTCCTATGGTCCATCTCAATATTTATCGACCATCCAACCTGTTTACAAAGTCGTACAGAACTGTATGAAAGGGAAAAAAAACAAATATCAGCTTGATATGAAACTTTGTGGCTCACAAAATGTTTTTAATGGTCAATAACCACTGTTTCATGTGGTGTGGTCCACCTGAAACATTTATCTACTTAAATTTTGGAACATGACCTAGAACAAGGTTTAAAAACCGATGGACGGCGTGGATATACAATAAATACGTCAAGGTGGGCCCTACGGTCAGGGCCGCACCCACGTTGCTGGTTTCGGGATCGCAGCCAAGTGTCGCTCGCACACGTATATGGGCCATTTGGTACCCTCTCGCATAAACTTCCTGGACGGGAAGCTATGTGGGCCCACCGTGATGTTTGTAAGAAATCCAACCCGTCCATCCGTTTTGCCAGATCATGTGAACCACATGGGCTAAAAAATGGGGCAGATCCAAAACTCAAGTGAGCCACACGATAGGTAACAGTGGGTATTGAACATCCACCGTTGAAACATCGTGGAGCCACAAAAGACATAGATCAGGCTAATATTTTTGTTTTTTTCACTTCATCACAGTAGTAATGACCCTATGAACGGTAGGGATGACATATAAACATACGGTGGACTCCACGGAGGTTTCAATGGTAGGCATTTCCCTACCCACTTTTTCCTGTTGTGTGGCCCACTTAGAGTTTTGGATATGCCTCGTTTTTCGGAACATGCCCTAACATGATACTAAAAAACGGATGGACGGTATGGATTTCTCACGAACATCACGGTGGGCCCCACCTAACTTCCCGTCACAAGTTCGTTCCTGCTAAAGAATCCGCGTCCTTGAGGGAGGAACTCCGATCCCCCTCTCATAGAGCCCTAAAAAGCAAAATTCCCCCACTCTCGCGCCCTGCTCTCTCCCACCTCTTACTCTGCACCATATCTATCGATCATCCATCACTCGACTGACCGAAGAAAAGCTACATAGAGGAGGAAGAAGAAGAAGAAGAGGACCAGGTATTTTATTTTTAATTTTTTTAAATAATTACATGATTTTCCCTCCCATACCCTTGAGCCGCATCGTTTCCGTTCTGGCCTGAGGTTTCTACGGTCACGATTCGTTAACGTTTTGTTCGTCTTTTCCAATCGCGCTTCTTCTGCACCCAAACACTCCCGAGTTCGTTTTTCCTCCGTCGCAACTCATAATCCAGCATCTGTCGCCACCCACTGGGGCCCACATGTTGAGTGGTCCGATGATCGAAGCAGTTCACGTCGTGGATCCTATGATATATGGGGCTCTGTAAGGAAATTACGCTGAATGGGCGATTGAAACCATCATTAGCTGTTGATGAATTTAGAAAAAAAATGTAAATTTTCAATTGATTTCGTTCAACCCTAAAAATCGAAGGTTAGGATTGGTGCTGAAGCTTGATTGTGGGGCCATGGCTTGTTCACGGTGGTCGCAAGAATATGGATGGTTCAAATCATCTGATCATATCAGTATGTGGGCCCCAGTGGGTGACAACGTGCTGGATGCTGAGCCCGACAGTGACAAAAAGAACTCAAAAGCTCCCATTGGAAGGATGGAGAAAAAAAGACTGGTTCTCTGGTAGAGTGTGATAGTAGATATGCATGCATTAAGAAATTGCATAAGTGACATACAACTACTTTTAAATCCAACCGTCCAAATCACGGACCCCAATTTAGATGGCTCATAAACCAAATGTTGCATCGATTTGATTTTTCTAATTGGCTGGTTGGTGGGCATCTAATGGACGGCTGAACTGAAAACTATTCAAAGGTTTGAATTCAACTAACAAATGTGCATAATTAGAGGCCAGGATCGTTCGATCAGTGAGAATTTTGGATGATGACCTATCTACAATGGGTACCGCAATTTAGGCTTATTTTGAGTTGGTGCATGCCATCTGTACAATTTATGAGTGCCCTGGGTATGGACCGTTGCACTCTGCCAAGGTATCGAATAACTCACCTTTAGCTTAACGAAATGCAATTAAGCAATTTATATGCTGCATTTGCATGCTCTATTAAATTACTGTTGGAGTGGAATTGTAGTTCGCCAGTTAGGCCACGTTGATCAATGTGAGACCCACCTCAGAAGGTTGATGGCCCCGCCATGTCTTGGTGATAGATGGTTCTCAGTATTATGTGAAGATGATTCTCACTAGTCGAAGGAAATGAGGTTGAATAATGGGATGCAAATCTTTGGTCTTGTATGTTGTATGATTTGACTATCCATAGATAAAATGGTTATGATTGTCCATGGTGGTTTATTGTCTGCCGAACTGCCTCTTTATGGTGGGACCTACCTCTTTGTAGAAATTCACACTAGCAATGCATGGAGGAGAAGGGTATTGACATATATATGGAGAGGAGGAAATTAACTAGAAACCAAAATATTTTGAACTATTTATACTTTATTTTATGTGCTCTTGAATGGTTTCGATTGTACATAAAAATGACCTAACTAGCAGGTACAAATTCATGTTAGTACTTAGTAGTCCATGGGCTATAAGTTGGGTTGGAAATGGCCAAAATTGGGCTATTTCCCATTCCATTCATATTTCATAATGAGCAACTTCACCCAAATTGTGTGTGAAGTCATCTTTGGTATGATTTATGTGTACCCCGAATCAGGGGGAGGTGTCCATTCCTTTGGACTGCTGCCCCCACATCATCTAAAGTATGATAAATTACCCGATACAAATATATCCTGTGCGATAACCGATAAGTATCTGTATCCCAAGGATGCGATACATAACGCGATACTGATATTTTGAACACTGGTTTTATCTAGAATTTGTAGATCTTATGTTCATTGATGGTTAGAGCAATCCAAAGTAGTATTTTGATATATCTCTAGTTATTATGACGTTGAATTTGTAGAAGTTTTTAACCGGTAGCTCAACCTTGAACCTATTAGGGTTGATTTAAGATAGTTATCATCATCATCATCATCATCATCATCATCATCATCATCTAAGCCTTATCCCAATTAATTGGGATCAGCTACATGGTTCATGTTCTGCCATTCCACTCTATCAAGAGCTAGACCTTTAGCTAGACCATAGGTCATCAAGTCTTTTCTTACTACCTATCCACATCATTTTGGGGCTTCCCCTTGCCCTTTTAGAACCTTCAACTTATACCGGCTCACTTATTCTAACCGGCACAGTTCTTGGTCTCCATTGCACATGACCAAACCACCTGTCTACTTTTCCTCTTCTTTTTACATATTGGTGCTACGCCTAAGTTCCCTTGAATCCATTCATTTCTAGTTCTAGTCTTCTTCGACTTGCCACTCGTCCATCTTGACATCCTTATTTCAACTACACTCATCCTATGGACATGCTATTCCTTAACCACCCAACATTTTGTCCCATAAAGCATGGCTGGTCTTATAGCCATCATATAAAATTTCACTTTCTGTTTGAGTGGTACACGACGATGACATAAAACTACGGAGGTACATTTCCATTTCTTCCACCTAGCTTGAATTCTATGGGCAACATCCTTCTCAATTATGAATTATTGACCCAAGATATTGAAAGTGGTCATTTTGGGAAGTTCTTGGTTAGCAATCTTTATTAGTTCCTTGCTCCCACTCCTATTGTTACTAAATTATACTCCATATACGCTGTTTTAGTTTGACTAATTTTAAACCCCTTAGATTCTGAAGCATCCCATCCATAAATCTAGGTTTGTTTTTTATGCCCTCCTCATCTTGTCAATTAAAACTATGTCATCAACAAACAACATACACTGTAGGATCTCTTCTTGCTAATGCCTCATTAACACTTCCATAGCCAATGTGAAAGGGAAGGGCTCAATGCCAACCCTTGGTGCAAGCCTACAATAATTTGGAACTCACTTGTCTCTCCACTAGTGGTCCTCACATTTATTACCGCGCCCTCATACATTTACTTAATCATTGTCTTGAAACTCCTTTCTTTCCCAATACCCACCAAATTAACTCTCTAGGGACCCTAATGTCTTTCTCTAAGTCAATAAAGACCATGTGAAGATCCTTCCTCCTCTCCTTATATTTTTCCATCAACTATCCATGTAGGAATTAGCTTTAGTAGTAGACCTCCCAAGCATGAAACCAAACTGATATTGTAACTCACATATTCCAACTTCGTTTTTTTGTGGATTGCTGGTTTAGGTCTAGGCATCTAGCAATCTAGTTTAACTCCCTCTAGTTCTTCGGACAGAGAAATTCCAACCTTCAAACCTTATGGACAATAGAAGAAAATACTGTTCTTGTTTGGCTTCTTTTCATAGTAGAGGTTAAGTGCCTAATAGTTCTACAAAAGAGAATTAATGATCAGCAAGATTATATCGATCTTGGAGATTCAGTGTCGGACTATCCATGATCTAGAAGTGTTGGTTTCAGACTTTGAAAATTGCATTATCAATTCCTTTTGGAGGAAGCTTGGTTTTCTAGGTGATGGACAAATTGACTTGGAGAGGGAGATAAAGATTATAGTTTTGTCATAGTCATTGCACTTGATCGAAAGCTACCACAGTGATTTCATGGAAAAGAAAATCACATGGGAATCTCTGATATGACGAGTGAGACTGATAGCGAGAGTTGCACATGGCAACCATTGGATCTTCTGAGGCAAGCAACCTAGATCAATGGCTTCTTCACCGAGCAATGCATGAGACATGTTACAAAGCATCCGCAATCAACCAAGCTATGGGTAGTTTGTACTCATTCACTTTGATGCTGGAAGACATCATTTTTGAGTAACTGAGTTGGCAAGAAAGAAAGAGCTACAAATATTACTATATTAGATTTTGCTAAGGTTTTGTGGACTACATTTTGAAGAATGTATTGCTATGTGTTTCATTGAGAATGACATGAATGTACAAAAGTGGTGGGATATCTCATATCTGTAGAGATCGTTACAGATACATATGCATCCATTCATATAACTATCTATGGTATGTACAACTGTACATATGTATCCTATATCGTAACACCCCCCTCAAACTTAAGGTGGCTAAAAGAACAACTGGAGTTTGATAGGAATGGAGAGCTCTTATTCAGAAACGAAAGACAAACTTCAACAGTGACTTGGTGATGGAATCTGAGTAGCAACAAGTAACGTGAGGTTAGTAAGCGACTTTCAACGACATAAGGTTAGAGCTAGACACGAGCCGATCCAACTCGGTTAACTCGACTCGAAAAAAACTCGATTCGACTTGACTTTTTGCTGATTTCAAACTAAGTCGAGCCAGGCAGGCGAGGTTCGAAAAAAAACCGAGTCGAGTTTGAGTTGGGCCGAACTTGACTTGTAACTTGACTCGAACTCAAGTTCGACTTGAACCGGCTCGTATCAATGACATAAATACAAAAAAAAAAAATAAAAATACCACAATATATTTTCTACCCTACCCAGCACGCCCGAGCCCGACTCTGCCCTACCCAACTCCAAACTTTACCCCACTTCCAAACCCACCCTCCACCCCCACCTAGGGCTGTCAACGGATCGGATACGGGCCGGATCAGTGATGATCCGTATCCGATCCGATTAAGGATATATCCGACCCGAATCCGATTCGGATCACAAGTATATGATCCGAACCCGACCCGCCATCCATATTCCAGAGAACAGAGAGAGAGAGAGAGAGAGAGAGAGAGAGAGAGAGAGAGAGAGAGAGAGAGAGAGAGAGAGAGATGCTCTGTTCACCATGCGTGGTGGTGCGTGGAGAGTAGAGAGCAGCAGATGAAGGAGACGGTTGTTTTTTTTTTTTTTTTTAATCGGGTTGTTAACGGGCCGGATCAAGGTTGATCCGAATCCGACCTGAATATTAAACAGATCATTTCTGGGTATCTGAATCTGACCCGATGATCCGATTATTGATCCGAATCCGATTAAGTCGGAGCGGATCTGGACGGATACGGATCATGATCCGTGTCGTTGACAGCCCTACCCCCACCCCCACCCCCACGGCCCTACTTGTCTGACTGAGCCCGGCTGGCGGCAGAGCCCTTCCTCCTCTCTGACTAATAGGCGACAACCCTATTCAACAGCCCTACCCTGCCCAACAACCCCCTCCCTGTCCGATTCGAGATTCGAGCTCATGTGACCGGTGACCCAATTCTGACAACCCTGCCCTGCCCGAAAGAGGTATTTCTTATTTTTTTTTTAATGTTGGTTTTTTTTCTTCTTGGATTTGAGGAAGAAAATAGGGGTTGAAGGTGTTGGGTTGGTAAAGGGAACGGGTGTGGGTTGGTTCCAGGTGTCCAAGTTGGGTCGGGTTGGGTTGGGTTGGGTTGGGTCCGTCAGGGCTGGAGTCGACTCAACGAAAAATGGAGCAAGCTCGACTCGACTCGACTTAGTTTGGATCAGTCAGATTTTGGACCAAACCGAGTTTGAGCTGACCAAACCGAGTTCGAGCCCAGGTCAAAGTTCAACCGAGCCGAGTCGAGGAATAATCTAGTGGCATTTCCAGTTTTGGGATTTCAACCATTGCTTTTTTGGTGGATACACACTTCAGGTGGCTAGGATTTCAACCATTGGTCTTGTAGTAGCTTTAGAATTTTCCAACAACAAACTGGGAATGCCACTGGTTCCAATTAAAAGTGCATTGTGTAGAGCACTCAAATTGATACTCTTAAAGAATACCCAAAGAAAGAAAGCAAAAGAGGGGTCGATGCCCCTTCTTCTTCATTTCTTTAATAGGGATGTGTGGAGAAACAACTATGAGAATCCAAGGACGATTGACGATGGGCCTGATTCCAGGTTTTTTTTTTTTCCTGGTTTGGGCCCAAGTAGAAACTAAGGTGCACTGAAATGGTTGCGCCCAAGGAGCACAACAAAGAAATATGAACAGAAAGAAGAGATTGATTTGGGTCGCATTAGGGTTGATTCAAAGTGGTGTAAACAGGGTCGCAGATTGCAGATTTGGGCTGATGTCGAGTCCCGACATGGGGCAGATGTGGATTTGGAGTAGCAGACAGAGATAGCGACTCCAGAGAAGACTGATTCAGAGATAACAACAGTAATTGCGGTGTTGACAATGACAAGAGAGATTCAGCAAGCAGGTAGGCAGCAGGCCGTGGTGTTGCGCTAGCAGCCGCTGGAGACGGGTTTGCTGGAGAATTGTGCATGGTGGCAGGCCTGCAAACGTGGCATGCACTCTGCATTGGGAGGCTTATCTTTTGTCCTTGTTTTAGGTCCTTTGGGCTTCTATAACATTCAGTTAATATCTTCTTTAAAAAAAGAAGAAGAACAAGAAAGAATGAATGAAAAAAGGAAAAAAAAAGGGATGAAAGGAGAGTGATAGAATCTTTCAAAAAAGAAGAAGAAGAAGAAGAAGAAAGGAGAGCAGAGGTTTGGATCATTACCTAATGATCCAATGGCTGTTGTTCCCACTTTACAATAATGCATCTAGAGGTAGCAATGTACTGTAGCAAACCTCTTCTTTTTGTGGAGGTTAATAAACCTCAATCACCTAAATTCCCCTTCTTTTGATTTAAAACTCTTTCCATGGTCCTTTAATAAAGCAAAATTTTAGCCATTGACAAGACTAATTGTGAATTTTTGCCTCTGTGACTTTAGTAGAGATTTGCCCATATAAATGCTATTTGAGAACTTGTAAATGAGATGGTGATGAGATTCATTTCTGTTCTAACTATCAAAAGGTTCTTTAGAGAGATACACTGTCAGAAATCAAAGTTTCTCTTTGGTGGTTACGTTCTTGTCTTGTTTTGCATTTGGAGAATGATGTAGTGTGGAACACACAGCAATATCTCACTATAATTGAATTTCATTTTCGGTGTGGGCTCCACTTATTCAAATCATATCTTAAAAAATCAAGGCAAGGGAGGGCCAGGTGAGGAGGTTAGCAATGTCTCCAAAGCTTTTAAATGACATATGGGACATCCAATCATCAATTTGGACCGTCCATTCATTCATACAACTTGGGGCAAGCCTTAGTGCAAAAATCACGTGAATCGAATGATCCTAAACATCTAACAATATCATAAAAGATGCATGCTTAAGTTTGAGCTGAGAAACAGAACAGGTCCAATTATCATCTTGAAACATCCATTTGATAGATCCTAGTTTGTATTGCTTATGATTCCAAAGGAACACTTAGATTTTATGATTCTAACCATGCGATCTAAGGCTTATAAAAAACAGACAGTTGTAACAAAATGGCCAGGTTCCAACCATTAGGATCACCCCATCGACGTGATTGTTGCACCATCTCTTGCTTCCAGTGGTACGACTGAATGAACTGCTCGGATTGATGATCGGGCGTGCCATGTGTCACCATAAAGCTTTGGGGACGTTGCTAATGACCCAGGAAGGTGTGGACGTTAGCATTTCCCTATACATATATGCGTACATCCCTTTATACATTCATGTATGCGTGTGTATCATCATCATCATCATCCATATGTGTGGTGTGTGCGCATGTGTGTCCGTGTGGTGTTTCAGATAAGATTGTTTCTGTTTTCTTGTTTTCAGTCCCTACAAGACCAATAGACCTCTCTTTTATTTTGATCTAGAAGGAGATGGAGGAATCGGAGAAGAGAAGAGAAAGATTGAAAGCGATGCGAATGGAAGCTGCACAGGCCCAAGTTTCTGATAGTCAAGGTCCTTCAACTCCGTCTGGTTCTCTATCCAATCCTTTGCTCGACCCGTCTGTTTCTCCATCTACTGTGGGGAATTCACCTTCAGTTCCCAGGTTTGATTTTTACACAGATCCCATGTCGTCTGTCTCTGGTAACAAGAGACGGAGCATGGATAAAACACAGAATTCACATAATCATTTCTCACCTTCTATCAGCAGCTGCTCTTCCATGGGTCAGTTTCCAACACCTTATTCAGGTAGTGTAAAACTCACTATGACAACATCTTTTTATTCTGTTATGGGCTTTGATATATTAATTTGTATGTGGGTTAGTGGGTAGGAAGTCTTTGTGAATTTGGGTGTTCTCTCTTGTGATTTTTATTCAGGGGTGTGCTTCAGTTGTATTGGTACCTCCATAAGCTATGTGGTACCAGGCAGAGGTGGGGCCCACATGATTTATTCAAGACATCCAACCCATCCATCAGATGTGTTGCCTCATGTTACCCCCATGGTCCAAAAATCATCCTAAACTGAAACTCTGGTTGGCTGCAACACAGGACAAGTTAAGAGGGACAAGTTAAGAGGGGATGTCCACACTTGATTTGTGTGGGGGACCCATTGTGTTGTGTATAAGGAATCCAGGCTGTCCAGACCCTTTATCTGCCATGGATGAAGCGCCAGGACAAAAAATCAGGCTGTTCTGCAACAAAAAATCAGGTGGGCACAGTGAGGCGTTCCTCTCCAACTTGTTCCCTGTGATGTGGCCCACCAGAGTTTTGGATTTTGCTGAGTTTCAGGCCTTGGATTGTGTTGGATTGGCCCACCAGAGTTTTCCTTGCAAAAGAGGAACTAACTATTTTCCTATTCTTCTCAAAAAAAAAAAAAAAAAAAAAAAAAGTGGGACTTTTTGGGTGTCATCCAAATGGGACCTTAGGTTTTGAAATTTCAGTTGGTCTTTGAGAAAGACTCAAAATGGGTCTATATTTTCTCAGAGATGAAAACATTTCAATTTCTTTGTTAGTGATGTATATGCTATCTCTATACTGCAAGCGTTTCATTTTCATTTTTCGAAAATCTACTAGGAATCATAGAGCATGCTTGTTATTATGGTCACTGTATGGAATACTTCTGCCTTAGATGTGTCTGTGTTGTGAATTGCATCTCTTCAAGGCAGCGGCTATATTGTTATTTACAGAACTACATTCAGATTTTATTGGAAAAACAGAACCCTACTTGTCCATTGAGCCAAACAGTGATTTGCTTATAAAAATTTCACACACACACACACACGCGCGCGCGCGCATGCACCCATGCACTCACACGTGTATGTATGTTAATTTCCGTTCTTGCTCCTAGACAAAAATGGAGTGTATCATAGTCATAGTTAGAGTTCCCCCATGCATTGCATGGATGCCTCATGCACCCCTGCATAAGAGGTTCATGGGACTTGGGAGCTCAATAGACCTCTAGTTCTAGAACGTGCCTATTTGGTTTTGTTGATTTACTTTGTATGAAATCTAAAGAAGGATTTAAACTGTTTAAAGCTATCCATTCTTTCATGGGGAATTATAGTTCCTCAAACTGAGGCTTTTGTTGAGTATATTGGGTTTTTAGTTCTGACAAGTATGACACATGGTTCAATGATCCAGACTAGTAGTCTGTTGGTTCCTGCTTTAGATGGACCTTGCTTCAAATGTCTCCCAACTTGGAAGACCCAACTATCAGTCTTGACCCTGTTTTAGTTGAATGTAGATGGTAACTCTTCCTTTTTCAGTCATTGGCTTGTGGCCACAAATTGGAAGTGTTTGATTGTCCTATTGAGGTGATTTTTGGGGCACATTCCATCTAGGGTTAGGGTTGTCAATGAGTTTGGTCGTACACTACCAGTACCTGGGCTAACCAGGGTTAGGCCTTGCTGGGTTTGGTCTACTTCTTGAAGACCTGGACCCAGATCCAATCGGGTACCCATTAGCTGTTTGGATTTAGGTTTTGAGTTGGATTCAGGACAGATAAGAACATTCATAAAGTCGGACCCATCAATGGATGGATTAGATTGCACTTGCACATTTCACTTGGACATGTGTATGGTGTTTAAACGGGCCTCTTACATGTTCGTGGCTTAGGAAACTGCATTTTGTTGCTAGAATAATTAATCAATATTAAACACATAATCGTATCTTTGATACTAACTGGATCCATACCATACCTAACTTTAACTGGGTACATGACATGGACCCTACCTGAGCCCTACTAGACCCTTAATCAGGTCCAACAGGTGAGACCTAAAACCTATCCAAATTTCTTAATGGGTCCAAGAGATGGGACCTGGCAGGTGCAATGGGTTCAGGTACTCATTAACCCTATCTAGTGGGGCAGCTTGGGCTGGATCAACCCAAACCTGATTGGTCCAACCTGAACTTTTGGTTGGGCTGCGTTGAGGTTGCATTGGGCTTGGCCTAAAAAAAATCCTCAAACTGACCCCAACCAGTGCAATGGGTTCAGGTACTCATTAACCCTATCTAGTGGGGCAGCTTGGGCTGGATCAACCCAAACCTGATTGGTCCAACCTGAACTTTTGGTTGGGCTGCGTTGAGGTTGCATTGGGCTTGGCCTAAAAAAAATCCTCAAACTGACCCCAACCTGACCCCAGGTTGGTTGGGCTTAGGTTGAGGCCTCGGGCAACCCGAACCCAACCTTATATGCATTATGTGTACATGAGTTATGACTATATACATCACATAAACATAAAATCATGGCTTGATTGGGAATAGGGCTTGTGATTAGAAATGTCTATGCTGTTTTTTTTTGAATGATGATAATTTTATTAAAAAAGAGGGCCACAGCCTAGAAAACACCGTAAAGACGATTGCAACTCAACCCAAAGCTCAGGAAGCTGCTTCACAAACTTAGACACATACACCCATTCCTTGACTAACATTTTGCCTTTTGAAAGATCGATTGCACCAATCGATGCTTATTTCTGAAACAGCGATCGTTTCTTTCTAGCCATAAGCATCAAATCCCCGCTAGCATGGACATGTGCCAAATGTATTTACCTAGCCTTCCTTTTCCTCTCCGTGCTGTGCCTTGAAAAACGTATCAATTGAGCCAGGAATCACCCAATCCACCCAGAACAAGCTGAAAACCCCCTCCCACAACTTACCTGCATAGGAACAATGGTGGAAAAGATGGTCCACTGATTCCACATTTTGAAAACAGATGACATGCACATTCAGAAGAACCATCTTTCTTTTTTGAAGATTATCAACTGTAGGCACCTTCCTACAGCCCACTAACCATGCGAACAGTCTATGCTGTTTACTCTATGCTTTATAGGATTCCAGGGAAAATAGGGTTCATGATCAAAATTGACCCAATGTCCACATGCTGAGTGGTCTTATGCCTTTTGAATAGCCTATCTAAGCATTAGTGGGCTGTTTTATCTATTTCTTAAACTTTCATTTGTTTATGAATGGTGATTGTAGACTTTATTTGTTAGTGTTATTTCATAACTTACAGAAATTACTTAAATGATATTATCCGATGATTAGATTTTGATTTTATGTGTTAGTTTAGTATTTGCAATTGTTCAAGACCCAGCCCAGCCCAGCCCAACCCAACCCAACCCAATCTGATGTAACCCGAATTGTGTTAGGGTTGAGTATTCCACACATCAGGTCAGGCTTTGGTTGGTTTAGGTTTGGGTTGGGCACGTGTTTACTCCTCTTGAGGTTGGGTTGGGCTTTGGTTGGCCCTCAACTTGACCTGACCTGACCAAGTTGCACTCCTAATTTCATTCATGGTGAGGTCTAGCAGATCAATGGTCTGGATCATTAAACCACTTGTCATAACTGAAACCCCAAGTACCCGATGCAAAGCCTCAGTCAAGGATCAGATAATTCCTTGTCCTTCTGCTGAAATAGGATGCTTGACTGTGCGAAAACCGCTCTTTGAATGGATAGATTTTAATTAATTGTAGAGGAAAAATTATATACCAAATTCTAATCTGGCAACTTCTTATACGTGATTCCACAGGCCCTAGGAACCCCAACACAAGCCCCGTTCCCGCTCATCAATTTCAGATGAATTATGCTCTAGACCCGAGAATAAACCAAACACCACCCCCTCACATGTCCGCTCCTTGGAGAAGCCCAATCAGGATGATGAGTCCGTTCTCAGGGCATGGAGGAACTCCCGGCAACTGGAACCGATCTGATGGGCCGCCCAGCTATGGCCTTCCCCCCAATTCATCAAGGGGTGGTTTGCCTAGCCCGGGTTACGGACGTGGAGGCAGCCCCAGTTCAAATCCAGGAAGAGGCAGCTACCACAGATTCAATAACAGTCAGAGTCCTGGGTCAGGACGTAGCGGTGGAAGAGGACGTGGTTTTCATGCATCTACTTCAGCACGGGACCAACCACACCGGTTTTACCACAAATCCATGGTTGAAGACCCATGGCGGTTTTTGAAACCCGTTATTGGGACTTTGGTTGCGATTGTGAAGAATCCCAAGGCTGCAGATTCCCCGAGATCTTGGCTTCCAAAATCGGTTAGTATGAAGAAGGCTAGAGTTTTTGAAGCTCCTGTCGAGGTCAATCCCCAATCAAGCCTCGCTGATTGCCTCACAGCCTCTCTTGAAGAGGCTGTGAATGGTGTTACAAACATCTGAGGGGTGCGTCGCATCTTCAATGATGGCCAAAGTGGGGCCTATCAGCATTGATTGGATCAAAATGATTTGGGTGGTCTGATGGCGCATTCACAGGCGCTGTTGGACCAGCAGATTTTGTGATTATTCCAGAATCTGAAGCTTTGGTGGGAAACACTTCGATCATTAGCATCTGGACCTTTGATCGTTGAAGATGTACGTAACTTGTTCGGTGGGCAAATTAGAAGCGGCACGGGCTGATGAAACTACTGATCGTGGTGGCCCTTGATATCTATCTGTAGTCAAATGTTTCTGTTGTACATGTGTTATGTTTTGATTTCAGTAGTAAATTTATGCAGTTTCATCATATGCTGATTTTATTGTTCTTGTTAATCTTATACTCTTTGTGCTTATGGTTGGCTCTGATTAATCTTTTGGTGATATTCCTTAGATGCAACAGATGGGTTGATGTGTGATCATATACACTCTGGCGGGCCATGTAGAACGCATGTTCTCTCTTTACAACATTCAAGCCATGCAAAAGGTGGGCACCACCATGGAGATCACCTGGTGTGATAATCAGGCTGGTCTACAACTGCGTGTTTTCTCTTTACAACATCCGAGCCATGCAAAAGGTGGGCAGCACCATGGAGATCACCTGGTGTGATAATCAGGCTGGTCTACTCATAAGGCAGGTACATTGAACAAAAACAACAGGCTGTTCGAAACTCACCTGCCAGCCGTCTGATTCAATGAACAAGCGTTGCCTTCCTAATGAGTGTGCTGGTCTGATTTTTGGGACAGGTGATCGTTCAAGGTTTCGCCCACCTTTTGCATGGATGGGATGTCATCTCAAGAGTATTCGTCTATACTATTTATAATGCCAATAGTTTTAGGCACTTTTGCCCCTACAATTAGTTTTAGGAACTTTGGCTCTTAAAAGGTAAGACTGTCACTAAACATTTAGTTACTTTGGAAGGAATGGTTCGGATTACCGAACAAGGTGCAATCAATGTATAGTTCAGATTTCATCAGTGGCTTAAATGGAACTTGCTATCTTTGCTTTAATATGTGTGGGCTGCAGTGACCTCTTTTCTTTGTGTAAAGCTTGCATGAAGACTTATTTGGGAGACTGAAACAAAGGTTTGGTGGTCCGCCTAGATGACTATTGGATATTTACTCTATACATATACTGTGCTAGCTTGTGTTAGGATGTCAGTCCAAAACTTAGGCAGACAAAGATTCCTTCTCTCTTTGAACATAACACATCTTTTTCATTTTTTCTCTCCCCTCGGAATCTCTCTCAATCCTTGCTCCCTGTGGGCCACTTGCTATGTTCGTATTTCATTTGATTGGAAACATTACGAGGAAAAGGAATCCTTTCCTCTTTTGGATGGGATAAAAGAAAAGGGAATCTGTCCTTTTGGAACCTGACCATTCAGACTCATGAAAAGACATGGCTGTGGCTTCTCTGATTAAGCTTTTAGGGCGTGTTTGATTTTCATTTTCAGGCAAATGGGTGTAAAGTAAATAATTATTACAATTTTTTGATACATAGAATATTTACTTCTTGTAAATACGTGCAAAGAAGGATGGCCATACATTTGTGGGGCCCATTGTGATCTCTGTCACATATCCATGCTGTCCATCTGGTTTAATAGAATATTTTAGAGGATGAGCCCAAAAATGAGGTATATCTGAAGTTCAAGTGGTCCACACCATAGGAAATCATGGTTATAAATGGTTTTTTTTATGGTATATATTCAAACCACTATTTCATGTGTGGCCTGGTCCACTTGAGCTCTGGATTTGCCTTGATTTTGGGTCCATCCCCTAAAATCACCTTGCAAAATAGATGAACGGTGTGGATAAGTCACATGTATCACAATGGGCCCCACAATAAATCTGTACCTTCCTCGATTTTTAGTGCACAAAAAACAAAACAGTCATTGTCAACAATTACAAGAATTACATGGTAAGTAATAATTTTCCATTTGCTTGTATTTACACATGTCAATGGAAATCAAACACGCCCTTAAGTTCTTAATCCTAGCATTTGTGATATCCAAACAGGAAAATACAGCAGACCAGGTTGATAATTTAATTGAAATTTTATGTTAATACAGCTTGAATTCAACATTGCCATGCTTGAGAAATGGTCTATGGATTCGACTGCGGGAAATGCCATTGTACGGTACAACCATTGCATGCGATCAAATCGTGCAAAACCATTTGCTCGTGTGAACTATTTCCAAGCTCCAAGAACAAAAAGGCATTTCAATGCAATTGACTAGCATGAGGTATTTGCATGAGGGTGTGTTTGGATGCATTCATATCGTGATTGCAACTTGGGGTGGAGCAGTTAAACCCAAACGTCCCATTGAGTTTTCCTGATTTGTAAGCCACCCAAACACCGAGCTGAAAATGTGAAAACCAAAACCATTTTGAAGGACATCCTGACAAGCCCTTTGGTATTCTTGGAAACTAGGTGGCATGCTACGTTGTATGGACAAGGACACCATTGTCCAGGTAACTATGTTTTAATTAATTCCAAACAAAAAATTTTGTGGGTGCATTGGGTTGCAACATGTCATAAAATTTCATGATATTTTGCCCCAAATTACACTGATTCATAATGAAATATCATGATATACGGAACAACGAAACACCCTAAAAAAGATAGATAACAAGAAGAAAAAAAAGTCATTTTCCAATTAGGCACACCACATTAAAAAAATTTCATTTTTTACGAGGAATTATATAATACATGAATCATGCCAAACGTACCGCTGCTTTGTGATTATTGTGGTGCATATGCCATGTCTACATGGGCGCATATAATCCTTCATATTTTGCAAGTGTATCATTTATTATTATTTTTTTCCCCTCATTTTTGAGATTAGGTAGGCAAAATTTTTGGAGAGGCAAATTCAGCAACTGATGCTATAGCTGAAAGACATTCGCCCCACTTCGGTGTGTGTGTGTGTGTGTGTGTGTGTGTTTTTTTTTTTTTAATTTTAATTTTTAAGGGATGTGTTTGGTTGCACCAAATATCATGAAATTTCATTAATCAGTCTAATTTGGTGCAATGACACACTAAAGTAAAATGTTGGAGTTACTCTAAAAAAAAAAAAAAAAAAAAAGGAAGGGGGAGTATCTTAATTTTAAGGTATATATTATAAAAACAAATAAAATAAATTGAGAAAACAACTAATTATTCGATGGTTTTTCAAAATTTTATTATTAAAACTAAGAAGAAATTTGGAGGCTTAAAGCTGTTTGGAGGCTTTATCTTCTTGTTGGGTTATGGTCGGTATGGGGAGAAAGGAATAGAAGATGCTTCCACAATGAAAGTAGATGTGCTGAGTGGACTGTTCGCAACATTAGATGCTTCTTGTTGCGGAGTGGCGTATGGGAAAGGGTTGGGCAGCCAAGTTGTAATCTTTATGCTTTCAGTCCTCTGTTTTTGCTTTGTTCTCTTGTTTCGGGTGCTATGAAATCTTTTGTCATCTCTCTCTAGAAAAAAATAAAAAGAAACCGACCCAAATATAGCACACACACACACACACACACACACACACTGCATTTACAAAATTTTAATTTTCTGAAACAAACACCAGCATTTTAGACTAAGGAAAAAAGTAAGTACTACTTGTGTCTTTTCCATCGACACCAATCTAATAGTGCCTGGAATTGTTGTTGCATTGTTACTAAACCTACTAAAGTCGAGGACCCTTCATTTTCCAACAAACAAAATCCTTCAATCCTGCTGCAAAAGAAAAATCCTGCTGCAAAAACAATCTTCATATAAAAGAAGAAAATTTTGATGCACCAACTTATCTGGAAACTTGACCAATGGTTCAGATTGGCACCAACTTTTGAGACCCACCTATGGATTGAGTGGACCTAACATGGTTACAGTAGGTGCACCAAAAGGACAGTTTGGATCGCTCCAATGTGAGATGCATTCCCGCACCATGCAGGCTGGCAGTTCCATCCTGATTTAAGCGGACAATAGGTGGCCATTCGACTAAGTAAGATGGAGAAGCAGAGCAGTGGTATCCATCCGAATCATACTGGTATCTAGACCGTTTCATCAGATGGGGCCCGCTTCTTATTCACCATGGCCTGAAAATCAAGCCAGTCTTGTCGCAAGGTGGGTCAAATGTGGCTATCCATGTTTTATCATGTGTGACCCCACCTAATGACCAGAATAGAGTGATTTTGGGCCATGGCACATACATGGCGGTGCCCACCAGATAAACAGCCTGTATCTCATACATGGTGTCAAAAGTACGATTCGGATAGCTGTGTTTCTACTACAGTGAAATGGAAATGATAAAGAAGATCAGGAAATGGATTACCGACGAGTAATATGGCAATGAGGTATAAAACATAGCTGAATTCCAGTTTAAAACTGAGAAAAAGCATTCCATCAGCAGTATCCGTCCTGAATCCAGACAAAAACTGTGACCCACGATCCGAATCACCATTGCTCAATGCCACAGCCTAGTGCAGAATCCATTCTGTAAGACGGGTTTCTTCTCTTTCCCGCAGATCCCATCCATGAACGCATCAGCCAGCTGGCCCACCAAGCTCGGCGGGTCATCTATCAGAGTGTCGATGAATGCACTCACCACCCTCCGTTCTTGCATTGTCGCTCTCAAGCTGAACCAAGTGAGGAACTTCACGCGGAATTCCTTTTCCATATGCCCTTCGCATTCCAACCACCTAATCACCTTCACACAGTACTCGTACTCCCTCTCCATAGATTGCTTCTTATTGCTGGAATCCGGCGCCTCGGTAGGTCCCTCGGACTTGCACGGCATGGATGGAGGATTAGAACTAGATCGTACAAAAGTTGGACCATCCATTGGTTGCAAGTGGCACTCATTACTGATCTCCTCCAGCGATCGAACCTTGGAGTGGTCCCCACGGCAAGACGTAGGGACCTTTGACACCTGATTGTCGTCGCTCGAGTTGGTTGAATCTCTCTGCGAGTCGGTTTCAAGTACCAAAGCTCGATAGACCATCCCATGTCCTTCATCCAAAGCCGAGACAGGATCACTGGTTTGGTGACTTTGTGGCCCGCTTGGCGTTCGTGTGACCCACCTGGCTTCCCACTCCCCAACTTGTCTTTTGCTGCTAAATGGAGAAATCTTGAAGAAATACTCCGTCGATGTATCCAGACCCGAGATCACAAACCTCGTCTCCATCCTCATTACGATGCAAGTGGGTTCTTTCGGATAGTCTGCAATGGCCGATTTCCGATGCCACAATCTGCAGCCTATGATTTCTTCTACCAGCTTATCTTCGTATTCTAAGACGATGGCAATTGAGGTTGGCGAGATGTCTTCGAACACGACATGGCAAGCCAATGGAGGTATGCTAGATATAACTGGTGGTGGATCAACGTACACAAAGAACATCAAGATCTATGGACATGCTAGGGAATGATCACAAAACATCTGAACATATGGTAATTATCATACATTTGGACTGTGTGGGGTCCACATATGATGTGTATGTGCACTCCAAACCATGCATCTGGTGGGACTCATGTTCACCTTACATTTCATGAATAATCCTGATTCAAAACTCAGGCTGGACAAACCACAGGCAGCAATATACAGTCATGCCTAAATAACTTAGCATGGTGTGGCCCACCTGGTGACTTGGTTGGATGGCATACAAGCAACATTGTACGTTCTGTCTGGAAGTGTCTATGGTGGGCTCCACCCTCTAATGTGCCTCATCGTTCCTTTGGTGTGGCTCACCTAAGTTACTCTAGCTGGATTTTGGGATCTAGGCCTAACATGAGGGGCAAATCTAATGGATGGGTTGGATGACACTCAAACATCATGGTGGCACCCACACAGCTTGAATGTGTGGTGATCATTCCCCCACATACTATTTTATAACCACAATAAAAATAGTGACTATTATTTACGCAAATTTCCTATTTTTGGAACTCGAATAGTACACTTCAGTACCATTCAATCCCAAAATGGAAGGGGGTATATGCAAATCAATCAGGGTCTGGTGTGATTTCAATTCCATAGAGATAACATGTTTTACAATTGAGGAGCAGTAGTACATCAACAATATTTCGATTATACACAAGGCACTTGTGGACGAATATCAGGACCACTAATTTGTTGGGCCACCACATGGTTGGACCATTTCTCAAAAGGCAAATAAATCAGAATGGAGCAGGAATCCTAGTCAATGTACTGAGAAAGACTAAAGAAATGATCAACAATCCACATTCGACAGCAAAACAAAAACAGGATGGTCATGGTTGTCCAATCAATATGATTTTGGGGTTGGCATGGTGGCCCACAAATCAAAGGTCCCAAACACTAATAATGAAATGTAGGATGGTCATGGTTGTCCAATCAATATGATTTTGAGTTTGGCGTGGTGGCCCACAAATCAAAGGTCCCAAACACCAATAATGAAACATGCGGCATGACAGAGAAATCAAATTGCAAAGCTGAGAGAGAGAGAGAGAGAGAGAGAGAGAGAGAGAGAGAGAGAGAGAGAGAGAGAGAGAGAGAGAGAGAGAGAGAGAGAGAGAGAGAGAGAGAGAGAGAGAGAGAGAGACTCACTTGGGTCCTTGGAGTCAACATCGAACAATGGTTGCAACGGTTCCAATAAGCCGGAAAGCATGTTGTCAACTGCTTCGACTGCAAAGGCGCACAACTTCTGAACCTCGGCGCCGCAATGGAGCCTGTTGACAATGCCTCGTGCCATCTTTGCTGACACGTGTTCAAGAGGTCCGACCTCTTTCCTTAGTTTTTTCACGGCTATGTTCACAATCCTCTGCAGTTCTTTGTATCGCTCGGTTCCTCTGAGAATCTTATGGCTGAGAGATATCCGACAACACAATACATCTACCCTTCTGGCATCCTTGGCAATCAACAACTGTTTCCGCCAGCTTCTGCACTCCATTTTGGCAAGAGACTAGTCAGCATAGGTCTATGGGACCCATTGTATTAGACCAATGCACTGGTATTCCTAGATTGGAAGATCCCAACCATCCAATATTTGGCATTTTCTTTTCCCGTTGAATGTGGACAGTTGCTGTATAGATTTTCTTAACCATCCATTTGGAGGGATAGTTAGATTGGCCCATCAAGGAGATTTTTGGGCAATGGTTGATCGACTGTAAGGCCCATCAGATCATTGTTCTCGATGCCAGACAATGGGCCCCACTTGTACAAACTAAAGGATGGACCGAGTATCATCTACTTCGTGGATAACTAAACTTGCATACTAAGCTTTTTTGAAAAAGCTCTAGGCGGTAGAAAAAAACTATCACATGTTTTGGACAAGACTAGTTAATTGATACACTGGCAAGGTACGAATGCCAGAAGCATGCATCTGGCCATGGTACGCATGGCACACTTGTAGCGATATCCAGATGTTCAAATAGTGGAACCCACTATAGATGGGGCATATTGCCAAAATCATGTTGATTAGATGATCCTACCTTGTTGAATTTGGCAACTGTTCACAAATTTTCCTTTTAACCATCCGTTAGATGCTTGCCAATCGATCAGTTAGGATCGTATGAATTTTGGGTTATGGCCGATCTAGTGGGGCCCACTATTTGAGGTGCATGTATGCCGCATATACAGTTTCTGTGTATGAGTTCAGAGATGGTCACACTTCACCAGAGCATCAAAGTTCTTCAGCCAATGTCCCATAGACACAGCACACATAATGTGCTAGTACGCTATGGAACATATGATCATCCATAAGGTGGCCTCTACAGTGAAGATCATATGCAAATCAGGCCTGTCCGCTTATCAGGCAGTGGCACATGCACATTGAATCTGCAATGTTGGCAATTTTGTTTAAAGCATCTATTATTTTTGTATAGCAGTTGGCCCATCTGATTACTGGACCTGCGTGAATTTTGCTCATGGCCATGTTCACGGCGGGGACCACCCTATAAACTTCTCAGATGTCCTACAAAATTGTGTAGGGCTAGAAACCTCAGCTATACATAACAGCTAATGGTTTATTGAAGTGAAAAATCATGATCAAGACAAAATAGCAATATAAAACTGCAAACATCTTGACATTTTACAATATCATGCGTTGGGACTTTAGCCTTTGAATCTGCAGTCATACTTGCAATATAAACCCTTTATAAAAAGGGCCTTACCTTGGATGGGGGATAGCCCCAAAATAAAATCTCTTAGATTGGAGTATTCTAACCCTTTGATAGACTCTTTTCCTTTGGATATGAATAACATTCTTAACTTCTGGATAATCAAAGGGTTTAAACATTCCATCTGGGAGTTCTTTTTGGTACCATCAACAGTGAGGCCCATCATACAAATGGTTTGGAGTCATTGAGAAAAGATCCTGATCCAATTGCTAAATTTCTAAAGTATCCTATTGAATATGTCAGGATGGAATTTATAGGGTTGCAACTTGGGTTTGGGTCAACCCAAACCCTACTGACCCAACTCGAGTTTGGGTTGGGTTGTCAAGGTCATCGGGTCTGATCAGGGTTGGAAAACTCAAAACCCGTTCGGGTTGAGCAAATTCGGGTTGGGTTAGGTCAGGTTGGGAATAATCACATGTATTCAGGTTGGCTAGGCCAGGTTGGGTCTGTTTAGGGTTGGGTACAGAGGAATTCGGGTTGAGCACTTAAGTTGGAATTTGGGTCAGATCGGGATGTGGGTTGTGTCCTCTAGAGGTCTGGTGGGGCTTGGGTTGAGCCTCAACCTGATCCAACTCACCCAAGTTGCATCCTACCATTCTAGCTAACCTCAAGAACATTTCATCAAAATGAACAGAATAATAAATTACCCCATCAGCCCGTTCACTTTACCACACGAAACACAATAGAAACCTCCATCCAACTTTGTGTAGCGCCCGTTCTTTGCAATCCCAGCCTTTTCATGCTTTAGAGCGCACTTAAGGTGGCATGACATACCACAGAAGCCTTCGGCCTTGGGAGGATCGGAACCACAAACCAACCATAGACTCGGATCCTTGTTGTCATCATAACAGTAACATATACAGCATGAACATCTCTTACAAAATGCATCTTCTTCACTTAGAGTAGCTCTACAGGCAAGGTTCCGACAGAGAAGAATATCATTGCGCTCCTCTCCTTCGCTCTTCAATGGAAAATGATCTACTTCATTGACCGACCGAAGTGGGTTTTCTTTCTTTTTCTGCTTTTTATAACTGCCTTGGGTCTTCGAAGGTGAGAGTGGCGAATGAGGACTGTGATTGGTCTTTTTACCTGATTTTTTCTCCAACACTAGCCTAAGAAGATGCTCTATCATTTTGATTTTTGTGACGCCAGTGTATTTCCTCTCCTTGCCCATTTCCGCGCAGATGACTTCAAGAAGCTCTCGACGGCTCCATGACTGGAGAATTTCAGGGGCGTTTTTTGACCACTGCGAAATTTCATACACAAGTTCTCTCTTCTCTTCCAAGCTCAATTCACTGCATTTTGCGGGGTCAAGTACAAAGCCTACAACATCCGAAAGTGTAGGTTCAAATGTAGCATTGTAGTCCATTAGAGCGAGAGAACAAAGCACCTACAGCCAGATGTATGCTAACTTAGCATGCAGCCCTGTTTTTCCTCAGTGCAAAAGTTAGGCCCCACCACAAAGATCATCTATCTTAAAAATCTGGCCGGTCAACTCATTGGGTGGGGCAAAACCTGTAAGCTGAGCTAAGACCATCGGTTGTCCTTTTATTTAGATGGTGGGTGCAGCTCGCCTGATAAGTGGACAGGTCTGATTCTTGTGCTGGGTGATTTTGATGGTGGGACCCACTGTTTGCGTGGCTCTGAGGTCGACAAAAGACACATTGTTGGTAAAGATGGGGTTGCATGCTATGTTTTCATGCAGCCAGCTGTAGCTGATTAGTTCTCTTCGAGCGAATAGCATCTCCACAAACCAAAGGTTCGCATTTACAAAACACTATTTGGAATTGGAGGAAATTCTTCATTCAAGTGTCGAAAAAGAAGAAAGAAATTGTGATTTTGCAGAAAACCTGTCACTTCCACTGTCATCTTCCAAACTCTTACAAGCGAATTATGGGCATTCAAAGAAATACATGAGTCATGTAGATAGGAACAAATGTCATTGGATGGAACCTTAGAAGTTTCAAATTCCATTGATCGTTTGAGAACAGATATTTCCGAAAAAGTTCCCAGCATAAATTTCACCCCAAAGAACATAAATTTAAAATTCTTCCTAAGAAGCACATCTTTCGCGCAAGCTAGAAGTCATGGTTTTCAATCGAAAGACCATTTGGGCTGCATTTGGATGCACAAGTGAATTCAATTGTGAACATCCAGTTTAACAAGAAAAGATGGCCACATTTAATTAAAGACATTTCCAAACACCCACAATGAGGCACTGCACTCGATTGACAGCTACGTTCCTTCCAAGTCCAGTACCTCGATATCAGTTCTAAGGTGATTCCAATTTGGGCATTTCCACTTTTATTAGACTATACAAATTCAATTTCATTGTGCATCCAAACACACCCCAGATGTTCATAGAGAAGTAGGAAACACTACAGCTTGCTTCAGCTTCAACTTCAACATTATAATCATCTAAGCCTCATCCTAACTAATGGAGTCGGCTACAAGGATAATGTTCCACAATTCCACTATCAAGGACCAAATCCTTAGTTAAACCATATGTCAAAATATTGTTTCATGGTTAGAAAATTCTACCAACATAATACAAGTCATGGTTAGCATCATGCATGACACTGGCATGAGTGCTTGACCACGTCGTCTCACAAAAAGCTAAGAATGGAAACAACATGGATAGTAGAAATAGAGCACCGCTAGGCCCACATGCGTGCAATAAAGCTCACATACATGCCACACATGTGCCAGTATGGCACAGTAGGTGCAAGATCCAATACATCCATCAAAACCGCACCACTATATTGATCCACTTGTCAAGCAGGTTGCAGTTTGCAAAACAAATGTGGGCTCTGCAAAACTTGGCTGTAGCTTTCTAACCCATCCACCCATTTCCAATACTGGGGCCCACATTCTGATTGGACTGGATTTTATTTTTGTGAAAGCATGTAAAAGCTCAGACCAACCTGATGGATGGATTAAATCTCGGACCAACCTGATAGGTGCACACCAGCTTTATTGCACATGTGCGCATGCTTACGAAAGCTCTAAGAAATATGCCATTATGCCATTAGACACAATACCATCGCAATCCTTACGGCAGTAGGAAAGCATCCATGATTTTTTTTTCCCCCAAAGATTAGGCTTCCTTGTAGGAAATAAGTAGATGCCTTAGAAATACAGTATAGAACTTCTTTTATGGACCTGGCAAACCACTAGCTTTCGAAAATCATAACAAGAAACTTAAAATCCATCATCATTCATCATCATCTTAGCCTATCTCCCAGCAATTTGGGGTCGGCTTTTAAATAGTAGATCGCCAAAAGTTTCATGACTGGCCGCTCACCAGACATCAATCTTCCTCTTTTACCTAGGCTATTGGAACTTGCCATGGCAGAGGCTCACATGCAACCTACAATCCGTGGTGAAGTCAAAAGATCGAGCTCATGGCCCAGCGCACTCTTTAAAAAAGAGGAGAGAGACAATGCGGCAGTGATTTTATTGAGGCCAGTATTATGTACAGGTGGAGCCCACCTTCTGGTGATCCGAATTGATAAATTGTGGGGCCACCCATTAGGCAAATCCCAGCCATCCAACTTTTAAACTGAAAATTGATGATTAAAAATAAAAGTAGTCAACAGTTCATAATCCATAAACGATGAG
Source organism: Liriodendron chinense (assembly GCA_003013855.2). NCBI lineage: Eukaryota > Viridiplantae > Streptophyta > Magnoliopsida > Magnoliales > Magnoliaceae > Liriodendron > Liriodendron chinense. The sequence continues at coordinate 206,172 of PVNU02003428.1, forward strand.
AAAACGTCCATCAATTGGGTGTCTTGGATTGCTCAATGGAGATGGTCTTTAGTCCATCACCCATACATGGCTGGCCCATGAGATGAAATGATCTGGATCACAGAAAGGTGGGATCCACCTTTACCATGCTGGCCTGAATTAAAATGAAACTAGTTAATGGAAATTGCCAGCAAGACATTTTCATTTAATCAACCAAATCATCACAGACAAGGGTATGATTTTCTGCCAAATCAATACAAAACAGAGCACACATTATCTTTTGAGATATTATACTTTGTGCAGTGATTGGCCCAAATTAACATCATCCGTTCGGGCTACCAGCACTCTGCATGAATGGGGCCCATCTCCGATTTATCCATATTGCTCATATGGTAGGGCCCGCCATGGAGGATTGCAAAATCTCCCCCATACAACTATCAAAGCTATCCAAATGGTGGACATCTCTCCCCCTGTGTATGAACCACTGTCAATGAGTTTGTTTTAATCGTTCATTAGTAGGACAACAAAATGGATGGCTAGGATTACCCAATGCGAGCATGTCCCTTTTCTCTTCTTCTTTTCATGGAATTACCCATTTCAGGTGGGACCCACCAGTTAGACAGACTGGATCACTTGTATCAGTAATTCTCCAATGATTAGACCAATCAAAATCTCATGTTCTACCATTAAATCTCAATTGAGCACTACTCAAAACATGATTCTCAAATACACATAACTAAAGAAGAAGGGAAAAATAACAGCAACATAGTCACTAAACCCAAAATCCCAATGCAAGCAGATGGGACCCACATGAATGATTGTCCACATGATCCAAATGGTCCATATGCTGGGCACATCTTTGGCGGGCCTAATCGACTATCCTGACCATCAGATTGATCGAATTCCAAAAAGAGCATTTGCAAACAGAACAAGCCAAAGGCCCACATTCTACTAGAGAAATCCAGAGACTAAAGCATCCAATCATCACAATATTAAGAACCTGGCCCATCCATATCTGTACCCACCTTACGAACCGTTCAGATCATCCAAGCAGGCAACCATGTGGGCCCATACAGAAATACATGCTGGGTAGTGATGAACACATCCATCAAACAATAGTAATAAAAAGAATACATGTAATTTCCAGCCACTACATTAAAATGTCCACTATCAGAATAATCTCTACCGTCCATTTTCTCAATCACCACATTACTAAAAATCACATGTTCTTCAACTAAGTATAAAAACCAGCACCACCCAACACCACAAAATCTCGAAATATAAACAGAAAAGTGGAAAGAAATTCAACAGCATTGTCTACAAAAACAAAAACCCAGATGGAAACTTACCTGAAAAAATAGATTCCATGCCTGAAAATCTCAGCCCTTGATTTTTCATTACCATCCAATACAAATATCCAATAAAAAAGAAAAAAATATCCTTTTCATAAACTTCAAGACCCTGAAAAACGAGAAACAGCCCACATTGAGAAATGCTTTCTGTTTCTCTATTTCCACAGAGAGAGAGAGAGAGAGAGAGAGAGGGGGGGAGCTGAGTCTCAGAGGAGTTGCAATGGCATATGAGCGAATAGACTCTTCTGATAGTTTACTACCATTTCAAAAAATGGTGGTGACTGGTCCTCCTTAAATGTGGTACTCATGTAAGATCATCCAGGACCATCCATATTATGGGGAATATTATAAATGGGTCATGTATAAAAAATTACAATGATCAAGTAATCTTATCCATTCAATTGGTGGATATCAAATGGATGGTATTAATTAAAATGGCGAGTAGTACAAATCGGAAGGAAAATTCAGATGGATTCGTTTTACGCTCCACCCAAAATTGGTTCGTCGATTTGGACGGTCTGGATTGCGGTAAAACTACTCCATGAGTATGATTGAAGAAGTCCACCACTATTTTTTAAAATGGTCGTAAACTATCATAGTTATTTATCCTATTAATGAGGGAAGAGGATCATGTGATATATACTCCGGCATTGTACATTGGATAATAGTCATTAATACATCTACCTGACACGTGGCGGACATGTATGTTGATCTAGACGCTCGGTATAGTGGGTCCCACGCAAGTAGAAGATACCCCAAGTAACTCACTGATCGGATGATTACCTTATGATCAACGGTCCAAAATCAATTGGATATATAGCATTGTTAGATTATTATAATTGGTGTACTCGCAAGCTCAATCCAGAATGGGGTCCACATCTGAACAGATTGGATTGAAAGTACGTGTGTGCCACGTGTCGAGTGTACGTGAGTCGGAGTATGGCTGGCCATACTCTGCCAGTGTATGATGTGACTCCACAAATTTTAATAACAGGGCTATAAAAAGGAAGTTAAGGGTGTCAGATTGGGTAGCTTGAAACAATCAACGGCCAAACGGGCTTTTGCAGTTCCCAAGAAGGGGAAGCTTTTTGCACTTCAGGTATTTTAGAAGGGAAATGTACGGAGACTCGCCTCTGCTGCCCCACTGGTGAATGATCTGAACCGTTCAAATAGTAGATCGCATCCTAGATAGGCTACGTGTAAGATTTTTCTAGGATCAGAGATTTCTTCTCCACATAAAGGTTGTGGGAGAAGGGACCACCAGAACGAACGACTCTCGAGGGCGAGTTTCCTTAAACTTCGTATTTCACAATGGTATGCACGAGAATCTGTACGGGTGGCTCTGGTTTTTAGTTTGTATTAGTGGAGGAGATTATCCAGTGATCCAAACCATTGAAACGGTGAGCTATAGAAAATAAAATGCTAAGCTGGAAGATCCTAGCCATCGATTCTTGGATTTCAGGTTTCCTTTTTTTATTAACCATTTATTTTCTGGCCTCTAATCCATTGTCGATCGATTCTCAAACCGTTCATTGATTTTGCAGACACGTGTCCCACCAGATCAGCGGCTGCCTGATTGTCGGGCAACAGAATCTACAATGTGGGTCCCACCTAAAAGGCTGGGATTTTGCATGTCCTCGCGTGTGGGCGCGAGTGCACTGCAGCCTTTCTTGCAAAATGCAGCGGCGCGACTGCAGTATGCAGACTCGCGGATAAAGGATGGAAGCGTGGCAGCAGAGATCCGACGTGGCAGTCTCTTTACCTTCCTTTATTTTATTTTTTTCTTGAGTTTTGTCCAAATCTCTGTATTTAGGATAAGAGGAGAAATAGACGTGGATTGGCTAATGCTCTGCCACTGGTTACTAGTCGGTGCTCTTTGGTCCCACCATGATGCACGTGTTTCATCCACGCCGTCCATCCAATTTTTCATATCATTTTATAATATGAGCCCAAAAATGAGATAGATTCATATCTCAAGTGAACAACATCACAGGAAAAAGTTTCGATTGAACGTCCACCATTAAAAACTTCATGGGCCACAAAATCAAGTTGATATTTGTTTTTTTCCCTTCATCCAGGTTAGATGTCAAACAAACATTACAGTGGCCCTAAAAAGTTTTGACGGTGGACATTCAATCACTAATGTTTTCCTGTTGTGTGTTCCACTTGAGATCTGCCTCAATTTTGGGATCATTAGTTAAAATGATCTTTAAAAGATGAATGGACGGCGTGGATGAAACATATACAGGGGCCCACATTGACGGCATCTGAACCATGAAAATAACCAGGCCCATGATTAAAGGGAGCGGATTAGGTGCGGTCCCGGCCTCATCCGAGACGGTGCGGTCCTTACCGTGGGGCCCACCTTGATGTATATATTGTATATCCATGCCGTTCATCTGTTTTATCTGATCATTTTATGTTACCAAGTAAAAAATGAAGTGGATCCAAATCTCATGTGGACCATGCCGTAGATTGACCACTAAAACCTTCTTGTGGTTCATAAAAGTTTTGGATCAGGCTGATATTTGTTTTTAACCCTTCATCCAGGTTTATGTGACCTTATTAACAAGTTGGATGGAAAATAAACATTATGGCCACGGTGGGACCAGGAAGTTTTTAACGGTGGAGCTATCAACCACTACTTTTTCTTATAGTATGGTCCACCTGAGATATGGATCTGCTTCATTTTTGGTATCATGCCCTAAAATAATCTGTCCAAAACGGATGCCCGGCAGGGATAGGTTAGCCCCACGGTGAGGGTTGCACCGTCTTGGGTGAGGCCGGGGCTTGCACCTAATCTGCTCCCATGATTGAGACCGTGGGGAATGAAAAATGCGTCTGATCATCTCATCAGCTAGGCAAAAAGTGTACTTTGGGTCAGATCAACGGTTCTCCAATCGTTTTGATGGTGGTTCTTATCTGATCATCCATCATTAGTGGGGGATGATCATATGAACGTATGCGAGCTCCTATACGGTCTGATGGACAGGTAATCTCTTCGATAGGATGGGCATTTTGCACGGCTTGGATTTCGTACACGTGTAAAACGGTGCCAGGGGAAGCAAGGTACATTTTTCACGGCTTGAATCCCGTCCCTACATTCCAGTTCGCCCAATTGTCCAATGGATGGTAGATCTAGACCATTTAACCTATGGGACCCATCATGGAGAGCGAATTAGGTGAGACTCCGGCCTCACCTAAGAAGGTGCGGCCCACCTTGATGTATTTATTATTTATTCATGCCGTCCATCCATTTTTCCAAATCATTTTATTGAAGTATCCAAAAAATGAAGCAGATACAATAATCAGGTAAACCATACTATAAGAAACAGTGGTGGTTGACCGAGCTACCATTAAAAACTTCTTAGGGCATACATTAATGTTTCCATGGTGTTTATTTAACATCCAATCCGTTGATAATGTCAAATACGCATGGATGAAGGGGTAAAACAAATACCAGCTTGATCCAAAACTTCTGTGGCCCACTAATCATCAATCACTACTGTTTCTTATGGTATGGTCCATCTGATAATTATATCTGCTTTATTTTTTGGGATAATGACTTAAAATGATCTTGAAAAACAAATGGACGGCGTGGATACGTAATACATAAACCAACGTGGTCCCCGCAGTAACCTACGGTAAGGGCCGCACCGTCTTAGGTGAGGCCGGGGTCTCACGACTCTCACCTAATCCGCTCTCCCCATGATGTAAGGGGAAAACTTTAAACACTCTGATAGTATGTGATGAATGATGCGCAAGGCACTTAGAAGTAACTTAAAAAAATGCATGCGTGGAATAAAGTCAGCAAAAATTGTCATGGGTCTCAGTTTAGATGTACCATGAACAAAAACGTTAGATTATTAAACTTCCTGACTATTGGTTTTGGTGGGCATTTATTGGACGGTTAAAAATGAACAAAATCAAAGTGTCCACGAATCAAAGGTTAGAATAACTCAATCAGTTTGAATTTGGGACTATGACCTAAGTAACACCACCTTCCAAGATTTAGTTTCCAAGTGATGCATGTATTTTAATCCACACTGTCTATCTTTTTTGGCTCATTTCAAGCTAGAGCAAAAAAAATGAAGGAGATCCAAAAGCTTAAGTGGACCACACCATAGGAAATAGTGGGGATAATGACACCCACCACTGAAGCCTTCTTAGGGCCCACCATAATGCTTATCTACCAACCAACTTGTTCATAAGATCATACATGCTAGGAGGAAGGAAAAACACAAACATTAGCTTAATTCAAAGCATTTATGCTTGGTAATGTTTTTAGAGGTGGGTGCTCAACTCCCACTCTTCTACATGAAATGATTTATTACAACTTATCTGCTTTCTTTTTAGCTCATACCTGAAAATGAGCCAGCAAAGCAAATAAACCACTTGGATGAAACATATACATCTGAGGGGACCCCACAGAGACCAATCTACTTTAATTTCTGACTCATGGTCCCAACAATTGCAAATGAATATGAAGATAAGAAGGATTGGAAACTATGTTCACGGACGGTATGTGTTTGTAACTTTGTACATGAAAAAGACTCAAGTAGACCCTTATATACAGAGAGAGACCATGCTGTGTTCGGATTTGTCACGTCCTCCATGTGATGAAAACAACCCTCATCCTGTCATGTGGGACACGTGTCAGCATTATGTACCTGTGTATCAAACGTGATATGCTACCTGAGTATAAAATAACTCCCTCTTGAAAAAGAAGCTGGATGGCCCAAAAATCCTATTTGGGCCACTAATAAAGGGGCTATATCTCCCAATTTGGGAAATTATGGGCATCCTTTCCTATATGTGGTCCATTGGATGAATGGTCTTGATCACAATGGATGAGAAATGTCAGCTTTGTGGGCATCATCATGATCTCTGTCGGACATCCACACCGTCCATTGCATCCGGACCGTCCATCTAGTGGATTATAGGTTGAAAATCCCAGAAGATTCGCAACCTCAGACATCAATTCTTGCTGTCCAATGCCATCCCTTAACCATTTTTAATTTAACTGTCCAGTAGAAGGCAGTCATTCATATGGCTACGATGGTCGGTTGGCTATCATTCTCAACCATGGGTCATCCACAGAAGGGACCCACTAGATGGATTCTCTGGATCCACCATCTTGGGCACGGAGGGTCTGGATGGATGGTCCGGATGGATGAGCGTCATCTGCCACATGTCACGTGGAAGCGGATTGGCTGGTGCACCCTACACCAGCGAGTTTGCTGGTGTAGTGACGTCATCAAGTTCTGTGGGTCCCACCATGAGGTACTTGTTATATCCAAACCGTCCGTCCATGTTTTGGGATCATTCTAAGGCTTGACCCAAAAACTAAGACAGATCCAAGGATTCAGTAGACCACACTGCAGAAAGCAGTGGGAGATTGAACGTATACCTTTGAAACCTTCTTGGAGGTCCCAGAAGTATTGGATCAGTCAGATATTTATTTTTACCCTTCATCCATGTCCGTGTGACCTTATAAACAGTTTGGATGACAAATAAACATCATGGTGGACCCTGGGTATGTTTTAACGGTGACAAATCATTGTCCCCACTGTCTTTAGTGGTGTGGTCCACTTGAGTTTTGAATATGACTCATTTTAGGTATCATGCACTAAAATGATCTCTCCAAATGGATGGACGGTTTGGATATACTAAATACATCATTGTGGGGCCTACAGAGTCTTAATCTTTTTTTAACCGTTCGTACAAACACGTGTGCTCGAGGACTACGCACCAGCTCTGCGTCCGCCACGTTCCTACACCAGCAACGTCGCTGGTGTTGGGTGCACCAGCCAATCCGCTTCCATGTCACGTAACGTTACCTACTAGATGGACGGTCTGGATCCACCGCCCCTTTTTTCCTTTCATTTCCAAAGATCAGTCAAGGAGTTATTTGATACTCTGCACGAGACTAATGCCTGATGCGCATCACTCATAGAAATTGCACACGTGGGCATACTTTACATAAATCCAGCCGACTAAATTGTGTAACCCACTGTTGCTAAGCCACAATCCTAAAATCAGATTAGTTGAGCAATCCTAACCCTTGATTCATGGACACATGTTCGTTTAAATTGGACCGTTGGATATTTTCACTTTTAGATGTCCAAAAAATGTTCAGCAATCTGGTAGTCGGGTTATCAAATAAGCCTAGACCCATAATTTGGACAGCCTAATCTGACTCAATGGCCTGCCACGTATACAGTTTCTAACTCATTTCTAAGCGCCTGTGTATCATACATCATACTCTGCCAGAGTATTAAAGTTTTTTTTTCTTGCTTTCATAATCAATTTGAATCATGATTATTGAAAAGATAGCCCACCTAATTGATTGAAAATCAATGTCAGAAATCATGCTTTATATTCAATTGGTTTGGATCCAGTGCTTCTAGAGACATTGAAGTGTTGTACCTCCATGTCATTTCTATACACGTGGCAAGCATGGAGTAAGATCTAAGCCGTTCATTTGATAGATGAAATAGTTAATGGGCCGTAGTCCAAAACTAATTCAATTTGGACGACTCTTAATGCTTTTATAGGTGGCGTGCTGTAGACACCCCACCTTCGGCTACACTGTTGGTAGAGATAGCTGGTTGAATGGAGGACCATACCCCCAAATCCCAAGTCCAAACTCAGCTAAACTCACCCTTGTAAGCCCCATTCCATAGCCCAGTTCAAGCCCAAACCCAGTCAACCCAATCCTAAACATCAGCCTGAAAAACCCCCCATAAGAAAAGCCAGTAAAAAAATCCCAAAAAAGTCAAAATCACTGAGTCAACCCGCTGAGTTAACCCGCTCAGTCAACCCGCTGAGTCAACCCATCGAGTCAAAACACCGAGTCAAAACACCGAGTCAACCCGTCGAGTCAAATCACCGAGTCGACCCGCTGAGCCAACTCACTGAGTCGACCCAGCGAGTCAAACAGCAGCCCCGAGGAAGCAACCGTACATCGCTGGAAACCGAGGAGCGGCCGTACGGGCGGCCTATAGTAGGCCGCCCGAGACAAATTACGAGCTCTGCCACTGCTCGCTGCTATAAATACCCCCATCCCCTTCTCATTTCAACACACCACTCAGCCAGAGAGAGCCCGTCCGTCTGAGTCACCCTCCTTCATCCTTTAGCGCATTCCTTCACCAAGGAGAGCCCGAGTGAGGAGAGTTTAGCCCTGGTCCAGCCCAGCCTGACCACTGGTCCAAGCCTCTCAAGCCATCCAAATCTTGATCCAGCCACTCAAAGCCAATCCTTGCAACACCTCCGTCCACCCAGCTACTCTTTTCCAGCATCATCTCATTTGCATCTAGCATAAGTGCAACATTTACTTTTCTTCCAACCCCCCTGCTTCACTGCAAGCACCTTGATTCTTCAAGCACACTGCATATGTCTTAAATTAAGCACCTGTCAGTTCGAGCGTATGCTCTGGGCTTGCCCGTTGTTGGAACCTGCCCATCAGAAACTCTTACTGTTCAAACCTGCATTCATGCTTCACCATAAAACACCTTGATCATTCAACCACACTGCATACGTCTTACATTAAGCACCTGTCAGTTCGAGCGTACGCTCTGGGCTTGCCCGTTGTTGGAATCTGCCCATCAGAAACTCTTACTGTTCAGACCCGCATTCATGCATCATGTCATCCATAAGAATATACGAGGATTAAACTAGACTTTCAAGTATCCGATCGATTCTGTGAAGTAGAGACCGTACTTCGGTACGGACAGTGTGTGAGGTGCTTAACCTCTTCCCACCCTGTAACCGTGATCCCTTACCTTGAATCTCTGGCCGCAGATCGACAGGAGTCATTTTAGAGGAAGGAATCTTCGGATTCCCTTCTCTAACGTTTCTACGGGGTCTAGCCGACTGTAGATTCGAAGTAACTGGCTAGTGGCGACTCTGGTCTTATATAAACACATTTTAAACATATCCAGCTTAACACGACAATCAAACGAAGCCCTCGAGAACGAGGCAAGCCAGTGGCACAAACGGCGATTTCGCACTCACGCATTCCTCATCTCCTTCTTTTCCAAAAGGAAAGGGGAAGGGAGAAGAACGTCGTCGTGTGGGAGCGCAGAAAATCGGCGAGGGTCCACAGAATGGCGACTCCACTGGGGATGAACTAGTCCCACTAGTCGTGATCCGACTTGAAAAACAGAATCCTTCCCGTACTTGAAAGCCACTAATCCTCATACAATCTCATCTGCATAGCATTCTACCCAGAACAAAAAATAAAATAAAATATAGAAGATCCCAAAACAAAAAAAAATAGAAAATCCCAAAACCCAAAAAGAGTAGAGTATAGTCCTCACCATTGCGCCTCCTCGGGCTCAACGTACGCGGAGACAACTTCCCTTCCGCAGCATAATCCGCACTCGGGCTCAACAAGCCATGTCCGACCACGAAGAAGAAACTCGTCTCTTCCCTGCTCTTGAGATGACCGAAGCGCAACCTCCAGCGCAACAGCCCATTGATAATACGCCAATCATACAAGAATTGGCACGAGGAGTGAGAGCAATGCAAGAAATGCTCTTGCAATTCATGCAAGCACAAGCCACCGCAGCAGCCAACAATCAAGTTGGCCCAGTTCAGCAGTCTCAGCAACCATGCCGGGTCCTCCCGGCCTCCAGTTCAAATCAAGCACAACCATCGGAGTCTGCCCAAGACTACCGACAGCAGCCATCTCAGCCCTTAGCTATGGGGCATCCTTCTCAATATCTTCCTGCGACGACAAGGCCATCTCAGAGCACTTCCGTTGCAGGGACATCCAGTCAGCTTCCAGTCAATCTTGCAAACAACAATCTCAGTAGATCTCAGCATGTCCCCGTCGATGGGACACCTTTTCAATTTCAGCACATCCCCGCCGATGGGATTTCAATTCAATTTCCAGCAACAGGGACAGCACTGGCGAATGCCCACAATGGGGGTCAGTGTCAAGCCCACATCAATCAGCGGACAGTGGCGAATACCCAACAAGGGGGTCACTTCCCAGCATCTCAGCCTCCTGCAAACAGGAGCACTTTTCAATTCCAGCACATCCCCGCCGATGGGATTCCAGTTAATTTCCAGCAATCTTCAGTTCAGCAATCTCCAGTTAATTTCCAGCAAGTTCCAGTTCAACCTTCAGTACAGTCTCCAGTTCAGTTACCATCATTTCAAGCACAAGTTCATCAGAATCCAGTTCAGTCATCAAACCAATTTCAGCAACCCGCGGTTGCTTTTCAGCAAGCCCATAGGGTCGAAGACATCGACCACTATGCCGAAGAAGAACGTGCCTTACTCCAAGAAGCACCAGTCGCTCGAACGGATCACTCAGGACTGGACGGGTTGCGGGAGCAGTTCCAGATCTTGCAAAATCAGCTTCAGCGACAGCAAGGAATCGACTTACCTTCAACCAAGTTCAGAGACTTGTGTCCTTTCCCAGATGCTCAAGTACCTCAAAACTTTGAGGTTCCAAAATTCAAAAGATACGACGGCAGCGGTTGTCCCACAGCACATCTCAAGGCCTTCTGTGGAGAATTGAGTGCCATCTCAGGAAATGAAGGGGCCCTCATACGTTTGTTCCAAAAGTCTCTGAAGGGCGATGCCCTAGATTGGTACACTTCATTGGACTGCCACCGCATCAGGACATGGGAACAACTTTCCCAGGCTTTCGTCGACAGATTCGCGTACAATCTCAACATGGCACCCAGAAGAGCCGACCTTGCGGCTCTCAGGCAAAAGAGTGATGAGACACTATCAGCTTATGTGGGTCGTTGGCGGGCTATGGCAGCTCGAATGCGAACGCCTATCGACGACGAAGAACAAATCTCCATGATTGTTCATTCAACATATCCAGGCATATCCGGGTATCTCATCTCGCATCCATATGCGAATTTCTCACAATTGATCCGTACTGGAGAGCAAGTCGAAGCAGGAATCCGTGCCGGGACGATCTCCCCATGGCCTCATCAAGCCATTCCAATCAAAAGGAACAGAGTGGAAGGAAGACCTATCGGGCACGGGAATGGAAACCGCAGTGGTTCTCCTCCCCGCCCAACAGAGGTCAACAACATCAACACCACTGCTCAAGAAAATCAACATGCTCCCCCACAGGGACGTCAACAGTATCAGCAGAATCAAGTTCAGCATCAGCCTCACCGGTATCAGCCACAACCGAATCCTCAGCCATAACCACCTCGACAACAGCAGCAATTCAGAGGAAACGGTCAATACCCATACCAGAACAGGCAAAATTACAGGGAGTTCAGGAAGTTCACTCCACTCAGTCAACCACTTAGTCAAATCATGACTACGCTGGTACAAAAGCAGTTACTCACTCTGATGACACCTAGGCCTCCTCCTCATCCTCTGCCAGCAAACTACCGAGAAAATGAGTATTGTGCCTACCATCAAGGACGTGGCCATGCCACTGATCGATGCTATACTTTGAAGAATGCTATACAAGACCTGATTGATGACCGCAAGATCGTCATCTCGGTCCCTGGAACTCCCGCAGCAGCTTCCACCAACATCCTTCAGAATCCTCTGCCTCAGCATCCAACGGACCCCAGTTCATCTCGTGGCCCTGCAGTCAATAGTATAGAAGAAGGAGACCATCTCGATCGCTTCTTCTCCCCTATCCAGTCCATTCATGCTTACACTTATGAGCCAACAAATCCTCCTCCGATCATGCAAGGGGCAAGTCCCTTTCCTCCTTCAGTCCTCGAGCCAGTAGTACTCGAAAGAGCACTTCCATACAATGTGCCAGTTGTGCAAGGGGCATCTTACGACCCCTCATGTTGGGAACCAATCGTCCTAAAAGGAGCACAGTCATACATCGAGCCCACATACGAACCTGTCATCTTGCAAGGGGCAACTCCAGAACAATCCAATCCGCAATGGAAGGATTATACTCATCAACAGCAAGAGCCCGTTGTCTTGGAAGGAGCTCCTCCAATTGAGCCAGTCATATTGCAAGGGGCAAATCCCGGAGGCGTGTCAATCACACTACGACAGCTGGGACGAACAGAGAAACCTCCTGCCATATCAAGAGGACCAGTATTCATTCCATGGGAGCCTCCTGCCCCAGGAACAGTCAAGCCAGGACCACGACCTTATGTGATCTATGAAGACAAGCCTCGATATTACCCCTTCAGCACAGGCAACAATGTAGTTCTCAAGGCAAAAGCTCCATACGAGGAAGATCTGGTACCCACACCAACACCATTGCAAGAATCGGTGGTCCTAGAAGGCAAAAGGGAGGAAAACTAAAAAGAGGTTCCATGGCACTATCCAGAGTATGCGGAAGTGGGGAACATGAATCCCAATGGGCGTTGCATCCGAAGAGATAATCAGAACAGAGGAGATCCCAAAGGCGCCCTTTCAGGCCTCGGCAACAAAAATGAAGCCGCATATGATGTGGCGAATCAGCTCAAGTCAATCCCTGCACAAATCTCAGTATGGGAGTTACTCTGTACATCTCGCATACACCGAGAAATGTTTGCCAAGACCTTGAACGATGCTCACGTCTCCTCTGATACGGCACCAGAAATGATAGCTTTGATGATTGGACAACTCCTGGCTCTGCGTGCCATCACCTTCACAGATAATGAGTTGCCACCAGAAGGGCGCGATCATGGGCGATCCCTCAACATAGCCTTACGATACAAGGACCTCTGCGTCCCATTGGTCCTTGTCGATAATGGCTCAAGCTTAAATGTCTGCCCACTCAAGACTGCAGAACGTCTGGGAATCAGTCCTTCTTCATTCCGACCCAGCACCATATGCGTCAGAGCATTCGACAACACCCGTCGATCAGTAGAAGGGGAAGTCGACATAGAGGTACAGATAGGTCCGGAAATCTCTACCATCACATTCCAAATTCTGGATATATCAGCCTCTTTCAACATGTTGCTTGGACGACCTTGGCTGCACAAGGTTGGAGCTGTGCCGTCAACCCTGCATCAACGAGTGAAATACATCTATGGAAATCAAGTGATCTCTATCCATGCAGAGAAGGAGCTCATCATTCCTTCCAATGCTGCTGCCACTGAGCCAGACATCCCGGTCATCGATATCCAGCACTCTGAGGAAGACATCCCGTTTCACAGTTTCGAATTCGAGACTGTTAACTCTATCGCTAATCCAGAACCGATAAGGGTGGACCGTGTCTTTTCACCAGCAGAGCGTCTGAGCCTCAAATACCGAATGAAGAACCACTTCAAGTCCAGAAAGGTACCGCTAGTATATAACCAACGCAAATGGGGACTCGGATACAAGACAGTCTTCACGGACAAAAGAAGGAAGAAATTTCGGTGCTCACCCATCCAGTTCGTCAAGCTAGGAGAACCTTGCAAAGATCCAGGAGGGAATCAACCGACTGCACTACACAAAGGCCTCCCGATGAGCCTAGTTTGGGCCACGTGGCCCCCCATTCGATGGGATCAGATTCTCGAACCATCTAAGCCTCCAGAAGAAGAAGGAAATGATGAAGACGAAGAAGGAAGACAAATACAGCAGCTTCAGGACCAGGTTACCCTGACACCTGCTCCCAACCAGGGGCACAACCTGACCACGTTAGCATCAATCAACCAGGGGCACAACCTGCCCACTTCAATCAGCCAGGGGCACAACCTGCCCACTTCAATCAGCAAGAGGCACAACTTGCCCATCTCAGCACCAATTAGCAAGGGGCACGACTTGCCCATCTCTGCAGAATCAACATCATCAATCATCAGCCAGGGGTAGAAGCAGCCCATCCATTGGACCAAGAAAGAGAAGTGGCCGGCCCTAGATTGGTCTGATGTCCAGATCCCAAACATGTGTCTCACTGCGGAACCAAATGAATTGCAGTGCGAGGTAAGTGATCCGGGAGGGACTGAGTATGACTCATATCTCGAACCCGACCAGCGAGGAATCATGGTCATTGGGCCAGATCATGATTCTTCGCCCAAATCATCAACCCCCACCTCTCCAGGGGAGGAAGTGTGGGGTCCTGAATGGTCATCCGTTCCCCTAACTTTTGAATCAGCCAGAGAGCCATCTGAGGGCTCTGGCTTCAAAAAAAAAACGCCTGTTTAAGCAGCGACCGGAACTTTGGAACAAGTTGGGCTCAATCATGGTCTGCAATGCCCACTTGTTCAAAGTCCCATGAATTTCAAAAACCCAAAAAAATAAAAAACTTTCAAAAGCCAAAAACATCTAGCATTTCAATTTCAGAAAAATCTCAAAAACCAAAAAATATTTCTTTTTCTGCATTCAATAGTGTGCCAAGTTCGTCTAAAGAGTCGCATGGGTTTGAAGTCGAATCATATGATTTCGACATCGAATTAGACTTCGAGCTCATGGGTCTGGACGAAGCTCGGGATGAGGAAGATGATCCAGCTCCCGAACTAGAGGATCTCCTCAAAAAGTTCGAATCTAAAGCCAATGTTGTAGCCGATGATTTCGAGATAGTAAACTTGGGGACGCCTGAGATCCCTAGGGAAGTACGCATTAGAAAATCGTTGCCACCTGAGATGAAACAGAAAATGATAGGGTTCCTAGCTCCAAGATTGTCCAACTTCACGTTCTCATATGGAGACATGCCGGGGCTCGATGAAGAGCTCGTCGTACACCATCTGCCAACCAAGGCAGATATGAAGCCAGTGAAGCAGAAACTTCGAAGAATGAAGCCAGAATGGGCTCTGAAAGTCCGAGATGAAGTCATCAAGCAGTACAACGCGGGATTCTTGGTAGTCTCCAACTACCCTGAATGGCTCGCCAACATCGTGCCAGTACCAAAGAAGGACGGCAAGGTTCGAATGTGCATCGACTTTCGAGATCTCAACAAAGCCAGTCCTAAAGATGACTTCCCTTTGCCACATATCGACACTCTGGTCGACAACACTGCTGGATACAAGATCTTCTCATTCATGGACGGGTTCTCAGGTTACAATCAGATCAAGATGGCCGTCGAAGATCGTGAGAAGACATCGTTCATCACTCCCTGGGGAACCTTCTGTTACAGGGTAATGCCGTTCGGTCTGAAGAACGCAGGAGCAACATATCAGCGAGCAATGACAGCATTATTCCACGACATGATGAACAAAGAACTTGAAGTATATGTGGACGACATGATCATCAAATCTCGCACAATTGAAGGACACTTTGAAGATCTGAAGAAGCTATTCAACAGATTAGAGAAGTACAAGCTCCGCCTCAACCCACAGAAATGTGTCTTCGGTGCAATGGGAGGCAAACTCCTCGGCTTTATGGTGAGCAAGGACGGCATCAGGGTCGACGAGACTAAAACCAGAGCAATCATCGAGATGCCCCCTCCTAGAACAGAGAAAGAAATTCGTGGCTTCCTCGGCAGAATTCAATACATCAGTCGCTTCATCGCACAGCTCACACCTATTTGTGAACCTATTTTCAAGCTCCTCCGGAAGAATGTTCCAAAAGAATGGAATGATGATTGCCAAGTTGCCTTCGATCGCATCAAGAGATATCTCATGAATCCTCCAGTCCTAGTGCCGCCCACTCCTGGACGACCACTATTGATTATACATCTCGGTAGCAGCAGAAGCCATTGGCTGTGTCCTCGGCCAGCACGACGAGACCGGGAAGAAGGAACAAACAATATACTATTTGAGCCGAAAGTTCACCAACTACGAGACCAGGTATTCCCCGATCGAGAAGACTAGTCTGGGCAACTCAGCGACTCCGTCAATACATGATTGCATTCCCTATTCTCCTCCTCGCTCGCATGGATCCGCTCAAGTACCTGTTCGAGAAACCGGCACTCACTGGGAGAATAGCTAAATGGCAGCTACTCTTGTCTGAGTTCGACATCACCTATGTCACTCAAAAGGCAATCAAGGGGCAGGCCCTCGCCGATCATCTTGCGGCTCACTCTCTACTGGACTATCAGCCGCTCAAGACGTTCTTTCCTGATGAAGATCTCTTGCTTATTGAAGAAGAAGAAAAGAAGAAAAGAGATGAGTGGACGCTATTCTTCGACGGCGCAGCAAACTCTAAAGGGAGTGGTATTGGAGCAATTCTCTACTCTCCAGATGATGTCCCTATTCCTATCTTAAGGCGCATAGCATTCGAGTGCACCAACAACATGGCAGAGTATGAAGCATGCATCGCTGGCTTAAGGGAAGCCATAATCTTGGGCGTCAAGAAGCTACGAGTGTTCGGAGACTCACAACTTATCGTCAATCAGACCAATGGCGAATGGAAGACAAAAGACGAGAAGTTGATACCATATCATGTGTATCTTGACAATCTGATCGAAGAATTCAAGGAAATCACCTTCTCATACATGCCCAGAGCCAAGAACCAGTTTGCAGATGCTCTCGCCACACTTGCATCAATGCTCGAGATCCCGAAAGGAGCTTCAGAATGGGAGCTCACAGTCGAAATTCAAGATGAACCTGCTTTTTGCCTGCAAATAGAAGAAGCCGAAGCTGTCCCTGACAAACCCTGGTATGCCGACATCAAGCAATATCTCGAAACCCAGGAGTATCCAGAGTCAGCAACAGCAACAGATCGCCGAACTATCCAGCGTTTGGCCGGCCAGTTCACCATCAGTGGCGAAGTTCTTTACAAGCGATCTTATAATCACATCCTCCTTCGATGCGTCGATGAAACAGAAGCTGCAAAGATCATGAAAGAAATACACGAAGAAATCTGTGGCCCACACATGAACGGGCACATGATGGCAAAGAAGATTCTGCGACTCGGCTACTATTGGCTCACCATGGAGACAGACTGTTGCCAGCACGTCAGAAAATGCTTTAAGTGTCAGGAGCATGCGAATCAAATCCATGCCCCATCATCAGAGTTATACAACCTGACCACCCCCTGGCCCTTCTCCATGTGGGGGCTCGACATCATCGGCAAGATCAGCCCCAAAGCATCAAATGGTCATGAGTACATACTTGTGGCAGTCGACTACTTCACCAAGTTGGTAGAGGCAGCCTCCTACACCACGATTGCAGCATCTCAAGTGATCAAATTCATGAAGAACAACATCATATGCCGGTATGGAATCCCCAATGCTATCATCACAGATAATGGGACCCCGTTCGTCAACAAGAAGATGGATGACTTCCTCAGCAAATTCAAGATCCAACGTCATCGATCAAGCCCCTACCGTCCCCAGATGAATGGTGGGGTAGAAGCCGCAAACAAGACAATCGTCAGGATACTCGAGAAGATGGTCGTGACCTATCGAGATTGGTCAGATATGCTCCCATATGCACTTTGGGCCTATCGAACGTCTGTACGATCTGCTACGGGCGTTACTCCTTTCGAGCTTACCTATGGAATGGAGGCAGTTTTGCCAGTCGAGGTGGAAATACCATCACTACGGGTGTTATTAGAAAGCGGAATTGAAGAAGGAGAATGGCAACGGGCCAGGTTTGATCAGTTGCAGCTAGCAGATGAAAAGCGCATGCGTGCACTAAGTCATTCACAGTGCTATCAAAAAAGGATCGCTCGGGCTTACAACAAGAGAGTCCGAAAAAGAAGTTTCAAGGTAGGTGACATGGTCATGAAGAAGATTCTACCATCGCACCTTCCAGATCCCAGAGGAAAGTTCAAACCCTCGTGGGACGGGCCACTGATCATCAGAGAAGTACTTCCCGGAGGCGCCCTCAGACTCACCAGCATGAGAGGGGTGGATCTTCCTGAGCCAACCAACGCCGACAACGTGAAGATCTTTCACGGGTAAGTTATTCTGACCTTACCAAGAGTTACTTTAATAGAGCTGAAGTCAAGAGGTCAAAGCTAAGACCTCTGAGAAATCATTTCCGTCCACCAACAAGTGTTTCAAATAAGGGGATTCAAAAAGAGGAAAATACAAAAAAAAAGGGGGGGATTCAAAAGGAAAAGACAAAAAAAAGAGAGAGAAAAAGAATACAAAAAAAAGGGAAGAAAAGAGAAAGAAAAAGGGAAGCCAAAGCAAGGCACCCAAGAGAAAAAAAATCAGTCCAAGAAGAAACACATCCATCCATCCATCCACCTTAGAAGGGTCTTTAGCAAAGACCGACAGCTCTATTATCGTAGCTCAGGATAAGGGCTGAAAGATTGCCATCGGCTGGCAACGACGGATTCCTGACCTCTAGCCGCCGCAGTTATCCAGAGACTCAGAAAGAAAAAAATAGAAAAAAAAGAAAAAGAAAATGTGTGCCTAAACAAAGAGGGCGGAGTGAAAACCCGAAAGGGCGCTCCGAGTAAAAACAGTGGGCATACAACGGACTTGGTGAAAACCCGAAAGGGCGCCGAAGGTAAAAACAGCATAGCTGCTAAGGGGCAGGCAAGATCAAACACCCGGGACGTGGTGAAAACCCGAAAGGGCGCCACGGGCAAAAATGACGGGAAAAGGCAGGCTGTAGTGAAAACTCGAAAGAGCGCTGCAGGCAAAAATGGCTTGAATGAAAAAAAAAAGTGCAGGTACCAAGAAAGCAGACAGTCCAGATCGGTTCAAGCAGTTACAGTTCAAGAACAAGAAGTGCAGTCAGGAGCGAAGAGCTCTACAAACTCTGACAATCTCAAGAAGCAACAGTTTCCATTGCCTACACCTCTGAGGGAATCAAAGGAGCGCACAAGTCAAATCTCAAGACATCGGTCAAGGCATTGGTCGAGCCCTAGTTCTGATTCCTATATCCTGACACAAAATCCAGACACACTCACAAGACAACTCATGGCACAGTAGATTTTCAAACAGTTTTCTTTTTTTAATTAAATGCATCATATTTCTTTTACACATATCATATCATCTTTTTCAAAAAAATACAAAAAAATGCATCATTATCAATCATATATGCAAAAAGGAATGTGCAGGTGGCCAACATAATCAATCTCTACCCTCCTCCTGGGCCACATCAGGTGAGTCCTCTGACTCATAAAAAGATAGCCTCTCTCTCAACCTGCTCACCTCCATACGCAGGTAATGCGCCTCGTCACGCTCAAGGGTACGGATCGCTGTCTCCTCATCAGACAATCTCTGATCGGCAGCCAATCTCCTCGACATCATCTCACAATGATACCGAAGTGCAGAGATCTCAGACAGCAGATGGCCATGAGTGGCCAAAAGGAAGCAAGGATCAATGAAAGGGCGCTCCTCAAAAGGTTCATATGAACCAGATGAAGAGCCAGCATCTCCGAGGATATCCTGCTCATCCTCATCAACAGTCTGGTGCCAGCAAGGGATATGTCGGTACAAAGACTGCTCAGCAACCCAGTACTGATATGGGGCGGTCGCCATCGGAAAAGTCCGCAGCTCAAAACCCAGCAAATCAGCAGTCAAGTGACTCGCCCAAGAACAATCAATCCGGGTCCTAAAGTCAGAGGATCTGGATGGAAGTGCTCGACGCCCAATACCCGTGAAAGCGAAAAGAGGAACATCCTGCTCGTACCCAAACTGCCGCAGGAACCGAATGTGATGATAAGAAAAGTAGGATCGAAAGCCTACCAACATCAGAGGATGGCGGTGTGCATCGCAAAGCACTGGAGGAAGTGAAAGCCAAGATGACTCCCAACGAACGTTCCAGTCACGAAGTTCAGCAAACATCCTGCGATACAAGGGCTCGCTCATCCTAGCTGTATGAGGAAGAAACTCCATAATGTGTCGCATAAGGTCTGGGCGACGAGTGTCAGGAAAAGGTACAGGAACAGTCATCAAAAGACGCTCCCATAGCCAGGCCTGATCACAGAAAGGAAAAGAAGTTCAGCTAAAGCAAAGCAATCCCCAACAAAGCAAGAAGAAAAAAAGGTGTAGAAAGGATACCTGCAGAAAGGCACAACAGCCGCGAAGGATACGAGTGCGGCCCAGGGCGCAGTCGGTCAGCCCATTAAACAGCTCGGCCAAGATAAGAGAAATGATCCCCTGCCGTCGGATAGCTCGGCTCATCACCTCAAAAAGCAGAGGGGTCTGGGACCTACGCCATCCCGAGAACAGCACCTCAGCTATCAAGCAGAACATCAGTGCGTTCCGAGCAAAGGTAGAACTGGCCACACCCCAAGGACCCGAAAAAAGATCATACAGTAAGTCCAAGGAGAACACTATAGCATCCTGACCGGCAGCTGCAGGATGAACAAGATAAGAAATTCCGAACCAGTTCTGCGGTGTAGCAGTCTTCGGCGAGAAATACTGAGTATAATCCAAGGGTAGGCCTGTCAAGCGTGCAAGCTCCTCCAAAGAAGGCCCCATCTCCATATCGTTGAACGCAAACAAATTCAACGAAGGGACCCAGTCAATCAAGGCAGCTCCGAGCATCCTCCAATCAATATCAACTCTGGCCATATGGATCAGACTGCCGAAGCCATAGGACTCCAAATCCCGAATCTCATAAGCTGACAAACTATCAAGCCAAGCAAGCAGTCGTGGCGAGCAGGAAGAACGAGGAAGCAGCTGACAAGTCCTCACTGGTACCCCCTCCAGCACAAAAGGCCCAGAAATCAATGATGACTCATCAAGGATCGGAAGGTCAACGGGCGAAGGAGAAGGAAAAGCTGGAACCTCTGCAGACTCGACAGCCCCTGACCTGCCCTCAGTAACGGCTATGTCTGATATAGTCGCATCACTATATGAAACTGTCATAACCTCAGCCGCATGGGAAGACTCGCCCACCTCATGAATAGAGTGCGCAAAAGACCGACGATCAGGAGAAGGACGATACTCCCCATCAAAAGGGCTACCAGTAAAGATCACACCGCACATCATGGCATCCTGGCTAATCTGACCGTCGAAGAATACATCTGAACCATCAAAAAGGGTCCCGGCAACCCCGATCGAAGAATCAACGGTCAGATCTGGACCTGCGGCCCCCTCCAACAGGAAATCATGAATCCAATCATCATCCTGGCCGATCAAAGGGATCATCGAGGCATCCACACCGTCCATCATCAGGAGGACATCATCAATGACCACATCAAGTCCACCCAAGCAAGTATACCGCATATCTTGGCCCTCATCCAGAGCATCCAAACCGTCAAAGGTATCATCTAAACCATCCATCCCATCCAAGCATGAGATCAGCCCATCTATGTCCTTTGTGGTCCCATCACCACCATCCATCACATCATCCATGTGGCCCACATTCAAGGGATGCATAGCCTCACCTATGTCCCATCCCATCATCCTATCCATACCATTCATTTCTCCCACAATGAAGGGCCCATTCAAATTCGAAATTCCAGCCATCCCACCATTAATGGGGCCATTCAAAGCTCCACCAACCACCAAGCTTAAATCTTCATCAATGCCCCCTCTTAATGCCCCATCTACCCCATCCATTAAAGGTATCTCCCCATTATCAAAGCTCAATTGAAAATCTGGAGTGTGGGACCCACCATGGGCAGCCCCCACAGCCCCTAAATCACCACCGTCCATGGCCCAAGAAAGGACAAAGCAAGATGAAGACAAGATGATGAGGGAAGATGAGACAAGAAGAATATTCATGGCTGGAATCAAACTCGCCAGTGCAAAGCAGGTGGAGACAGGGACAGTGGACAGAGAAGAATGTCCGAACCGGAGCCAGCCCAGGCCGCTCAAGAGGCAAGCCCTAGGCGGCCTGCCCTGGGCTGCCCGTACAGACGCAGATTCTCTCTCTCCGCGGGATTGGCTCCAGAGTTCTTGGTAGGTGAGGCTGACAGTCCACGTCAGCAGATGGCGCTCCATGGGCCGCCCAAGGCTCCGGTCCACTCCAGATTTCGACTGAGGCTGATCAAGATCATATAAAAGGTGCCCCACCGGTCCAATCACGAAGCAATGCGGCCAGAGCATGGCTGATCAAGTCAAAGAGAAGGAAATGTGATCAAGTGGGGGCCACAAGCAATCCAAGTCATTCAAACACTAGATCATCATGATCTAAACCATTGAAGGACCTGCATGAGCCATCAAACAACAAGATCAAAGGTCTGATCATCAAAAGAAGGGCCAGAATCCAAGATCTAATCATTAAGTGGGCCCACAAAGCCAAGTTAAGCAATCTGAGATGTTCAAGCCGTCATCCACACCATGAGAAACCTTCTTAGCCCCACAAATCATCAAAAGAGGTGCCCCAAAGTAAAGCCAAGGTCTCAAATGGGCCCACAGGGCCGAATCTATCAAATCTGAACCATTCAAGGGCTAAATCATCAGGATCTAAACCATTGGAAAGCTTATACAAGTCATGGAACAACAAGATCAAAGGGCTGATCATCAAAAGAAGGGCCAAAATCCAAGATCTAATCATCAAGTGGGCCCACAAGGCCTAAACAAGCAATCTGGACCGTTCAAGTCATCATCCATGCAGCTAAGAAGTCTCAAATCATGAAGGAACAAGTCAAAAGTCAAAGCGTCCAGACATCATCAAAGAATTTGAGACAAGTCGAAAGTTATATATTCATTCAAAAGAGCTTGATACAAAAGAAGATAAAAGCAAAAGTACAAGGCCATACAAAGCAGAGTACCCAAGCAGGCTACAAGTCGCCAACATAATCATCATCGTCCCTCATCGCATCCCGCTCCCCGACGATAAAGATCCATCAAAGGAGCAGTCACCGAACCTCCAGCATACCTGCGACGGCCATCGGGAACATAAAGCGAAGGAAGCAGAGGCCCCTGGCCGAACAGCAAATACCACTCATCATAATCACGATCCGGGATCGTAAAACGAAGTCCAGGCTGGCCCACAAGAGCCTCAACTCTCTCATCAACTGGCATCCGAGCAGCTGGAGGAGGTGCAGAACAAGGGACCCGAGCCACCCCAGTGACTTGCCGAAGCAATCTCTCACCCAAATACCACTGAAAAGATTCAGCGTCAGAAAGCTTGATATAGAGACATGAAGCATCGTATGCCTCCACACGCTGAGGGGTATAATAGAGAGGGAAACTGGCATACGGCATCCGAGCGAGCTGCAGCAAATGAGGTCACCACGATCAGTTACGGTACGGCACGAGGGGTAGGGAAAGCAAGATACTTACGTCCTCAATGGTCAGCCTGTCTATGTCAGCACGCCAATTGTCCCCGGGAACTCGAGAGTTCCGCTGACGGTTTTGTTGGCGCCAGTACATGTGGCGATACTGAGAGGGCTCAATATCATCCCGCATCCTCGGCGCGAGATGGGGAAAATGGTTATAAAAGCAGGTCTGGACAAAAGCACGTCTAATAATCAGATAAAGAAAGAAGGCGAAAGCCCTTCAAGACAGGTGAAAGAAGAGATACCTCAATGACAGGCCAGAAGCCTGTGAAGGACCGGCTATGCCGACAGGTCTTGTCCAAACCTTGAAAGATATGGGTCAAGATAGCCCCATTCCAGTTATAGGGATGATGAAGATCCTCGACTAAACGAAGAAATTTAGGATCAACTCTCTCATTCGCATGGCAGAAAAGAAAGGATCCAAAAGCATAAGTGATCATGGCCCGGCCTTTGTGGAGGGCCTCTCGCTCGGTGGTGGGGATGATGGAGGCAAAAGTGTTGTAGAACCATCGCATCTTTACTTGATGGCCTTGGAATTCACCCTCGGGTGGGACATCACCAACGAGCCGTAGCCAGTCAGTGGAAGTGAGAGGAGCCAGAGAGCTGACTTGAGGAACAATTGTTCCATGAAACGGGAAGCCTATTTGCATGTAAATGTCCAAGGGGGTTATTCCCCATTCCCCACAAGGGAGCTGGAAGGTGTGGGTCTCATCCAGCCACCTCTCGCAAAGGGCCGCGAGCATCATGCGGTTAGCATCGTTATTATGGAAACGTAAGGTAAGGAGGCCAGCAAAAGGAGTACCATCCAGTACTCGTTCAAGCAATGGCTATGGATCCTTCACCCAGTCGTCCCGGCGATCCCTGGTACCTCAACCTTTGATAGCGGGAAGAGGTTGATGCTCCATAGCTAAGGAACACATGTGATCCCCTCGGCGGACAATGAAGGCAGGATCATCTTCATCAATCACTCGGTGACCCCTGGTACCATCCGCCATTGAATCCTACAAGCTTGGCAAGGTAAGTCCCTACCCATTACCCATTAAAATCCAAATTATCATCCAATAAACCCATGGGATTGGACTCACATTCAAATGCAAAATCTAAAGTCCAACTCCATGTGTCACTTAAGATATGTGTTGAGCCCATTGGAAAAAGTAAGGCCCACCTTAAAGAAGGTGGCATGGCATGCCTTAGGCAAGAAAAGTCTATCATCCAAGGACACATTTTGGACAACAAATGCACTCAAGTGCCGCGAGATCAACAAAGGATCTTAATGAAGCCCCTCTTCAAAGTCCATATGTGGCCAAAAGATTGATCCACTTTTATGCCAAGGCCATGATTCTCACTTAAGATGTTTCCATCTTTTTACACATGTGCATGGACAAGTGGGGAATAGAAAGGAAGTGGGCCCCCAAGAGCAACCCAAATGCCTCATCTCAATGGATTGGAGAGAGCACATAGCCCACTTTGAAGAACATGAGGACCCATTCATGGGTTAACCATGGGCAACCTTATGTGCCTCATCTTGATGAAAGTTTTGACCATGAGAATACAACATGGCGGTCCACCCACAAACATATGGAATCAAAGAGGCCAATGGTAAAATTTTGATCCACATAACCCACATGAGGAGTCAAAGTTGGAAATGCCCATGTAAAGGCAAGTTTGGGCAACTTATGTGCACCAACTTCTTCACCAAAAAGGAAGACCATTTGAGCACAAAAGAGCATGGCTTGATGAGTCACCCAACCATCATAAAAATGGCTAAGAATGATATACATAGCCCACTTGAAGATCAAAATCCGAAATGTCCCAAGGCATGGGACAAAAATGGGCAACTTATGGGTATCATTCTTTCTCATAAATTCAAAGAAAAACCACTCATATTTAAAATGATGGTGGAATGACCCACCAAGCCCCAAAGAAAGGATCAAGGAGCTATGGTTGTATGGATAGCTCACTTGAGGATCATCCATTCGAGATTGATAACATTAGAGGGAAACTCTTGAGAACCACATTCCTACCACAAAGAAAACCATTTGAACTTAGTGAGATTGTGGGAACAACTCACTCATGGGACTTGTAGATGGTCAAGTAGCTCAAGTCCTCCATCCATCAAAGAAAAAGCATGAAAAGAAAAATCCTACATGAACAAAGTGTAGTGGGGCACACATGGTTCAAAGAAGTGCCCAAGTTTCAATAAAGGCCCAAAAGCCCATCCACATGAAAAACTCCAAGGAGCCCACTACACCTTGTACAAGGATGTACATCATAATCAAGAGATAGTGGAAGACTTGAGCCACTTGTCCATAAAGGCCCAATTAGAAAATCTAGCCCACTTGAGATCCAAATGAAGAATGGGCTAGTCATCTTGGTCCATACATATGTGAAGAAAGATGGGGTCACCCAAAGTGAGCCCCATGAGCCCAAAACTTGAGATGGGCCTTACCATGCCCATGGGCCCAAGTCTTGGAAAGAAGATGGAAAAGAAAAAGAAAGCTCCAAAAGAAATGACAAGGGCAAGAAAGCATGAGGGAGCCCAAAATGAAGCATTGGGCCCATCAAATACACCAAGGGCCAGGACTTCACTTTGAGCCCATTTGATACATATGAAAAAAGGCCCAACTCCCATGAAAAAGATAGAGTATTTTGCCATGCACACTTGATGACATGGCAAAATCACCCTTTACATACACATGAAGGGAGTGTGAAAAGAAGAAAAAAAAATGAAGTGGAAAGCTTGCAATGTCCTTCTCCATGCACCACCTTTGAAAAGGACTTGAGATCTAGAAAGTGGCCAAAAACCCTTGGGCCCACCCTCACTCTTCTTGGAATAATTACATGAAAAAAGAAAAGAGCCATGAGAAGAGACAATGAAGAAGGAAAAGAACAAGAAAGAGAAAGGGAGTGGTTCATACCTTTACCACTCACCAAAGAGGGACCACCTTGCTGTCCCAAAATGTCTCTAAGGGCCACCACTTGAGAGAAGCAAAGGACCACCAAAGAAGAGAGAGAAAACTTGAAAAAAGAGAGAGTATGAGAGAGAGAAGAGAGAGATTGCACGTTGAGGGGGGCAAGAGTGCCCCATGTTATATAGAAAAGGGGAAGGCACCCTTTTACCCAGCCCACTGAAGAGACCAGGGGTCTAAGACTGTCCGGGCGGCCCATGGGAGGCCGTCCTAGCCCCTACCTACATGAAACGACTTCCCTCCCCCTCTCCTTGGGAAGAACTCCTCCTTGGGAAGGGTGGTTGCAAGTGAATCTTGTACCTCCATGTAAGAATGAAGTGATGGAAGAGAATGGTGAGAAAAAAAAAGAGATCTCACCAAAATCTCATCTTGTGAGAAATTGGTGGGAAATTGGCTTGATGATGTGGAAAAGTTTCATGGAATTTTCAAGAAAAAGAAAGAAAGATTTGACTTGGTCAAACAGTGATCTTAACCATCCAAGTGTATGACCTGATGATCCGAACCATTCCAAGAAGAATTCCCGTAGTCTCCAACCTGGATTGCTGCTCTCTTGTACATATTTGTGGTCCGAAGACCTTAAACTACGTCGGGATCAAGATCCTGAGGGATTGTCAATAAAATCGGCATCTGTCTTCTTCAAGATCTGGTGGCTCCGGACATTTTCTAAAAAACAAAAAAAAATATATTTATGCATTTCCAGCACTTGCATGTACATATTTTGGGTCCGAAGACCTTAAACTACGTCGGGATCAACATCCCGAGGAATTTTAATAAAAACCAGCATCGATCCCAGTCTTTAAGACCAACATCGGATGATCTGGATCATTTCGAAAAATAAAAAATATATCACCAGCCCCTCTTTTAAAGTTTTTGGGTCCGAAGACCTTAAACTACGTCGGGATCAATATCCCGAGGGATTTTCAATAAAAGCCGGTATCGATCTTGATCAAGATCCGCTGACACCGGACATTTTCCAAAAACAAAAAAAATGTGTTTGCCCCCTTTTGTACAGTTTTTGGTCCGAAGACCTTAAACTACACTGGGATTAATTTCTCGAGGGACCCTTTCTTGCTTCCAATAAAAACCGGCATCGGCCTCAACCGCTGGGATCAAGGATTCGATAACTCGGATCATCTCAAAAATACCAAAAATATTTTAAAGCTTTCCACAAAAACCAGCATCAATCTCGATCGTTCGAGCTGAAGTCTGGAACCTTTTCCAAAAAAAAAAAAAAAATGATTCACCAAAAATTTCAACTGCACAAATTCATCCCCAGTGGTCCGAAGACCTAAAACTACATTGGGATTAACTTCTCGGGGGCTTTCTTTCCTAACCTGTTCCAGACATGGCTGACACTTGATCGTACGGGTGTCTGGAATCTTCTAAACAGGTAAGGGCGGAGGCGGGCAGAACTCCGCAATCCTGTTCGTGTTGAACGCACCGTGATAGACAACCTTGATTTGGAAGTCGCTGTTGAAGCTGACGGATGTTCCCTGTTCCTAGAACTCATGAAGGGGATTAAGGCTGTTGGGAGGTGAAGCTCACCCTCACGGAATTGTGAGCAACGTAAGACCCCAAACTGGATTGACTAAGGGAAATGTGAGGATGTGGCTCATCTTGTGGCCGAAGGAGTCCGTCGGACGATACGTGGTCTATGTGCATTGCACATGAGGAACAGGCAACTTTGTGGGTGTGTTGACTGAAAACCCTCAAAATCTCCTCATCCGAAGATGTAAAACTACGGCACTTAACTGTGTGAGACTCGTCTTGCTCGCTGACGTAAAATGGATCGGGTGCCTTATCGGCAGTAGAAGCTGGAAATGGATGAAAATTCCATACTTTTCCCTGCATTTCAGAAAAATCACAAAAATACAAAAACATTGCAAAATCACTTTCTCAAAAAATCACAAAAAATATTTCCCTTGCTTTCAAATCAAATATTTTCAAAAATCACAAAAAAATATTTCCTTGGTTTTCAATAACCGATCTCTACCTTGACTACTCAAGTAAAAGATCCGGACCCAAATACTTACAAAAATCACAAAAAATTGTCAGTATCCCCAGCACTACAATTCAGGAGTCTTGAACTCCGCTCATTTCACAGTATGGGATGACGGATCCAATCACCCGCAAATTGGAATCTTGACCAAAACGGGCAACCAAACACCATCTCAATCACATGTATGCCCAGAAGAACATCTTGAAGTCGAATGATATCCTCGTACATTCTCATTAGCAAAGAAACAGCATCTTGGGACGATGGACCTGATCGACCACGGGTCGGGATCTTGACCAACCCGCTGTCCAAACCTCCATATCAAAAAGAAAATCCCCAGGGGACACAACCCTGCAAACAATAAGCTCAAAGTTCTCTGCACCCACAGCAAAAGTAAAATCATCAAACGAGAAGAGAATGAGCCAAGCCATGCATTCATCATGCATCTCCATGCATCAGCATCCATTGCATCCATCATCATGTTTACCTGCTTTCAAAATAAAAGTCGGTTAGCCAAAAGCCCCACAGGCATCCCTAGTGGAGGCGAGTGTAAACCAGATTCCCATTTCAAAAAGACAAAAAATATTTTCATTTGCAAATAAAAACCCCACGGAGTATCACTCCCCAGAGTGGGTGCCTTTTCAAAAATCCAAAAAATATTTTTCCAGTAGAGCGTTTTGTCTCCAAAACACTAGGAGATCTTCCATATCTCTGGGTAGGAGCCAACGCAAAAATCAAATAAGATCCGATGTCTCGCGGTTTCCCCGGAGACCATCGGATCCAATGCACTCAAAGTACGGTCGAACTGAACTCCAGTGTCAGTGCGGTCGTACCATATGCCAAGATACAAAAAGATGAAAGCCAAAAGGCTCGGTCACAGAAACCATTTGAACAGGTGGAAACGATGAATTGTAACCCAAGTATCAAAATCAGCAGATTGGGTGGAAAGAGTTCACCCGCACATACCTAGGCGTGGATGCCTGAAGTACCTTGACTGAGTCCAAGTCGGCGTAATAGAATCCCGTAAGACTATCTGACGCAGGGCGTCTAACCACTTTCACAGTCAAGCGAAACAAGTACTCCTGGAGTGATCTGGGAAAACATCAAACATCACACAAACAGTCTCAGGGTCAACAACCTCGTAAGACTACGGACGCAGAGGCTCTGCTGTACCTTTCCGATGTTAGTACCGATCGGGAATGGAAGGGTTGCGATTGGGTACCCAGGTTGCAGCAAACTGCAGGGACAATCGCAACGTTTTCTCCAAACTCTCGCGGTATGTGCGAGTTATCAACTTCCAGACAATCAACTGACTCAGATACAAAGGATAACAAAGATTCCAGACCACAATCAAGGAAATAATGAATTGCAAACCAAGCATCGAAACCAGCAGATCGGGTGGAAAAAGCCCACCCGCACATACCCAGGCGTGGATGCTTGAAGTACCTTGACTGAGTCCAAGTCGGCGTAGTAGAATCCCGTAAGACTATCTGACGCAGGGCGTCTAACCACTTTGACAGTCAAGCGAAACAAGTACTCCTGGAGTGATCTGGAAAAACATCAAACATCACACAATCAATCACAGGGTCAGTAACCTCGTAAGACTGTCGACGCAGAGGCTCTGCTGTACCTTTTCGATGTTAATACCGGTCGGGAATGGAAGGGTTGCGATTGGGTACCCAGGTTGCAGCAAACTGCAGGGACAATCGCAACGTTTTCTCCAAACTTCCGCGGTATGTGCGAGTGATCGGTTTCCAAACGATCAACTGACACAGATGCAAAAGCAAGCAAAGATTTCAGAACATGATCTATGAATGACCGGGTCAGAAGTGGGGTGTCCACTCGCTTTGGCATTCGGTTGCACGCAACCTCTGCCAAAGAGGGGCATCTGTAAACACCCCACCTTCGGCTACACTGTTGGTAGAGATAGCTGGTTGAATGGAGGATCATACCCCCAAATCCCAAGTCCAAACTCAGCCAAACTCACCCTTGTAAGCCCCATTCCATAGCCCAGTTCAAGCCCAAAGCCAGTCAACCCAATCCTAAACATCAGCCTGAAAAACCCCCCATAAGAAAAGCCAGTAAAAAAATCCCAAAAAAGTCAAACTCACTGAGTCAACCCGCTGAGTCAACCCGTCGAGTCAAAACACCGAGTCAACCCGTCGAGTCAAATCACCGAGTCGACCCGCTGAGTCAACTCACTGAGTCGACCCAGCGAGTCAAACAGCAGCCCTGAGGAAGCAACCGTACATCGCTGGAAACCGAGGAGCGGCCGTACGGGCGGCCCATAGCAGGCCGCCCGAGACAAATTACGAGCTCTGCCACTGCTCGCTGCTATAAATACCCCCCTCCCCTTCTCATTTCAACACACCACTCAGCCAGAGAGAGCCCGTCTGTCTGAGTCACCCTCCTTCATCCTTTAGCCCATTCCTTCACCAAGGAGAGCCCGAGTGAGGAGAGTCTAGCCCTGGTCCAGCCCAGCCTGACCACTGGTCCAAGCCTCCCAAGCCATTCAAATCTTGATCCAGCCACTCAAAGCCAATCCTTGCGACACCTCCGTCCACCCAGCTACTCTTTTCCAGCATCATCTCATTTGCATCTAGCATAAGTGCAACATTTACTTTTCTTCCAACCCCCCTGCTTCACTGCAAGCACCTTGATTCTTCAAGCACATTGCATATGTCTTAAATTAAGCACCTGTCAGTTCGAGTGTATGCTCTGGGCTTGCTCGTTGTTGGAACCTGCCCATCAGAAACTCTTACTGTTCAGACCTGCATTCATGCTTCACCATAAAACACCTTGATCATTCAAGCACACTGCATACGTCTTACATTAAGCACCTGTCAGTTCGAGCGTACGCTCTGGGCTTGCCCGTTGTTGGAACCTGCCCATCAGAAACTCTTACTGTTCAGACCCGCATTCATGCATCATGTCATCCATGAGAATATACGAGGATTAAACTAAACTTTCAAGTATCCGATCGATTCTGTGAAGTAGAGACCATACTTCGGTACGGACAGTGTGTGGGGTGCTTAACCTCTTCCCACCCTGTAACCGTGATCCCTTACCTTGAATCTTTGGCCGCAGATCGACAGGAGTCATTTTAGAGGAAGGAATCTTCGGATTTCCTTCTCTAACGTTTCTACGGGGTCTAGCCGACTATAGATTCGAAGTAACTGGCTAGTGGCGACTCTGGTCTTATATAAACACATTTTAAACATATCCAGCTTAACACGACAACCAAACGAAGCCCTCGAGAACGAGGCAAGCCAGTGGCACAAACGGCGATTTTGCACTCACGCATTCCTCATCTCCTTCTTTTCCGAAAGGAAAGGGGAAGGGAAAAGAACGTCGTCGTGTGGGAGCACGGAAAATCGGCGAGGGTCCACACGTGCAAATGGATGATGAAAGACAAAAAAAAAAGCTCTTATTCAGGGAGAAAAGGTCCAAAATGACACGTGGCTCTTTCTCTCCTGAAATCGAGTAAGGCGTGGGGCCCAGTGCTTGCTAATGGGGCATTTCAAGAAGTTGGGGACACCTTATACCTCACTTTCCACGTCCATAATCCCATTAATTAGTGATCCGAACCGTTGATTTTGTGGGCCCAAGTGGACGATCCATGCACAGTGAAAGTGCCCAAGATTGGAAGTTCTGCAACCCTTCAATGGACGGTCATCATTAGATGGCCAGGTTCCAATCTTGAGGAATTAAGGTGCATCGGCTGCCACGGAAAGCTGGGTCATGCCAAAGATTTTGGATCGTTGAAAAGTGGGCCCCACCTGGACGAACGGAAAACCTGAACAATATTATATTACAAGCTCATGAAAATCATACTGTGATCTTTGACCACTCGATGTAATCCAAAAGAGGTTTGAAGTGTACGGGAACTTCCCATGCACGTAGTTGGATTTAAACTCGTTCGCATCTGCATTGACAATCTAGACCGGTCATCAGGTCGATCCACTCTTCATAGGCTTCGTTGAAAAATATCATGCTGATCGGATGATCCACGCCTTCCATTCAGTGGCAGACAACAATGAATGGTCAACATCTTCGTATAAGATAGGTTGATGTTAGGAGGATTCGGTTGGTGTTAGTGGAAGAATACGAACTGGACGTGATGGACGGTCTAGATTATTTCTATTGCTAGAATACTCCCCATGCATTGGTATACCGTAAGCAGGGGCTTTGGCCTTTTCTGGTATTTCGATGAATATTTGACTGTTTTACTTTGAACATAGATGGTGTCTCAACCGTTGAATAATGAAAGAATCCAAATATTTTAAACCCTCATGTCCCACGTCTATGGTAATGCCTATAAAACGAACGGTTTGGATCATTGAAATGGAACTTAATCCATCGGCTATAGTCAAACCTCATATCCCTAGATCACACGAATGGCTTGGATAATTTAAGAGGCCACGATGACAAGTGAATTTGTGATGCCTCGAATTTTAGGGGTCGAGTACAACCTCGATTCCCAATATTCTGGGTGTCAATTATGCTTTGCGGAAGCGTGATTTCTTGTTTAAGATTCATAAGGTATCAAAGCACAAATTTATAATCAATTTAAGCAATAAAGTAGAGACAAAAATTAAATTTAAACCTGACCAATATGAAAAAAATGGAAGTAGGACAACTCTCTCGTAAAGTCATCGAACTCATCCTGAAAAGCATCCTCCTCTGAGATATCTGCATCTATCACAACAGAGCCTGGTGGTGTGTTACAACACCGACCCAGGTGCGGGTGTGAGTGATCAATTTAGTGAGGACTATAATTCGAAGTTTAACATGTTATCAAATGAAGCAGACTTAGGCATTGACCACAAGCAAAACAAAGATTTCTAGTCTAGTGGATTAATGCATGAATGACATGAGTTCGCATAACATGAATGTTTCGGATACGATGAGGAACACGAGATAGCACTGGCGCCACATTAAGCAACCAGGCACCCCAGAACCTCCAAAATGGAAATGAACTTGGATCATCCGTCGGTATCCTGGCCTTTAACAGTAGGACAGTTACCTAGGTGATCCATGACATGGATGCGTGATTAGGCCTTGAATTATTATTTCCTTTTCAAAAAGCATTTTGTGGAATTCAAAGTACCGAGTCCAATCACAGGTCTAAATCTGAGTCACTTGGCTCCGATGGTGCATCATCGATCATCACCAGTGACCCGAGGATTCCCTTTTTCTTCTACAACTTATTATGGTTCCCTTCACACTGATAAGAATGGAATTCCCCCACCTGTCTCGATCATACCGATATGGTGGAAAATTTCCAGTTTGCTCCAAGGACACTATCGGGAGGTGAAACACCCCAGCATAGGCCGACGACTCGATCACGGTGTCCCATACCGCCATGACCAGCCCAAGAGGCTTGACGGGAACACATCGCACATTCGGTTATTGGTGGACTCAACACATTTGAGGGCCCTGGGTACTCTGACTTCAGAGGACTATGATACAACAACCATCAGTCATCCACGTTGCCATATTTAGGCGGAACCGATTGGTACCTGGGCTTCCGTTTGGCTTGACGTGGGCAGTCAAGACTCGCGTAGCGAACTACCGTCAACCTTCCAATTTTCCAATCTCATCGGGTACGCCTCGGGTGACCAACAAACTTGGGTTACCCGTCTCAGAAGGTATGGCCAAGGATTTCATATCACATCTCATCTGATACTTGATTGAAATCTCACAATAATGAAACTTAGGAAAAATCCTATTAATTTAAATATACAGAATCAATTTATTTCTAATCATATGTGAGCATAATCCACCATAGGAATTCATGAAAAAAAAAGCAATTAAGAGTCAATTTAATTCATTTAAGCATTTTGTCAAACACATGAGCTACAAAACTTTGTAAACAGTATAATTACAATAAATCCTATCTTAACGATCAACAATGATTCGTCCTAAATCTAGCAGCCACATCAATCCTAAATTGACAACATTTGATAAACGCAAACCTAGAAACATAATCCCGCACCTTAGTATTAGGGTTTCTCGATTTCTGAGTACCTATGGTTGAGGTTGGTTGGAAAATAGGCAACGCCTATTCACAAGCCAAGGTTAAGGGTAAGATCACATATAATAAAATCCAAAATGGATTGAAATAGGTGATACGATTCACATCTTACCTCCGATTGCCAACCAAGTTGATCTAGACAAGGAAGTCAGCAGTTAAAGTGATGAACTCGCACCCGACGAGGATGAATCCTAGCACAAGCACTCTCAATGAACAATTC
Source organism: Liriodendron chinense (assembly GCA_003013855.2). Taxonomy (NCBI): domain Eukaryota; kingdom Viridiplantae; phylum Streptophyta; class Magnoliopsida; order Magnoliales; family Magnoliaceae; genus Liriodendron; species Liriodendron chinense. Next base: position 240,670 of record PVNU02003428.1, read on the forward strand.
CCTCTATTCTCCTTCATCTCTTTCTCTCAACTTCTCTCTCTTTTCTATTCTCTCTATTGTAAAAAGGGGTGAGATTTGTGTTGAGGAGAAATGCCCCAACACAACTCTATTTATAGGCCCAGATTTACCTGGATGGCCCTGGTGGTTAATTTGTCACACAAATGGCCTTAGGAAGTGTTAGTTTCCTTAGTAGAGGTTTAACGGGACCCACACGAGCCCATCCAAACTATAGGATAGTTATGACTTGACAGGATCTACTTAGGGTCACATTCTTTTATAATCTAGATGCAGCGATCGACGGATATGACGACAAGTTTGTTCAACGGTCACCGATCGTCGATCGGGCCTACGGCTTTGTGATTCTATGCGTGTAATTATTCGGAACTAGGGCCCTAAATTTCATTGAAATCTAACGGCTCAAAAGCCACAACTTTGCATAAGTTTGAATGACAACAGTCACTTAAGTTCCTAACAGATTCTAAAGGTATTCACACATTCATGCACTCGTCTTGTGAGCCCAAATTGAACGATTCGACACGCGATTTCGGCTCTATGTCCCGCGATGGACATCAAGCCCACTAAGATAGACGATTTTCCTTAATTTCTAATTTAATGGCCCACTAATGATCGGTCTAGACTCTATTTAGTATTTTTTCGAGGTTTTCAAAAATAGAGTTGAAGATGAGATTTCTAGGGTATGTTAAATGTGGTCCGATCTACCTACGTCTAAAGTTTGACTGATTTAAAATTAATAGAAATAATGTTTTGGCCTAACTCACTCTCATCCGTTGATTTGTAAGTTAGATGAAAATTTGATTAAGTTGGATTATAAGATTAATCTAAGCGGTGATTAGTATTGTTTTCGGTTAGATGATCATCATGCATCGGTTAGGTCAATTTATCAATGGTGGGATCCACTGGATCTTAGCCTTAGATTTATGGATCGCATGATTAAGCTTAAGCTGTCGATGATTGGGCGTAGGCGTTAGTTACTTAAGGATGTCTAATCGGATTTATATGATTCTTTGTTGGTAATACTAGCATGTTTTTTAGAATCGAGCATTAAACGTCCTTAAATTATGAAATAAATTAATTGTAGTGAAAAATCTTCTGAGGATTTTGAAATTTAAATTGGTAAAAATCTGGGGCGTTACAGAATTGCCTTCATGCGGACGGCGCGGATTGCGAACTACCCCCACCAGCACCTAGCTGGAGACGGACGGCAATGTCAGGGGTTATGTGGGGCCCACCATGATGTATATGTTTTATCCAGGCCGTCCATCTATTTTTAAAGATAATTTTAGGACATGAGCCCAAACGGAAGGTAGATTGAAGGTTCAAGTGGACCACACCACAAGAAGCAGCGGAGATTTAATGCCTACCGGTGAAAAGGGGCCACAAAAGTTTTGGATCAAGCTGATATTTATGTTTTCCTTTCATCCAGGTCTATGTGACCTTACGAAAAGGTTGGATGGACAATAAACATCATGGTCGGCCCTCAATGATAGGAGTTCAATCACCATTGCTTACTGTGGTGTGGTCCACTTGAACCTTCGATCTGCCTCCTTTTTCATCCCATGACCTAAAATGATCTTTAGAAATAAATAGATGGTGTGGATAAAACATATACATCATGGTGAACCCCACAAAACCCCCAACAGGACCGTCCGCTCTCTAGCAAGGTCCTGGTGGGGTAGTATCCACTCCGCGTCCCATGCGGACGGATGTGGATTATCTGCGACCATTGATCACCTGGGTGCGACCTTAGACGTGGGGCCCACCTTGATGTATACGTTATATATCCACGCTGTCCATCTTTGCCAGCTTATTTTAATGCATGGTCCCAAAAAATGAAGAGATAAAAATCTCAGGCGGACCACACCACAGGAAACATTGGTTATTAAACACCCACCGTTAATAACTTCTTAGGGTCCATTGTAATATATATCCATTTGATTATAAGGTGGGGAAAAAACAAAAATAGCAGCTTGATTCAAAACTTTCATGGCTCCAAAGAAGCTTTTGATGGTGGGAATTCAATCCCTCCTTGTGTGGTCCACCCAAGATTTGTATCTGCTTCATTTTTTATGGTGGGAATTCAATCCCTCCTTGGATGGCGTGGATATACAATGCATACGTAGGTGGCCCTGCTGTCAGGGTCGCAGCTAATCCGCGTCCCATGTAACGCCCCAGATTTTCGAGATTTATTTGAAAATTCATTTTTAATTTATTTTTTTTTAATTATCGTACATTTACCGTTGATTTGCGAATAGCAGGACATCCGTAAGATATCCGATAGAAGACCCTTTACAAAAGTTGCTTAGAATGATCCCATAAACATCGTAGAAAGATCAGATTTCAAAAATCATGCACTTTTTAGATAATTACGAAAATGCCATTAGTTAAACTTAAGTTAAGATGCCATTTTTAAGTATTATAGTTTCTGACGATCACTTTCATGCAAAATCCTGGATTTAAGCTTTTGGGTACATATTAACCATACACATCAAATTTCAGCCCTTAAATCATAGTAGAAGTGGTCCGATTGTCAAATCAGCCCTTAACCCTTGATTTTCATGTCCATCGAGTGAGGAAACTAGATGCTTAGTCGTAGTCGAATATTTCTCTTCATATGAGTGACTTGGATTGTCTTTATCATGGACCAATAGTGTGATTTGAGTGACCCACCTTGATAAGTATCTTTCTTACGCGCGAAGTTATCCCGTTCTAAAAATTAACGAGTTACCAACTCTTCTCAAATCTGAACCTTTCAATTTACCCACTTCTCACCATCAATCGCTTCTCAAATTTGGACCACTTATTATACTCATATGACTACGAGTTTACACAAAATTTGGACCCCGATCTATAATCCTACACCGTTGAACCACAAAGCCAGCACCTTCCTTTTCCGCCAAAAATTGAAATTTCAGATCTAGGCATTTCTCACCATCAATCAACTACTAAATTTTGTACAATTGTTTGCCTATCATGACTACATATTTTTCCAAAATTTGGGCCCTGATTATCAAGCGTAGACCGTTAATTGAGATCTAGCCCATTTTAGCACCCGTTAGGCCATTTTCAAGGATCGGCCAATCTAAAATGTGGATCATCAAGAAATTTACGTATTCTGACTCTACTCTTCAAGCTTAATAAGATGAACAGATTAGAATTGATCATAGATCATCCGAATATTGAGATTTGAGAAACCCACCTCAAGAAGTTATTACACAAGACCTCGCGTGCACATCCCTCTCCATATTTCTACTACGCACCTCCAAATCCTTCTCCTAACCCTAGCCTCCATGCCCTAGAGAAAGAGAGAGACACACAGAGAGAGAGAGAGAGAGAGAGAGAAGAGAAGAGAGTTCTTTCTCATATTTTTCCAGCGGCTAGGATCTTCTACAACCCTCTTCTTCTAAGTCCATCCTAAAGTGAGGATTTTCCTTCAAGCCCTTCATTAATAATATCACGATTATCATAAGTTTCTTTTGTGGCATGTGAAGTTGTTTTGTTTTGAATTACTTATCCATATAATATGAAGTTTGATGTGAGATTTGTAATGAATATCATTATATGGTGATGTGATTTCTTTTTTTTTTTTAGATTTTTTTACTAAGAAACATGTGTATTTGTGTTATTTATTTTTATGAAATCTATGCCCTTATTTTCTTAGTCCATGTATTACAAGTAATATTGGTTTTCATATTGTGATATGAAATATGTGTATAAGATCATCATATAGCAATCCCATTATTGTATACTCTTTGTCCCTAAGTTGGTAAAATTATTCGATGTAGAGAGATGGAACCCATGAGAGGTGTCCATGATGGAAGAATATATCTTGACTTAACTGAGAGAATGAAGTGATTGTCTGTTAATGGATCTTTACATGTACATGATGCTTAATTTGATCCATTTACAGTACATGGGTATTTTAATGAATTTAGTCATGATGTACAACATTGGCTTTTTGGGACATGATGGAATCATAAAACGGGACAATGAGTGGACACTAATGGTATACAAATTCTCATGAGCCGGGGTTGGTGCTATGGACACTAATCCCGTGCTGTCGGCCTATGCTGGGTTGCTTGCGACTCCCCATAGTGACCATTGAGTTTTATTTAAATTGGTTGTATGCGAAAACACTTAAATAAAGGTGAAACTAAAGTCATGCATTCACTTGGCTCCATGTGGGTGTACGGAGTTGAGAATAGGCTAGAGCGTCCTACTTCTCCCGTACACTGTCACGTGTAGATTTGGGCTATGAGCGTCCCGTTTCTCACGTGGTCGGGCAAAACTATGGGCTTGTGCGTCCCAGGAACCTCTGGTGACTAGTGGCTAGCATGAAGTCGTAACAGGGAGTCTCCCACTTCATGAATTGTGATTCTAGCCAGGGTGCCTTAGCCAGAGCATGCATTCCATGCATCGCATTAACAAAGATTTTTAGTTGGTTGTTTTGATTTGATTAAATGATAATATCCTGCTTGCGTTTACTCTGTACCGTTATTATTATTCTTGATTGTCTTGGAGGAAATATTCCCCACTATGATAGCGTTTAACGCTATCCCAAACACAATTTAGATGATGCAGGTGAAGATCCAGGTAATGAACCCGATTTTCAAGGAAAAGAGTTCGATGGTTCGTACAATCACATGTCGGATGACGATGTTAGAAAAACTTAGTTGATATTTTCATTTATTAAATATTTCTTTGAGTAGTTAATACATTTATGGAATTGTAATAAGTCTTCAAGAGAAGACATGGTTTTGTATTTTAATTAATCAGTATGGATATTGGTTGGTTCCTTTATTTAAACATTGATGATGACGTAGTAAGTTTGATAGAATAAGATGATAATTGTTTCCGCCATTGTGCTTGAATACTATATTTTATTATTTGACAAATTAGTTATTCCATAATTTACTTGGGAATTCGACTGTTGTGTTATACACGAAAGTCGAAAATCTCGGGACGTTACATCCCATGCCGACAGTTGTCTAATACAAATGATGGTTTCGATGTAAGGGAGCGGTTGCATCGAAGCTGCCTCAGCAAATTATATCTTGTTTTTTAAATCGGATTGCGTGTTGAGTTACTTAGTTTTTATGTGCAAACTATGTTCTGCCCACAGTAAATTTACGTAGTTTATCCACGCCGTCCGTTCATTTTTCCAGCTCATCTAGAGGTTAAGCCCAAAATTGAAAGATATCCAAAGCTCAAGTGGACCACATCACAAGAGCAGTGGGAATAATGATTTTCACTGATGAAACCTTGCTAGGGCCCACAGTCATTATGTTTATTTGTCATTTAACTTGTTAATAAGGTCACATAGATATGAATGAAGGAAAAAACACACATATCAGCTTAATCTAAAACTTCCGTGGCCCCCAAGATTTTTTCAACGGAAGATGTTCAATTCTCAATGTTCCGTATAGTGTGGTCCATTTGAGCTTTGGACAAGCTTTATTTTTTTTTTGACTCAAGCCCTAAATTTATCTAGTAAAATGGATGACCGTAGCGGATAAAATACAAAATTCACTATGGACCATAGAGTTTACTCAGTATGAAGTCTTAGTTATTGTTTTGAATTTTGATTTTGCTCAGCCTGTCTGTACTTATAAAATGAAGAAATACCTCTGTTATTGGTCTCCTCACTTTTTAAATAACAATAATAATAAATAAATAATTATAAATAGCAATTGCTTGTAAATACTTTATAATTTAAAATGAAATAAAATAACTTGTACATTTTTATACTTGAAAAGATTATTGAATAAAAAAGGTTTTGAACTTGCTGATCTCCTCCAAACGTGCAAATTAGATCTGGACGTGATGTCCTACAGACCACAAAGAAAGCTAAGAGATCTCCTCAATGCTCAAGTTAGTTGGGTAGAAGAGCTCAAAGGCAAGGTTTTTGGGTTGAATATTTCGTACCTTGGGGTGTGGATGCATCCTCTATTTATAAGACTTTTGGAGAGATGTGGAAGGCCACAATCATGGCTATGATCATGGGCACCACTCTCACAAGGGTGGCATCATTATCAGAGGTGTGGATCACGCCTATTTCATTAGGAGATGAAACATATACACCAGCCCCAAACGCAACCAATGGTTGACATGCCATCTCCATTGTTCCTAGAGTTGCATAAGTTTGGATGATTTTTCACCCAGATTATATTATCAATTAGGAGCGTACCTGATGGACGGAGTGGATTTTACATACACAATATGGTGGGCCTTAAAGAGCAAGGAAGTTTTACACTCCGCTGAAAACGGTTGTAATAGCGGATTCTAGCTTGACTATGTTAATTGATATCTATGGTTTATCTGACATCATTCCGCGGACTTGCATTGGTCCACTTATCACGCGGTTTGCAACGTCTGTCACCATCACAAGTTATGGTCCACCTTCCCATCCCGGCATCTTCTAATCGAAACACGTGTGGGGCCCGCATTGAAGCCATAACTTGTTAAGCAGCTCCAGGATCACGCGCGGAGAAGTTACGTCATCTCCCAGGATAAACTGTTAAGCAGCTTTAGCTGGGAAGCGTATTGCTACCCGACTCTGTGGGGCCCACCATGATGTATGTGTCTTATCCACGCCGTACATCCGCGTTGACAGATCATTTTAGTGTACGAACAAAAAATTGAGGCATATTCAAATCTCAAGTGGACCACACCATAAGAAACAGTGGGGATAATGATGCCATCATTGAAAACTTCCTAGGGCCTACCATGTTGTTTATTTTCCATCCAAACTGTTCATAAGGTCACACAGACTTGGATTAATGGAAAACACAAATATCAGCTTGATCCAAAACTTTCCGTGGCCCCCAAGAAGTTTTCAACGGCAGGCATTCAATATCCACCTTTTTCCTATGGTGTGGTCCACCTAAGTTTTGGATCTGCCTCTTTTTCAAGATCTTACCCTAAAATTAGCTCTCAAAACAGATGGACGGCGTGGATAAAACACGTGCATCATGATGGGCTACAAAGTAGGGACATCTCCAGGCAATCTCCCTCTGTTAGATCAGACAGCGGACTGCAACTATTTTGTATTTTCTTACAAACGCTTCACATGTGTAGAATATCCCATCGGTTCAAAGGTGGCCCATAACATGATGATCATCGGTGTAGGAAAAATAGCCTCCTCACACCTTGGGTGGGCTATGCTATACACTATGGTCCACCCAAGGGTTGAAAATGCTAAATTTTGAGACCAAAAGATCAAATAGTGGACCAACTAGATTAACGGCTCAGATCTAGCTACGTTACATCCGACTTGGCACGTTTGATTTGGTGGTAAATGAGAGTATTTCAAATCCATATAGTTGCCTTTTTGCGTTTGACAACATTGGATTTGGGGGTAATTGGAGTGGAGGGAGAGGAAATGCTTTTTTCCTCCCTTGTAAATGGAGGAGGGCGACACATGTAACAAAGATGTCTCTAAGGTACTAATTCAAGGATACATGGCATGTTTATGATATCTAAAATAATTTAATTATCGACTACAATACTAAAATCATATCAATAGAATGATGTGAACCATCCAAATATTGGACAAGTAAATGGATGGTTGAAAAACGTCGGTGAGTCACCTATTTGTAATCCTTGCATTTGTGGCCCACCCAAGGCTTAAAATTTCTTTTTATTTTGACAAAGTATATATTTTAATGGGCTTATTATAACCATTTTATCAAATACCACGTATGTATATTAATTTAGAGTATAAAAGCTAATTTAGTTAATCAAATCTACCTAATGTGAATATACCAAAAACTCCAATTGTCCTCCAATTACAAGGATATTGCATTCAGTGTATTTCAGCCAAACACTAATGAGAATTTAGAATGACGTTGAGTCCAATGTAATTATGATTCGAATTCCAATGCATTCAAATCCAAGCTCCCGTTAGCAATCCTCTAAAATACATGTTAGTAGTTGCATGTGGACCGTTGTACAGTTCGATTGATCAATCCAGACCATCAGTACCGTCGAGAAGACATTTCTTGGCCTACCATGCAAAATCACCACCAATCAAACAACTCTGGCCATCTGATGGAATGCCAATAGGAAATGGACGGTCAAGTAATTTACTGAAGAATACATCCAATCATCAACTTAAGCTACCTATTTGTCGGGGATCATCAGATAATCATAAATCCATGACTTGAAAACGGACGGCTAGGAAAAGAAGGGCAGCTTAAATAGGGGAATGATCACATACCTTCATATGTTCAAGCCTTTTCTGGGGCCCTCCTTATGGATGAGTAACATCCAATCCGTCCACTAGACGTGTACCCCAATTTTAGTTTTAGATCCCAGAGTTTTGCGTGATCCATAACTCAGGTGGTCCACACCTAAGGAAAGAATGGGGAACATTGGGTAGAGGGACACTCATCATAGAAACTCCCAGATGGAATGTAGGGTCCATTGGATATTTCATCCAAACCATTCATCAAATGCCGTTCCATGTGGATGAAAGGAGACACCGAAATTCAAGCTATTCCAAAATTTAGGTGGGCCATAAAAAGTGAATATATTGGTTTTAAGCATGGTTGTACATTGCTCCTTGTGGTGTTTCCAACTTGAATTTTTTATAGAAATGATTATTGGAATATACGGTTCCAATGAGGCGTAACACCAGATGAACGGTTTGGATTCCAAATAAACATCACGTGCGGCCCCACGCAATTAAAATGTATGGTACCTATGGCAATTACATAGTTTGAATCGCATGTGATCATTCCCCGATTGACGGATTGGATCATCTAATCACTGTAACTACAAACGATGGTTCGATGTGAGGGAGCAGGTTGCATCTAAGCTGCCTCGAATTGCATGTTGAGTTACTCAGGTTCGGACTGTGTAAACTATGTTCGGCCCATAAAGTTTATCCACGCTGTCTATCCGTTTTTCCAGCTCATTTAGAGGTTAAGCCCAAAATCGGAGGATATCCAAAGCTCAAGTGGACCACACCATAGGAGCAGAGGGAATAATAGTTGAAAGTTTGCTAGGCCCACAGTGATGTTTATTTGTCATTCAACTTGTTTATAAGATCACGTAGACATAAATGAATGAAAAAAAACACAGATATCAGCTTGATCCTAAACTTCCGTGGCCCCCAACAAATTTTCAACGTCCAATTCACCATGTTTCCTAGAGTGCGGTCCACTTGAGCTTTGAACCTGCTTCATTTTAAATTTTTATAGCAAAATTGATGAGGTATATATATTTCATCTAGTAATCGTGCTTTTTCTAGAAGTGAAATTACAAAAATACTGTCATTTATTTATTTGTTTCTTTAAGAAAGTGGAGAGGTTGAGACTTGCGGGACTATGTGGTATGTGTATAACATTCAACCAGTCCAATATATGCACCCTACTAGGGTGATAAAACGAGCAAAACATCACCCCAGTCAGATCATGAGATGGACTTCACTTGAATTGGGATAATTTTGAATCATGCATGTCTATTATATTTTACCAGTTGGCTCACCTTATGATTGGATCTACCATATTTTTAGTTCATCTAATAATAATGTTGATCAATTGTTGGACAGGTTGGATGTGAGATGGGAGCCACTTGGGCCCATATTTCTTGATTTTTCACTTTATTGTAAAGATAAAATAAAAAAGCCATCATTCGAACTCTAAATCTTGAATCTTAAAGAATTCCTATGTACAAGGGTGAGCAACAAAAAAATTCCAAGTTCAAGAATGCAAGAGTTTTGTACAGGATGATAAATGAACTAGTCTAGGTTTAGCTTCAGCTAGAATTTTAAATGGTTTAAGTAGAGCCGAGTCTATTCAAAAATTAGATTTTGGTTGGCTCAGCTTGACCATTAACAACCCTAGTCTGCACTCTATGTGGGTCGTCCTCATTGCTCTCTTCTTTTTCTCTCTCTGGTACTTTTAGTTTTCTCTCTCTCTCTCTCTCTCTCTCTTACTTCTAGGATGTAGGATGTGGGTTGCTGTTTTTTTCTTTTTCTTCTTAATGTTCACTTCAAATGTTGTATCTTTTATCTGGGTAAGTAATAAAAAGTATTACTCACTTGCTTAAAAAAAGAAGCCTTAATTTTATACTTATAAATTATGAAAAACCTCTACCACCAGTCGCCTCCCCTTCTAAATAATAATAATAATAATAAATAAATAAATAATTATAACCAGCAACTACTTGTAAATTCTTTATAATTTAAATAAAATAAAATAAATTCTACACTTTATACTTGAAAAGAATACTGAATATAAAAATGTTTAGAACTTAAAATTTTATTGGTTATGCAAAAGATTAATCCGGGCAGATTTTTGCCTCATCTTTATTCTGATGAGTCACACCTAATGAATGAGTTTGTTGAAATACACACACCAAAGCGGGCCCCACAGGCAACCAACAGTTAGGAAGTTTTAGTGTTTTAAAACGCTGCTGAAAACGGCTGTTCTAGAGGATTCTAGCTTGGCTATGTTAAGTCGTCCATCCTAAAAAATATCTATGGTTTATCTGACATCATCCTGCCTCTACAAATATGAACGCAGACTTGCATTGGTACACTTATCACGCGGTTTGCAACGTCTGTCACCATTACAAGTTGAGGTCCACCTTCCCATCACGGCACGTACGTTGTAATTGAAACACGTGTGGGGCCCGCATTGAAGCCATGATAAAATAGATGAGAAATGGGATCACGCGCGGAGAAGTTACATCATATCCAGGATAAACTGTTAAGCAGCAAATTTCATTGGTAAGCGTATTGCCACCCGACTCTGTGGGGCCCACCATGATGTATGTGTCTTATCCACACCGTACATTCGTGTTGTCAGATCATTTTAGGGTATTAGGAAAAAAATTGAGGCAGATCCAAAGCTCAAGTGAACCACATCATAATAAAGAGTGGGAATAATGGTGCCCATCATTGAAAACTTCCTAAGGTCACACAGACTTCGGAAAACACAAATATCAGCTTGAACCAAAACTTCCGTGGCCTCAAGAAGTTTTCAACGGCAGGTATTCAATCTCCACCTTTTCTTATGTTGTGGTCCACCTAAGTTTTGGATCTGCCTCTTCTTCGGGCTCATAACCTAAAATTAGCTTTCAAAACAGATGGACGGCGTGGATAAAACATGTGCATCATGGTGGGCTACAAAGTAGGGAAATCTTCAGGCAATCTCCCTCTGTTAGATCAGACAGCGGATGTATGGTAGAATATCCCATCCGTTCAAAGGATGACCCATAACATGATGATCATCGGTGTAGGAAAAATAGCCTCCGCTCACCTTGGGTGGGCCATACTATACTAGATTAACGGCTCGGATCTAGCACGCTTAGCTATCCTCTGAAATACACATGTTAGTGCTTCATGTTGCATGTGGACCGTTGTACAGTTCGATTGACCAATCCAGACCATCAGTACCGTCCAGAAGACATTTCTTGGCCTACCATGCAAAATCACCACCACTCAGACAATTCTAGACATCTGATTGAATGCCAACAGGAAATGAACGGTCAATTAAGTTACTGAAGAATACATCCAATCATCAACTTAAGCTACCCATTTGTCGGGGATCATCAGATCTTCCTAAATCCATGACTTGGAAAACAGGACGGCTACGAAAAGAAGGGCAGCTTAAGTAGGGAAATGATCACATACCTTCATATGTTCAAGTTTTTCTGGGGTCCACCTTATGGATGAGTACCATCCAACCCGTTCACTAGACGTGTCCCCCAATTTTAGATCTAGATCACAGATTTTTTCGTGATCCATAGGTTGGGCGGTCCACACCGAAGGGAAGAATAGGGAACGCTGGGTGGAGGGACACTCATCATAGAAACTTCTAGATGGAAAGTGAGTTCCAGTTGTATATGTCATCCAACCCGTTCATTAAATGCGCTACACGAGGATGAAATGGGACACCAAAACTCAAGCTATTCCAAAATTTAGGTGGGCCACAAGAAGTGAATATATTGGCTTCAAGCATGATTGTACATTGCTCCCTTTGTTGTGTCATGCCTGAATTTTTTTTGATAGGGATGATCCTTGGGACGTACGGTTCTGATGAGGTGTCACATCAGATGAACGGTTTAAATTTCCAAATAAACATCATGTCGGGCCCACGCAACTCAAATGTATGATACCTATGAGAATTACATAGTTTGAATCGCATGTGGTCATTCACCGTTTGAAGGATTGGACCATCTAATCACTGTGATTTTTGTATGGTATCCCATGAACTGAGTGTCAGACTGAATGGACGGCTCTGATCGACCGATTGGATTTTACAATTGTCACTAAAAAGCATAGAGCCCTGACATCCATGTTGTAGCCTGTAGGCGAGATTGTCGGCATCTAATCCTGCCTTAAGAAATAAAAAGAAAGACAGATTGAATCAAAGCAGGGAAAATCAGAGAAAAAATGGGGTCTTTTCCGTACAACTCCAGCTCATTCTACAAGTTATTCACCTGCTCATTCACTATTGCCTATGTGGGTCCCACCATACTATTTGTTTCATCCAATCCACACATTAAGTTAAAACCACTATAAAGATTGTATTTTCCAAAAATCAGTTCTGTCTATTAATTAGGTGGCCCACACCATAGAAAAGAAAGCCCAACCACACAATAACCTCAAAATTAGTGACGTGGCCCACTTGTTCGGTTGGATCGGCCTGATTTTTTGGGGTGTCCAACTTTCATGATGGGGAAAAAGGGTGGGCCCCACGCGGAATCCTTGTTATTGTGATAAGATCAAATCAAAATAATTGAGAAGGCTTTAAGCAATAAAGAGTACTTTTTCTTGCTTTTTGATTGTTCTCAAACACATGCAAGGGACAAAAGCTTGCCGTGTCTTACCCTTTTGTAAGAAGTCACTGTAGTGATGTTTCACCACCATTTTGAGAAAGATCCATCCTCTACACGTGGCACCACGTACGACCATCTAGCCATCTACATTTTGGGGGCCATGATGTGGGTGGAGGATAATCATAAATTACATAGATCAAGAAATCTTAACCATTCATCTGATGGCTAGCAAGTGATGAATTAAAAGTAAAACCATGGTCTGATGACTCGGACGAGTTTGATGCGAGTCACCCGAGTCAATTTGGAAGTTGGACATGATTGGGTTCATTACCACGAGTCACCTCCTACTCAGGTGAGTCTCTACTCAACGAGTCAGTTACCACCATTTTGAGAAAGATCCATCCTCCTCACATGTGGCAGCCGCGTACGGCCATCTAGATTGGGGGCCATCATGTGGGTGGAGGATAATCATAAATCACAATGATTAAGAAATCCGATCCCTTTATCTAATGGTTCTCAATTGATCAGTTAAAAGTAAAACCATGGTCTTAAGACTCGGACGAGTTTGATGCGACTCACCCGAGTCAAATTGGACTCAATTGGACATGATCCACCTCATTACCATGAGTCACCCCTACTTGAGTGGTCCAAATTTCAACGGCAAGATCAGTATAGTTCTTTGAGTTATACCTCATCCACAGGTGGGTCATCAATTTGGACGGTTTGGATTTCTTTACAACTATGCTGTGTGTGGTTGTAGACAGCTAAGGAGTCAAAAGTCATTTTTAAAATGGTGGTAAACTATCATAGAAATAAAGCGAGTAAAGTATTCAACCACTCTCTGTCCTTTTGAAAACTCCGGCAACAGACGACGTTTGGAGGAAAACCACAACTTAATCAACGGACCTTTTTAGGTTTGTCCCAATACATCCGATGTATTTCAACAAGAAACATCTCAACTGTATCCGTTTTATTTGGGAATTTATCAATGATCTCAACCGTTTATTTGATAGATCCAACCTTGTGTGAGGTAAGAATAATTTTTTTTTGGATTAAATATTTAGAACCTTTGATTATATAAAGGTTATGATGGCCGTTGATATTCTAAGAAAAAGAGCCAAATTCTCAAAGGATTGAAGTAATCGAATTAAAAAAATTATTTTGTTTATTTTCCATCGTACAAACTGAGAATCGTCACATAGACGGTTTGAATCATTGGATTCTGATCCAGATTCAAAGGCTAAAAGTCCCGACGTATCATATGTTAATACATCGGGATGTATTCGAGAGAGAAAACAAATCTCTTTTCACTCTATAAACCTCAGAAATGCGAAACCTACTCGCGCGATTATCAAAGTGAATTCTACCATACCTGCCACACGTGCGAAAGATCTGGACCATTAATCAGATAGAAAAATCTGTTCATGTTCCCAGATCCGAAGCTTAATCTGGTATGCTCATCAGGTTGGTTACATGTTTAGGAAAAAAAATGGACAGTTAAACTACATCAACGAACGTTCCAAATTCGAAGCATGCATGTGGCCCAATTGAAGAGTTCTAACCAAAGATCATGTAATTCCTACGTGATGAACGGCATGGATCTTCTACACGTGTAACTGGAACTACATATTCTACTCCTGCGAGTAGCCTTACCAGGGCTTTAGTCTTGGTCAGTTCTTCCTGATGGATAAAATAGCTATATTACATGAGCATGAGGAAGATTGTTGTTAGAAATCCTGTTTCAAAAATCATTCACTAGCACTTTCCTTTGATGGGTCATCTTATTTTTCGCCGAGAATCACGTGGACAGGATTATTTAATGGCCCACCAACAATCTACAGCGTAGATCAAGCTAAGATGGAAGTTCAACAAGAGAAGATTTATGTGGCTGTTGGGAAGGATATGCAAGAAGGGCTGAATACATTGGAATGGACTCTCAAAAACTGGGCTTCTCAATCTCTCTCTATAGTCATTCTCCATGTTAGCAGCAGTTCTAAGGATTTTGTGCACTACCCCATGTAAGTTAGCATTACACACAACTTTTTTTTTTTTTTTTTTAAATAATACCCATTGATTATTTTAATATTGGAATTTATATGGGTGTTTTTGTTTGTTTGTTTTCAGTTGGGAAGCTTCCTGCAAGTTCTGTTAGTGATGAGAAATTGGAGGTTTTTAGGAATTATGAAATGTCCCCATACACGAACTTTTGTGGGAAGGTTTGGGTCACATAATATCTTATTTTGTAATTGAAAATAATCTCATAGGCCATGTTTGGATGCACAAATGAATTGAATTGTGAGTGTTCATTTTGTTGACATGGGCCCATGGGGCTCACTTTTGGCAAACCACAGGTGGGTGGGTCTCGCACAGGTCTCCCTTGAAACGTTCTGTTGGGCATCTCCTTCTTAAGTTTTCTTCCATCGAAATTCAAATTCAAACGAGAAAAAACTAGGATAAGTAGAGAGATGGATATGATAGGGATAAGCTATGTCGTATCCGAACTCCTTGTAATTCTCTCGGTTTCTCTATTTTCAAAACATGAGGCGTACTCTTGATAAATGCATTTCATCCAAGATATTTTCTGTAGAGAAAATCGAGAGACGAATAACATTGATTGCTGATTAGGCTTTATGTAGATGATCTAAATTGTTGATTATGTTCGACAATCATCTTCTTAATTGTAAGATTAGAGCATGATTAGCTCATTTCCGCTCCTTTAGTAGTTAGGCGGATTGTTGGATGTGGGTCGCCTACCTTAGGCGAAGGTCCCTATGATTGTGTAAATACCGTCAAATCCTATGAGCCCACCAACTTGGACCTTTCACATTTTAATCAATAGGAAATGGCAAATATGAATCGTGCATCTCTTTCCAGTCCCATTTGAAAGTATTGTGATTGCAATTTGGGACCCAAAAACCCAATGTGGATGATGAAGAAGGAAATTGCAATTTGGTGATTTCAGTTTTATCAGACTAACAATGACAATTCAATCCTATAATGCATCCAAACGCAACCAAAGTGAAAAAAAAAAGAAAAAAGCCCTGAATTTTGGAATTGTATTTCCCACATTAAGGCTACTACTTGAGATATAAATTTCATTTGATAACGAATCAAGTTTTACTAATGATTAATTTATTTTATTGAATACGCTAGGTGAAAACGGAAGTTCTTAGAATCGAGAAATCGGAGGAACCCATGCACAATGTCATCGTTGGATTGATATCGAGACTTCATGTGACGAAATTGGTCATGAGCATTACATGCATGAAATCTTCATCAAGGTTTTTCTTTCTTGTTCTTTCCTTCTCTTCCTTTCTTTTCTCTTCCTTTTTATTTTTATTTTTCAAACACATTGTGGGTTCATCTCACTTAACAACAAATATTTCATTGATATTGGTGCAACCAAATGGAGAAGATCATTTTAATCTCTAATAATAATTATTGTAAACTAAAATGAGATGAACTTATTTTTAAGTGGCACTGAAAAAGGCCCTTGTGTTCTTTTAATGGTGTTTTTTTTTTCCTTTAATTTTCTCTCTCTGTAGGAAAGTGAAAAGTGGAATTAGTGGGACATTTTATGTACATAAGCACAAACCTGATTACTGTGAATTATTCATAACATGCGGAGGGAAATTGGTTCGGCTTAAAGAAGAAAGCGAAGAAGGATACTTGGAAGACGAAGATGGAGTAGTGATAGGCGACATGAGAAAGAGAATGAAGGAGAAAAATAGCTCTAAAGGTTGGCTAGAGAAGATGTTACCAGATAATGTAGCTAGTTATATGGTTAGAAGATCGCCTGGCCAAACATCATCAACTCAGATGGGTGATACAGATGAAAAGTGGGAGGATTGTGCTGAAGAAATAGAAATTTATCTCAGATCGCTGATGTTGAACTCGAACACTGGAGAAGAAGATGGCACCCCACGACTCAGTCCTGAACAGAAGGTTGAATCAGAAAACATAAACCCAAACATGGTAAGCATTTATAGAGCATTTTCCAGTATAAATCTTAGGGTGTGAATTTCTACTTGGCTTGAAAGCAAGTCGAGTCGAGTTGACTCAAAAATTCAGACGAGTTGCTCGAGACTCCTGAGCTTTCTTGATTTTTTTTTTCTCAGTAGTATTTAATATTTGGGAAGTAAAATAATATATAAGTAATGTCGAGTTGTGCTGAATCAATTCAATTTTTATCGAGTTTTGTTGAGTCGAGTCATGACCCAACTGAGTCATGACCCAACACAAGAACTTACTCACTCATCGTCGTCATTAATAGTCAATTTAAATCAATAATGCATTAGTGTTGTTCAGAAGTAATATTAATAGAAATAAGGAATGCAAGGGAGAATTGGTAGAAAAAAGATAATACTTATCTCATGTCAACTTCTAGGAACATTGTGGAAAAAGGGAATTCAGCTTATTTGTCTGGTTTGGGAAGTAATTTTTTTTGTATTAATTAGATAATAGCCATCTCATTTTTTTACTATATAAAATCTTTATTATGAATGCATATTGCATCCTATTCCACCCGTTTACACCAGAAACGGACAGGAGCTCCGAGTGGTCACTATGATGTATGAGTTTTATCCACATCATCCATCCATTTTGCCTTGACATTTTATGAAATAGGACGAAAATTTAGGCAGATCCAAGGTTCAAGTGGACCACACCATGGGAAGCAATGGTCATAAGTGATGCTCATAGTTGAAACTTTACAAAGGCTTACTGTGATGTTTATTTGCCATCCAACCTATTCATAAAGTTACATAAACTTAGATGAAGGGAAGATGACGGATTCAAAAAGTTCCATTTCCCTCAAGAAGTTTTCGATGGTAAGAGTTTAATACCCATTGTGTGGTCCACTTATGTCTTATAGATCTACCTCAATTTTGTGCCTATGTCCAGAAATGATATGAAAAAATAGATGAATAGTGTGGATAAAATCCATACATTACAGTGGCCACTCAAAGCCTTTGTGGTAAGGTAGGATGCATTCATTTATTATAAGTAAATTAATGATTGCTTTGTAAATTTCACATAACTTAATAACTAAATTATCTTTTAGTTGAAATCAATATAAAATTTTTTGTATACAACTTAACATTCTTGTGTTTCATAACTATCATTTTAGAGTACTCCTGGGAGGACCGGAGACCTAAGAGCCAAACTAGAGGAAGCTAAGAAGATGGCAGAACAAAAAAGAAATGAAATTAAATTGGACATCGAGAGAAGAACTAAAGCTGAAAGGGTCATTTCCTTATGCAATCGACGGGTAAGATTTCTTTAACCATGTAGTTAACACCTTTTTTTTCTTTTTTAATTTAATTTGTTGGGTCCACTCCTACATACAACCTATCTTTGGCGTTCAGTGAACCTCACCTTGGATGGCCCAAAAAACCCTATCTACTAGGGCTACCATTAATAGAAGTTTTGGGGCCCACATGTATCTGATAGATCTGTCCTGATTTTAATGAGTTTGACTCCAATTTCCCAACCCATTTCAAAATCAGGTGGAGTCTGGGTCTACAACCTGATTAAATAAGGTTTATGTCAGGTCCACCATCTTGGACCTGTCAGATCCATTTAAATTTTATAATATGACACACACACACACACACACAAAGGGAAAATGTGCTGTAAGGTTGACCTCATGGTCCCATGAGTTTGAGCTCTATGGACCCCACCGTGACCTATGTTGAACATCCACCCCATCAATCAGATGCTCCCTCTCATGATGGACCATGAGCCTAAAATTTATGCCAATTAATGATCTATGTGGGCCACACGATAGACAACAGTTGAGAGTAGTTACCCACCCATTGAAACCTTCATGTTTGTTTATAGGGCTCATTGAAATGTGTTTCAGACATCCAGACCATCCATTGTGTGTGTCCCACTTGGATGAGGGGTCACAATAAGTTTCATCCGTATCAAAAAACTTAGGTGGGCCCCACCAAGTGGTTTTAGATGCTCTAGTCAAAATTTCACATGGTTTCAGATGTTATGGCCCACTTGAGTTCTGTATACAGCCGATTTTTGGAATATCCCATTACCTAGAGGGGACCCACCAAATGCACGGTGTGAATGTCCGACCTAGACCACGGTGGGGCCCACAGAGCTCGACCTCATAGTGCAATCCCATGGGCCATCCATAGTGAGCCCACCTAAGAAGAGTTGCAACCACCAGTGGTAGGCCCATCTACATTGGAAATCCAACGGACTACATTTTCACGTAGCCCCCATTAAAATGACCAAAATACCCTCAACCTCCAAAATGACCACATTACCCTTGCTTCTCACATGCAGGCCGAAAAGCTGGAGGCCCATCTAAATGAAGAGATGGCCCACCAAAGCAATCTAAAGAAGGAATTAGACAGACTAAGAGTACAGCTAGAAGAAGCTTCAAACGACATCTTAGAGACAGAAAACCGGCGACAATCGGCATTAGAACTCCAACGCGACCTTACAAACATCCTCCATACGCATTCGTCGGAGAAGACGAGCATTGAAGTTCAACTAGAGAAGGCGTTGATCGCAAGAGCTGAGACGATCCGAGAGATCGATGAGATGCGCCGGCAGAGAGACGTCCTCCGCCGGCGACTCCATTTTTGTAGACAGCGGGCGCCGGAGAGTGTATCGAGCGGTTCGAATTACAGTTATACAGAATTTACAATGGATGAACTACGAGAGGCGACTAATAATTTCTCCGACCGTGCTAGAGTGGCGGACGGAGTCTACAAAGGGAAGCTCAACCATGTGACGGTGGCGATTAGGTTGGAGAATTCATTAAGCTTGCAATCACAGGAGGAATTCCAAGCTAAGGTAATTATAGAAACCATGACACTTGATCAATATATCTGGGCCGTCGATCGTATAGATTCATAGGCCCAAAAGATCAATATAGTCCACTCATTAGGTTGTCCACATAAGAAAAAAATTGTCCAAAGTATTTTTCAGTGGCCCTTTTGTTTTGTGGACTGTGGCCCACCTGATGATTGAAGAGGCATGATTTTTGGGCCTGGGTGTCTATGGGGCCCACATGGGCCGGCTCATAGTTGTGGGCCATCAAAGCTCACATGACCAAAATGGAATGTCATACTCAAATGAGGGCCTGATCCACTACAAAGCTTTCTAGGCTAAGCTTAAGCTACAATGCAATGTGTGGGGCCTACTACAACGTATCCATGACATCCAATCCGTCCATTATGTAGCCCCTCGGGTTTTTTCAACACCCAAAGATCATGCTGATCCAAATATCCGGTGGGCCACATCATAGGGAACAGTTGGGAAGGGGTCGGCCACCATTACAAATCTCCCACATTGTGGGGCCCACAGTGTTTGTATATTCCATCCAATCCATTGACAAGATGTTCCCCACCAAGATGAATGGGCACCCTAAAAATTAGTCCATTCCAAAATTGAAGTGTGCCACACCACGAGATTAGAGAGGTTTTAGTTAGGGCTGTAAATGGGTCAGCGGACCCAACGGGGTACTCAGACCCAACTCATTTAGACCTGCCCAACTCATTTAGA
The DNA here is from genome assembly GCA_003013855.2 of Liriodendron chinense. Lineage (NCBI taxonomy): Eukaryota > Viridiplantae > Streptophyta > Magnoliopsida > Magnoliales > Magnoliaceae > Liriodendron > Liriodendron chinense. The sequence continues at coordinate 261,007 of PVNU02003428.1, forward strand.
CCTGACCCAGACCTGACCCATTGTTAACATGGTACAGGTCTAGGTGTGGTTTCCTTTATTAGGCCTGACCGAACCCATTTAGTAAGTGGGCGGGTTTGGTCTATGTTTCAAGGGACCCACCCAGCCCTCACCCAGTTTTAAGCTTTGTAAAAAGGCTTGCATACTTAGATCCACACCCAGACCCATTAGAGCTGACCCATTTTATAAAAATGAGTCTAGGTGGATCTGGTAGACCCGGACTCATTTATAAATGGGTCTGATGGGTGGACTTCGACTGGATCCATGCCTACCCATTTAGTAAAAGGGCATGGGTTTAAAATTTGTACCAGACCCATTTAGTGAATACACGGGTCTGGTTTTGGCTAAACACGCCCCAAACCCGACCATTTACGGCCATAGTTTTAGTCATTATTTTACATCGGTGTGCTCACCTGAGTTTTGGGCCGGCGTGATTTTTTGGATGTGGTGTGGTCCACTTGATCTTTGGATATGCTTCAGTATCACTGCCTAAAATGAGCTGGCAAAACGGATGGACGGCGTGGATAAAACACATACATTACGGTGGACCACACAGAGTCCGGCACGATTGGCGCAAGTACGATTTTATAGGTTAGATCTGCGGTGGTAGACGTTCCTCTTTTTAATCCAAGCAATCTCAACCGTTTGTTGCAGATGAGGCTCCTCTGCCAGATCCGCCACCCCAACCTCATCACCCTCGTTGGCGCATGCACGACCGTCCATCCCATGTCCACCGTCTTCGAATACATGCACAACCGCAGCCTCCGGGATCTCCTCTTCTGTCCCACCAGATCCAAGGCTCCACTCCTACCATGGCCCACCCGCATCAGGATCGCATCCGAGATCTGCTCCGCTCTCGCGTTCCTCCACGGGACCCGCCCCAGCCCGACCCCACACTCCAACCTGAAGCCTTCCAACGTCCTCTTCGACCGCACCCTCGTCGCGAAGATTGCAGACCTCAGCATCGATCCCCACTGTCGGTCGGGAGAAGATCTCGGCCGAATGATCGGATCCGATGTCCGCGATCTGGGGATCTTGATGCTGCAGATGCTGACGGGGAAGGAGGAGGTGGCGGTGGATGAGGTGTTGACGGCGATCGATGGTGGTGGGGATTTGACGGTGGATGAAAGGGCAGGAGAGTGGCCGTTGGAGGTGACGTTGGGGTTTGGGAGGTTAGGTGTGCAATGTGCGCACGTTAGCGGCGCGGAGTGGGGTATGGAGATGGTGGTGAGGGAGATGGAGGAGGTGAGACGGAAGGCTGAGATATGGACAGGAGCGGCCGGAAATGCTGACGTGGCGGAGGTGGAGAACTGCTATGATGCGCCGGGGGTGTTTCTCTGTCCAATTCTTCAGGTGAGTCGACTCCTACACTCGTTTCCCCTTTCAACCGTCCATTTGAAGGCCACCAATCAGATGTTTAGGAACATCCGTTTTTTTTGGAAAATCCTTAATCATGGGCCATCCATGCTAAGGCCCATTAAATGGATGGTCAGAATCAACTGTTTACACTGTCACGTGGAGAGTGAGGAAGTTTCTGTGATCGGAAGCTGCGTGGGGCCCACATAGATTCCCATGACAAATCCACTCCGTACATCAGTTTATAGAATTCACAAAAAGACAGGATTCCAAAAATAAGGCATATCCAAATCTCAGATAGGCCACACCACACGAAAGAGAGGGGATTGAACGCCTACCATTGGAAACTTTGTGGGGGCCACAGAAGTTTTTTTATCAGTATGATATTTGTTCCTACAGCTTATCTCATTGGTGATAACCCTATGAACGGTTTGGATGGCATATAAACATCATGGCTAGCTCCAAGAAGGTTTCAATGGTATTCTCACGGTTTCGTGTGGTGTAGCCCAGCTGAGTTTTGGATCTATTTTATTTTCGGATCCTAACTTATTGTGATCTTTAGAAACTGATGGACGGAGTGGATTTTCCACGGGATTCTCTGTGGGCCCCACACACTTTCTGACCACATGAACTTCCTTGGCGTGGGGGCACAGGCAATTCACGTTCGGCTGGTATCATCAGGCAGCGTACGTCTTAAACTTTGAATGTGGGCCGTTTATCGTTTTTTTTCTTCATCTAACAGTCCATTTTTTTCCTCAAGCAGGAAGTGATGAAGCAGCCATACGTGGCAGCCGATGGATTCTCGTACGAACTAGAGGCCATAGAGGAATGGCTGGGAAGTGGCCACGACTCCTCTCCCATGACCAACTTGAAGCTACAGAACAAGCTCCTCACCCCCAATCACACCCTCCGATCTCTCATCCAGGACTGGCGCAACAACAGATCACGACCGTAGATAACATGGACCACGTTTTGGACCAATCTCAGTGGTCCCCACCTGGAAAAAGCCACCTCTGCCATACACAGCTTGAGTCTAATAATAATAAAAATAATTCTTGAAACCTTTTAAATGGCATATGGGGTGACCTAATCTAGGAGATAAATCCGATGTGATTAATCCAACCATGTGGTTTATGGCTCGGGTGGCATATTTGCTACTCTCATAATTTGAACACAGGACCTTTTGCTATGTCACATCATCACTTTATCTAAAAGCTTCAGCTATTATCAAATCATATCAAGAAAGTTGAACACTATGAAGAAATGCACAAATTGTACTTTTCTTTAATATCATATAAAATATAATGAGAGAAAAAAAAGTGATTTATATATTTTTGTCCAACATAGATTCTTATAAAGTGTCCTGAAGTATACCAAAGCTTGTATGCTTGCACAGGTGGTGCGAAATGTTGCCTACTTGATTAGGTTGTTATCATTGAGCGAAATGTGTCTTACTTATTTGACACGTTGAAATAATGTGATCATTATCTAAAACAGATGTTTTTTAAGACATTGGATTGAGGTTTTTTTTTTTTTTTTTTTATTATAAAAAAGGTATTAAGGTTGGGATTTCAGCAGTCGCCATAAACAATAACCCTTTTCTCCCTGCTTTCATTTTCTTATTTTTTTCTCTTCTTCTGGTTTGAAACTTATTTTCTCTAAGTAAAAGGAAGAGCGTGTTATGTGGTGGAGGTGGTGGTGTTGGTTTTCTCATAGCTTGTGTACGTCGTGTAGAAACGTTAGCTGGGGAGTCGTATCCTGGGTTAGATGCATTGGCAACCTTCTGTACCCATTCTTTGCACCAAGGGGTTCGAATTATCTCAAAGAAAGCGACAATATATGCGCTTCTACCTAGTACATATATATTCTGTGTTATCGTCTATCTATTTCTACTAGAGGCGTAAATCTGCATATCAGGTGTTGGGTTCCTTTACAAGGATTTCTTTCAGACAATATTTTCCCGTTTCCATTACATTAAAATCAATAACTATTTTCCTTAGTGTGGCCCGGCTAAATCACGAATGGGCCTGATGTGGGATCCAAAATTGAATGAGCGAATTTCATATAATCATTATGGTAGGTCTTTTAAAAATCAAAGGTGGATGTCTCTCTCCTAAAGATTTCCTTTGGTGTGACCCACTTGAATAATAGGTCAGTTTGATTTTTTTTATCCTGTGCCTAATATAAGATTACACATCTAATAGTTAGAATGGACCTCACATACACATCATGGTGGGCCCACCTGAGAGGGAGTGTTGCATTATACACTGCTTTGAATCCTATGTTCCACCTGAATAACCAATGGAACTGTGATTTGGGACCTAGGCCCAACTGGGGTGACACAGTTGGTTGTCAGGGTAGACTTCACAGAAACATAACAATGGTCTCACCTGAGCGGCCAACCATCTCGTGTATAGCCAAGCCACCATTAAGAAATCTAAGAGAAGGTACTCTATTGATAATTACTTTAATTAATGAAGTAGCTTATTGGCAATCTTTAAAAAAAAAAAAAAAGTACTGTAATGTAAATTCTATAATAATTAGGCAATTTTTTTTCCCCTATAAAACTCCCCAAGTACCACGTCAGGGAACTTTCATGAGACCCACCTTGTTCATTACGTATCCTTTCTCCTATAGTAGCAGTAGATAAGTAACTTATTTGAGATAAGTGAGTTTCGTTTATCATCACTTGTAACTTATTTATTTATTTATTTAAAGATACTTAATCACTTCAGTTTAATAAGTAGAAATGAAGATAAGCTACTTGAGCTATAAGTACCTTAAGGGGAAGTTTGTTTTTTCAATTACATATCAGCAGGGGTAAATAGCTAATAAGTAGCTTTGAAGGGTGTTTGTTTAAGAAGGAAATACATTCATAATTACATCTTGAAAATAGCACCATGAAGCATGTAATCTACCACGCTCAAGTATTGTCGAAAATTTGTGGGTCTCGCAATGATGTATATATGATATCTATGTTGTCCATCCATTTTATCATCTCATTATAAGGACATGTGGCAAAAAATGAGGCAAATTAAAAGCTCAAGTGGACCACACCACAAGAAATAAGGGGGTTAATGACGTCCACCATTCCCAACATTTCCCATGGGGTGGTCCACTTTAGCTTCAAATCTGCCTCATTTTTTTAGCTCATGCCTTAAAATGAGCTAGTAGGAATGCATGGATAAGATACAAACATCATGGTGGGCCTTATATTTTTTATACGTGGAGATTGTACTATTTCAATGCTGGAAAATGAGAAGCTTGACAAAGAAGCTCAAGGTCAACATCAACCTCGAAATTGATGCAGTAATTACATAGGTAAATAATCATTACTTATTTACTTATAATTGCATATGTAAATTAAAAAACAAACATTCCCTTAAGTAACTTACCATCCGAACGCATCTGAAAAGATTACCAGAAAAGGAAAAAGCTCAATAATGCATCATTATTGTAGGGCATGTTTGGTTGCACTAAATTCAATAACATACCATGAAATTTTGGGGGACGGCTTAAGTGGATCTCGGTGGTTCTTGGCACTATGGGCCACACTATAATGTATGTGTTTTATATCCACACCGTTTGGTAGTGATTAAATGCCCACCATTAAAAACTTCTTAAGACCATAAAAGTTTTGGATCAAGATGATATTTGTAATTCCTATTCATCTGTGCGGCCTTATCAAGTTGAATGACAAATAATATTATGGGGGGCTTGGGAAGTTTCTAATGGTGAGTGTTCAATCACCACTGTTTTCTCTGGTAGGGTCCACTTTAGATGTAGATCTGCTTCATTCTTGACCTCATGCCCTAAAATAAGCTTTAAAAAAGAAATAAATGGACATCATAGATATAAAACACATATATCACAGGGCCCCACAGTCCTGGAACCTCTGATCTTGGTAGTACCTAGGATCCACTGAAGCCTGTTCGAAACTGTGAAACAAAGTAGACCCATCAATCATGAAATTTTATAATATTTGGCAACCGAATGTAACTTTGACTATAAAAGTAAATGAGATAATTATAGTCAAATTTTATATTGATTATTAAATTATATAAATATTTTAATTATTTTATAACACTTTCTTTTATATACTTACTTAAAAAATTAATAAAAAAGACTTAAGTTTTTTGTCTAAGGGGGAGAAACGGATGGAGTACGCCATTGGGTCCCACATGTGGCCGAATTGAGTTTGAGTTGACTCGTACTAATCACACTCGACTCGACCTGGTTCTTGAAACCTTGATCACAGTAGTGTTTCACATACGGCCTTTTCTTTCGTCCAATCTGTCCACACCGTGGGCCCCACCTAGGATGGCCCACGTATCAAATGGGCTAAACCGTTGAAATCAACAGGGCTGTCAATGGGCCGGCTCAAGCCAGCCAATGATCTTGGCTCAACCAACATGTGTGGCCCACCTAATGAGTGGATTGATCCGAATTTTGAAAGTTCACATACAAACGTTGCACGTGGTCAGTTCCCGTTGTAGGTATGTGGTTGGAAGTGGGATTCACCGGAGCGGATTAGTGGGTGTTATCCTAACCGTGTGGGACCCACCTTTATGTATTTTTCATATATCCAGGCCGTCCATTTGTTTTTCCATCTCCTTTTAGGATGTAATCCAAAGTCTTAAGAAGAAAAAAATCTCCGGTCGACCACACAAACAGAAACAGTAATGAATGACAATTAAAAACCTCTTGTGAGCCACAAAAATTTTAGATCAATCTTATCTTTGTACTTTCCCTTAATCCATGTCTTCTTGACATTATCAAGAAATTGGATGACAAATAAACATTACGAAAACCTTACGATGGGCTCTTTGGAATTTTTAACGGTGAAGCACTCAAACTTCACTGTTTACTGTGTTGTGGTCCACCTGAAATTTGTATCTGCTTAATATTTTAGACCACATCCTAAAATTGTCTGAAGAAACGGATGAACGGAGTGGATATACAATACATCATCAAGGTGGGCCCCACAGTGTTACCCGGGTAGCACCTAATCCGCTCCCGGGATTCGCGACCCCACCACTTACATCTCCACAGTTACACACCTGACCGTCAAATAGGTGGGCCCCAACTTATTGATCCAGACCGTTGAATACGCAACGTCACTTGGACCATGTTTTGATGGGCGTCATATGTGTTGGACAGGAATGGGATGGTGCAGATGGGGCAGTGCGGCCCTTACCGTGGGGCCCACCATGATGTATGAATTCTACATCCACGCCGTCCATACGTTTTTCCAGATCATTTTGGGGGCACGAGCCCAAAAACTAAACAGGTCCAAATCTTAGGTAGGCTTATACTGTAGGAAACAACGATGATTGAAAGCCCCCACCGTTAAAACTTCCTAGGGCCCACCGTAATGTTTATTTACCATCCAACCTGTTGATAAGGTCACAAGAACCTACATGAAGAGGGAAAAAAACAAATATCAGCTTGATCTAAAACTTGCGGCCCACAAAGGTTTTTAATGGTCATTCGTTAGTGTTCTATTGGTGTGGTCCACCTGAAACTTCGATATGCTCGTTTTTGCATTCACTCCCTATAATTATCTGGCAAAAAGGATGGACGGTGTGGATTTAGAATAAATACATCAGGGTGGGCGGCCCACGGTAAGGGCTGCACCTAATACGCTCCCGGTGCTTCAACGGGCCGGGCCAGGGTAGGTCTCAGCCCGAATTTTGAACTTTCGGGCCGGTCTGTCGCACCGGGTCTATTCAAAATTTTAATTCTCAGGCCCGATAGCGGCCCATTTGCGCAAAGTGTTTGTGGACAGACTGGAGTTTCCGGAAGCCTCGACAAGAAAAAGCTGGGAGTGCGGTTAGGTGAGACCCCGGATCCGACTGTGGGGCCCATTGTGATGTATGTGACTACATCCACGCCGTCCATCCGTATTGAAAGCTTATTTTAGTGAACGAATCTAAAAAATGAAGCAGTTTCAAATTTCAGATGGACCATAGTACAGGAAAAAGTGGTGATTTACCATTAAAAGCTTCTTGAGGCCCACAAAAGCTTTGGATCAAGATGACATTTGTGTGGACTCTTCATCTAGGTGTTTGTGACCTTATCAACAGGTTGGATGTAAAATAAACAGTCGGTGGAATCCATGGAGTTTTTAATGATGGGGATTCAATCAAAACTGCTTCTATGGTGTGGTCCACCTAAGATTTGGGTCAGCTTCATTTTTCTATTACTTCTTGAAATGATATTTAAAAATGGTTGGACGGTGTGGATTTAAGGCACATAATCACTGTGAGCCCCACAGTCAGGGGTCCTACCACCTTGGTGGATCCGGGCTCTCACCTAATCCGCTCCCCCCAAAAGGCTCTGTTGGGCCCACATGATTTGTTTGTAAAATCAGGGAGCAGATTAGCTATTACCCGGGTGACAGCTTAATGGGTGTTACCTTACCGCGTGGGCAGGGGCGGAGACCCGATTTTCTTACAGGGGGCGAGTCACAAGCGTAAAGCAACCGCCAATCAAGTAGAAAAAAATGATTTTTTTTTTTTTTTAAATATCTTGATCAAGTAGATATATAAAAAAAAAAAAAACAGAATCATAAAACAAAAAAAAAAAAAAGAAGAGAGAGGGACATGATAGGAAATAAAACTTACGTAATTAGAGAACGAATTTTGAGATCTTTTGAAAATTAATAACAAATGAAGTATATCTTTTTCTCTTTGTTTCTGCTTTTTCTTTTTCTTTTTCTTCTTCTTTTATCTTTTTTATATATATTACTTTAGGACGGGTCTCAGACCTGAAGAAAATTCAAATCTTAAAGTGGACCATACCACTAGAAATAGGGATGAATGACCATAAGAAACTTTTTGTGGGCCACAAAACTTTTAGATCAAGATGATCTTTATATTTTCCCTTCATCCATATCATCCTGACACTATCAGCAGGAAATAAACATTAAGAAAACCTTAGGATGTCTTTGGAATTTTTAATGGTGAGGCACTCAACCACTATTGCTTCTGTAGTGTGGCGCACCTGATATTTGGATCTGCATGCTTGGCACCCCATTTTAAAATGGGCTGGAGAAACGGATGGACTGAGTGGATATACAAAACATCATCAAGGTGGGGCATACAGCAAGGACAACACCCACTCAGCTGTTACCTGGGTAACACCGTGTTGGGTGCGTTTCACACAAGCCTGAGGATCTCGCCCCCCAATGCACTTTAATTATGGACTAAGATAATGCAATAATTAAGAGTAAACAAACAACCACACGACACAAGGAGTTTTTACGTTGAAAACCCTCGAAAGAGGTAAAAACCACGGGACCTAGTCTAGATCAATAATCCACTATCTCAGAGAACTGTTACAACCGATCACAAGCACACACCGCTTGGATCAAACCTTCTTCACCCACACAGGGATGGATAATAATGAAAGGACAAAAAAACTGAGAGATCTCACCCGAGCACGAGGACGTTGAAGAGCCGACACGTCGTTGCACCGGGAATCACCTTCTCGAGCAATGCCTCCTCTACCAACGAGCTTCCTCTCCCTCTTTCTCTTCCTCTCTTTCTCCTTTTCTCTCTCTCTCACCTAGGACGTGTAGAACAACTTATGGGAATACCAAATCCCGAATTAGAGCTCCATATTTATAGATTTGCAAGAGTCCTAGCCCGATTTGAAAACTGTAGTAGCAGCAATCCGCACACACCTTCGACCGGTCGGTCAAAACCGTCGGCCGGTCGGAACCACCAAAAATAGTCCAGAGAGAAACTGTGTATAGAAACACATTACCCGACCTGTCTACCGACCGGTCGGCCGAGACCACCGGCCGGTCGGACGACCGGTCGGCCTTCACAAAATCTGTCTAGAGAAAATGTGATTTCCAGCCACTTTGTCCGGCCGGTCGGCCAGGGGCACCGAACGGTCGGACATGAATGAAACTCTCTCTCTCCTCTCATTAATGACAAGGAGGAAAACGCCAACAAATCTCCCCCTTTTCCGACTCAGGAGGAGTTCACCATCTTCAAGCCAGTCCGGCTTCTACAAGCCTCAAATTTTCCCTTGAGCAGAGCCTTGGTCATCATGTCTGACCCGTTATCGTCCGTGTGGACCTTCTCAAGCTGTAACACCTTCTGTTCCAAAGTATCCCTGATCCAGTGATACTGTATCTCTATGTGCTTCGACTTGGAATGCTGACTTAGATTCTTGCTCAAGTGTATCGCACTTTGGCTATTACAATAGACCACGTGCTTCTCCTGCTTTAGGCTAAGTTCCTGTAGGAACATCTTCATCCAAAGCATCTCATTGCATGCTTCTGTGACTGCAATGTATTCGGCCTCTGTCGTCGACAATGCTACAACCTTCTGTACCTTGCTCTGCCAAGAAATCGCTCCCCCAGCAAACGTGAACATGAAACCCGATGTGGACTTTCTGGAATCTATGTCACCTGCTATATCTGCATCTGTGTAACTCTCTAACACAGGCTTCCCGTCACCGTAGCATAGGCTCAACTTGGATGACCCTCTCAGATACCGTAGTATCCACTTCACCGTTGCCCAATGTTCTTTGCCAGGATTGGCAAGATACCGGCTGACAACACTAACCGCATATGCTATGTCTGGGAGCGTACACACCATAGCATACGTCCAACTTCCTACAGCCGAGGCATAGGGTATCTTCTGCATCTCTTCCACCTTTGCCTTCGTCTTGGGACACTGCTTGTCGCTCAATTTGAAGTGACCATCCAGTGGAGTACTGACCGGCTTCGCTGCATTCATATTGAACCGCTCTAGGACTTTCTCAATATACCTCTCCTGTGACAACCAAAGCCTTCTGCTGCTTCTGTCACGGGTTATCTCCATTCCTAGGATCTGTCTGGCTGGGCCCAAGTCTTTCATCGCAAACGACTTGCCCAACTCCTGTTTCAGCCTTTCAATCTTCTTGATGTCCTTTCTCATGATGAGCATGTCATCAACATATAAGAGCAAAACTAAGAAATCACCATCCAAGAACCTACGAGTGAACACATAGTGGTCCGACTCCGTTCTATTATACCCATGTGTCAACATGAACGAGTTGAACTTCTTATACCATTGCCTAGGAGCTTGTTTCAGCCCATACAAGCTCTTCCTAAGCCTATACACCATATGTTCTTTGCCCTTGACTTCGAACCCCTCTTGTTGTCGCATATAGATCTCTTCTTCCAGGTCACCATGGAGGAAAGCAGTTTTAAAGTCTAACTGCTCTATCTCCAGGTCCATGCTAGCCGCCAACCCAAGCAACATCTGTATGGATGTCATCTTCACCACTGGTGAGAATATCTCATCGAAGTCTATGCCTTTCCTCTGACCAAAACCTTTCACCACGAGTCTGGCCTTGTACCTTGTCTGTAAATTCTTCTGCTCAATCTTCTTTCTGAACACCCACTTGTTGCTCAGAGCTTTCTTGCCGTTAGGCAATTTCACCATGTCATATGTGTGGTTCTTGCATGTCATATGTGTGGTTCTTATGCAAGGATTCTATCTCCTCTTGCATAGCTTTCAACCACTCCCCCTTATGCTTGTCGGCTAGGGCCTCAGAATAGTCTTCTGGCTCTCCCCCATCAGTAAGCATAATGTACTCATGCGGTGAGTACTTCTTGGACGAGTGTCTGTCCCTAGATGTCCTCCTCACCTGTGGCTCAACAGGTGGATCAAGTGGGGGCTAATCCCCCTGTCCATCTTCTGTAGGAACTCCCTCGTCCTCTGCACCTTGCTATACTCCCCCGTCATCAGGCACCACGGGAGGAGTAATAGGATCCAAATCTTCCAGTTCATCTGAACTGAGCTGGGTCTTCTCTGGCTTTCCAATGTCTTCTATACACTGATCTTCAATGAAAACCACATCTCTACACCTGACGAGCTTCTTCTCGGTCGGATCCCACAACCTGAAGCCAAATTTCTCATCACCGTACCCCAGGAACACACACTGCCTAATCTTCGTATCGAGCTTGGACCCCGTCCTTTGGTACGTGAACGGATGCCCTGCATCCAAATACCCTGAGATGACTGTACGAAAGATCACGTCCAGTCCACACCTTCTTAGGTACTTCTCCATTCAAAGGGGCTGATGGAGACCTGTTTATCAGATACACTGCTGTGTGCATTGCTTCTCCCCAGAACATCTTGAGCAACTTCGCATGGGATAACATGCACCTGATTCTCTCTGCAATGGTGCGATTCATACTTTTAGAGACACTATTGTGCTGGGGGGTCTTGGGTAACGTCTGTTCATGCCGTATACCTAGGGGCTTACAATACTCATGGAAGTCACCAATGTATTCACCACCATTATCAGTGCGAATGCACTTCAATGATCTACCTGTCTCCCTCTCAACCATGGCATGAAAAGTTTTAAACACACCAAAGACCTCGTCCTTGGATTTCAAAGCATAAACCCAAACCCTCCTAGATGCATCATCTATAAACGTGACAAAATACAATGCCCCACCTAAGGTTTTAGTCCTCATAGGACCACAAACATCAGAATAAACCAAATCTAATGGATGTATTTTCTTAACATGAGAAGCAGTTTTTACAAATGAAACCCTATTCTGTTTCCCTGATAAACAATCAATACAGGTTTTAAGAGGTGTACCTGTCAACTCTGGAAGGAGGTGCTTCTTCGCTAGTAGCTGAAGCCCTTTCTCACTCATGTGGCCGAGTCGTCTGTGCCACATGTCTGTCACTGAATCTTCTGCTGCATTCAACTCACCCTTACATATACTGACACATGTCTTGTATAGGGTGCAACACATCTTCCCTTTTGCTGCGATCATCGAACCCTTGATGAGCTTCCAGTGCCCACCAACAAACCGACTCTCATAGCCGGCTACATCCAACCTTCCCGTTGACATCAAGTTGAGGCGAACGTCTGGAATATGTCTCACATCTTTTAGAACCAATGTACAGCCTATATCGGTCCTCACACAAATATCACCAACTCCCACAATCTAGGACACTCCAGAGTTCCCCATCCTCACTGTACCATAGTTGCCTTGCTTGTAACTTTATAACAACCCGAAATTTCAGCACCCGAGTACGGAGACTCTGATCCCGAGTTCCCGAGTGTTAACTAAATAAAATGCTATTTTAGGAATGCCACACGTGGAAAATGCACCCACGTGTGTCCTCAATCAGATTTATATTCATTCCATTCACAATTAATCAGAGTAACGCATTTCAATTAGCGGATCATAAGCAAAGCGAAGGTAACTAAATCTAAAAATATAGGGCTAACACCCTAGATGAACAATTCAATCGCAGTATAAGCCCATATGAGAATTATACGAATCACAATAGATGTAATAGAAAGAAAAAATACAACTACCAAGAGGGATGAAGCTAGAAGACTACTAAGGCGCCCGTACGCGCCACCAACTGGTCCTATTCTTGAGACATCTGCATATGTCAAATAGAAGGCGTCAAAACGCCAACATAGTGAAGAAATAACCCCAAGGTTAAACGCAGGATATTTAAATTATAAACAGGTTTATATAAGTATATTATTCTTAAGCATGTTGTCAAATCAATCAAATTTAAGTAATGTCCACATACAAATCATACATCATCCTAGGCTAGTTGATTAAATGCATGGATGTCATGATTCCACACACAATGCATGTCCCGGACAAGCCCTGGCCCGACCAACTGGTATCAGAATCCACAGTCCACCTGTCTAGCAGGTCGTAAGTCGTGACTGAGTACACAGCCCGGATGACACAGAGAAATGACATGAGGTGCTCAAGATAGCGCTGACGCCACATCAAGCAACCAGGCTATACGAGTCCCCCTCAAATGCAATGTCATGTATGCATGATTAATTAAAGTATTTATTAGTCCAATTCATCCAGCAAATTGGTGAAGCCAGAATACCACATCGTATCGTAAAGTCTAACCAGGACTATCTGGCTCCCTGTGATGCGTAACCAATCATCGCCAGTAACCCCTCGATCCAAAGTTGAGTTATCCTACCATGAAAGCCTGGTTCGACCATGACTCGTCAGCCACAACCAAATCAAACGGAAGGTCTCATATCCCAAATATCAAATATGATTAATTTATTCAGAGGTGCGGGCTTTTCACTCGGAATTATCCCAATGCACGCCCGGGTTGTTCGAATGGTGCACAGGCACGCAAACATCGGCCAAGATCACATTTGTCACAAGGGCCATTCGAACAACAATCGGTCACCCCTGTCAATGCCCACTGGTCACTACGGGGAGGCACCACCTCAGCGTAGGCCGACAGCTCACACACGGTGTCCCATACCACCATGCCTGGCTCATGAGACTTGGTGGATCGAGTCGCAATATGGTTTTAAGTGGACTATTCACAGTGAGAATGATGGTATTCTAGATTCCATAGGATGTGACTCAATAATGAAATACAAGAATGATTGACTCTGAATTGGGCTTATTCGATGGACTCAAGTGGACGACGACAAACCAACAATGGCCACTATCGGTCGACCGTGTCCTGCTTGGTCGATCGAATAAGTCCCTGACTGCCAACCCAGTGGCAGGCAGTACACTATATCAACGATTTTCAGAGCTTAATCCAAAGCAACGGATACCTTATTATAATAGTAATTTAGGTTATTAAATACTTAATCATAAACATATCTAAGCACCTGGCCCGACCGACTAGCCCAACCGATCCAAAGGACCCGGATGACATAGCCCGGATGACACAGGGCGCCACATACATCCACAATCATAGATATATTACAATATTGTAAATTTATATCATTCAGGCATTTCATCGAGCATGTTATCAATCAACCAACCATAGAGGCATTTCATCGAACATGTTATGCACACATCAACAATTAACATATAAACTCAAGCAATCATTAATTAGGATTTGTTGAGAGTAAGCTTGAGGGTAGATCTTCACCTTGGAATCGAAATTACTCGATTCGGATGAGGCCGGAGCGATCCAAATACGGTCCGAACGCCGGAAATTAGGGAATACCTCAATTACCTACAATGAATCACAAATCTAGTGTTAATCAATTAAGGTTTAATCTAATTAAGTGTTTAATTAGGGTTTAGGGTTTTGGTATCTCGAATTTGGGAAAATCCCAAATCAATTCGGTGAATCGGGCCGGAGTTGGAGCATGACGGCATCCACATGGGGCTTTGCCCGATCACGGCTTCCACAATGCACGGGTCGCACCAATACAACAGCCGGGACCCCAAGCCCCAACATGAGCAAACCCTAAGTTAGGGTTTGGACGAATCCAACGAGGGTTTCTAACCCTAATGGTCCAAAGATGAAGAAAATGGAAGAAAGAGGAAAAGAAGAGGTAGATGAACACCTTACCTAGCATGAGGAGGAGAATTCGACCCAAAGCCACCGGATTTTGGCCGGAGAAACGCGAGAACGGAGGTGGAGGCCGGAGAGAGTTCGGAAATCCGAGATTTCCATGGTTGGAGGAGGATTTGAGGAAGAAAGGAGGTTTGAGAAGGAAGAAAGAGAGCTAGGAGGGCTTAGGAGCAAAGGGGAGAAGAGAGTGGAGGAAAGAAATGAGAGAGAGATGGATCGAATGGGGTTTGCAACCCCCATTTTATAACCGTCCAGCCGCGACCGGTCGGCCGGTCGCAGATCCGGTCGGCCAGATCCCACTGTCCATCCGTTTTTCTTCCCAAAAAGGGCAGCAGCACAACCGGTCGGCCGGTTGCCTAACGGGTCGGCCGGCTACCTAATGGGTCGGCCAGTTGTCAAACCGGTCGGCCAGTCGTCCCTTGGCCATTTTCTCTGAAAATTTCAGCTTTCTTCCCTGCACAGTGAGTTCCTACACAGTCCAGGCTACTTGTCAGCCTTATTTACAAAATAACATTTAAGTAAATGTCATGTTTAATTTATGTTTCCATTTACTTTAAGTTATTTATATAAATAAGAAAGTACCCCCCATTTGGATTCAATAAAAAATACTAAAAAATTGAAATCCCAATAATAAAGATTTTGATTTTCCCCTCCAAGTATAAATCGCAAACTTTTTGGCATTTCCAAAACATAGCGCCTTTTAAAAGAGAGGGTTTTTGCCAAATCTAAACCATTCAAAAAATCTGAAATACCTCAAATAGGCTAAAACACCAAGGTCCGGTAAAATATTCATGATGGTCGGGTTCTTTATTTAGTCTCTACAGACAGCGACATACCCGAGTCAACCCAATTGTCGGAAAACTCTTCCGAACCATGTGATCTTCCAACTCTTAAACTAATTCCATCATTTATTTGGTAAAAACATTCATTTTAGTCCCCAATACATGTGAACACACGTGCGGGTACGCCTATAACCGACACACCGAAGGTAATGCCCAAAGACTTCCAATTTCCAAGTTAGTGAAAATTCGGGGCGTTACAAACTTGTGAAGAAATCTCTTCGTGGAGTTGCATGAAACGACGCTCCCGAATCGACCACCCAATCGGTGTCCAGATTCGCAGCTGTGAGATAGACATCATGATTCGCTGAGAGAATGACTACAATGTCACCATCTGAGGCGACCGTAGTAGAATCTGATTCATCATCTTTTTCCTTCCCTTTTCCTTTCTGATCATTTTTCTTGCGACATTCACTTTTGTAATGGCCCTTCTTGCCGCAGTTCCAACATTCAACGTCTTTCCTGACATTAGACTTGCCTTTGAATTTCTCTCGGGCTTTCCTGCCCTTTCTGTTCTTTCCTCTCCCCCGATCCTGTGTCACAAAGGCCTCTTGCTGAGTAGACCCTTGAGACTTCCTCCTTGTCTCTTCATTAAAGAGACAACCTGTTACCTGTTCCATGGATATCTTTCCGCTTGGCGCGGAGTTACTTAGAGACATTACCAATGTCTCCCAACTATCAGGCAATGAGCTAAGCAATAACAAAGCCTGTAGTTCATCGTCCAGGACCATCTTCATAGCGGAGAGTTGCTTCGCAATGTTGCTGACTTCATTCATGTGCTCAGCCACAGAACCATTATCCTTGAACTTGAGATTTACAAGTCTTCTAATCAAAATATCTTGTTGCCGGCTGTCTTCCTCTCATACAGCCCTTGTAATTTCTGCTATAGGCTAGCGGCTGAGGTCTCTATAGACACATGGTGGAAAACCGAATCACCATTGTCTAATAAACCCCACCGCCTTCCGGTCCAACTTCTTCCAATCATCATCTGATGTATCCTTCGTTTTCGCTGATTCGCCTAGAATGGGAGCACACAAGTCCTTGCAATAAAGCAAGTCCTCCATCTTAGCCTTCCATATGATCCAGTTGGATCCATTGAGACTAATCATCCTTGATGAGCCACCTTCCATAATTCAGAATCAATCCCACTTCCTGTTCAATTAAACTGAATTATCTGATACCACTTTGTTGGGTGCGTTTTACATAAGCCTGAGGATCTCGCCCCCCAATGCACTAGAATTATGGACTAAGATAATGCAATAATCAAGAGTAAACAAACAACCACACGACACAAGGAGTTTTTAAGTGGAAAATCCTCGAAAGAGGTAAAAACCACGGGACCTAGTCCAGATCAACAATCCACTATCTCAGAGAACTGTTACAACCGATCACAAGCACACACCGGTTAGATCAAACCTTCTTCACCCACACAGGGATGGATAATAATGAAAGGACAAAAAAACTGAGAGATCTCACCCGAGCACGAGGACGTTGAAGAGCCGACACGTCGTTGTACCGGGAATCACCTTCTCGAGCAATGCCTCCTCTACCAACAAGCTTCCTCTCCCTCTTTCTCTTCCTCTCTTTCTCTTTTCTCTCTCTCTCTCTCACCTAGGATGTGTAAAACAACTTGTGGGAATACCAAATCCCGAATTAGAGCTCCATATTTATAGATTTGCAAGAGTCCTAGCCCGATTTGGAAACTGCAATAGCAATCCGCGCACACCTCCGACCGGTTGGCTAAAACTGCCGGCCGGTCGGACCCACCAAAAATAGTTCAGAGAGAAACTGTGTATAGAAACACATTACCCGACCTGTCTACCGACCGGTCGACCTTCACAAAATCTGTCCAGAGAAAATGTGGTTTCCAGCCACTTTGTCCGGCCGGGCTGCTAGGGTCACCGACCGGTCGGACATGAATGAAACTCTCTCTCTCTCCTCTCATTAATGACAATTAGGAAAACGCCAACACACCAAGCGCAGCTCAGGTGAGACCTCGGAACCATGGTTGAGATCCTGACAATAGGGTCCAACTCAATGTATGGAACATGAAGCAGACATCCACGCCTTTCATCTGTTTTTACAGCTTATTGTAGGCGTTTGTCCCAATAATGAAGCAGACAAAAGTTTCAGGTGGACCACACCACAAGAAACAGTTATTAATGACCATTGAAAACTTTCTTAGGCCACAAAAGTTTCATATTTGCTTTTAACATTTCATCCAGATCTGTATAACTTTATCAATAGATTGGAGGGTAAATAACATTACAGTGGACAGGGTCAATAACATAAGGTTCCAGCGTAGTGAATCTGTGTGTGGCTACGTGATGTTTATGAGAAATCTACACTGTTCATACGTTTAGGGAGCCCATTTTAATACATGCAACAAAATATGAGATGGGTGCAAAACTGAATTACGCCACATGAGGTGAAACAGTGGGGAAGAAATGCCTACGGTTGAGACCTTCTTGGGCTCTGCCTTGATATTTTTATAGCATCCAAAGAGTTTGTAATGTCATTCCCATTGGAATGAAAGGAAAATATGCTTGGCAGAAAATCCTCGTCCGAATGTAAAGGGAGAAAACTCTCTCTTACATTATTGTACACCTTAGTGGGCCCTTCCATGATGTATGCATTTCATCCATGCTGTCCATCCATTTTTCCAGTTTATTTTAGGCCATGGTTCCAAAACTCATGAAGATCCAAAGCTCTAATGTACCACACCTCATAAAACAGGGATTTAATTTCCGCTGTTAAAAAAAAGAAAAGTAAAAAACAAAAAGTCTACTAGGCTCCGCCCCTGCATGTGGGGCCCACTTTGATGAACTTGTTGTATATCCACGCCGTCCATCCGTTTTTGCAGATAATTTAATGACATTGTGCCAAAAATTAACCAAATTCAAATATCAGGTGGACCTTAATCAATCCCCGCTGTTTCGTGTGGCATGGCTCACGTGAATTTTGTATCTGCCTGATATTCGACGTCTGTCCTATTGTTCTCTTGGGAAGCTGATGAACGGAGTGGATTTGTCACGGTAATATCTGTGGGCCCCACACAACTTCTCAACCCCCAAGTGGGCCCCACTCTCATCGCTAAAGGTGGGCACAACCAAGTCAGCTAGAATGTTCAGCGCGGATTGGTTTGAAAAAGCTCAGCTTGGATTGGTTCGAATAGAAGTTCAAACCAAACCAAACGACGGAAACGAGTTCATTTGAAATAACAAACCAAGGTCGAACTAGGGCAGCATTGGCTCAGCTTGGCTTGAAGATCGGTTTAATTCAACTCATAGTTTATAAGCACATTGTTTCATATGGTGTGATCCACTTGAGCTTTGGATATGATTCCAAATCCTAGAATGATATTTAAAAATGGATGAACAGCATGGATGATACATGATACATAATACATATATATGAATGTACAAAGTTTCCTTGCACTTGTAAAATTATACTTGTGTACTTTTGTTCAGAGAAAGGCTCTTACATGTCTACTTTGAAGTTGCACTCCTCCTTTGGAGGATGTTAAATATCACGTTGTAAAATGCTTTTGTATTTTTTTCTAACTTTTTTTTTATTTAAACCAACGAATAAAGAAGAGAGCCACCAACTGCTCAAACTCAGCTAGGGCTGTCAATGGCACGGATCAAGATCCGTATCCGATCCGTATCCGATCTGATTTAATCAGATTCGGGATCAATAATCGGATAATCGGGTCGGATACGGATATCCAAATATGATCCGTTTAATATTCGGGTCGGATTCGGATCAACCTTGATCCGGCCCGTTAACGATCCGACCCGATAAAAAAATAAATAAATAAAATAAAATAAAATAAAATAAAATAAATAAAACATATGAGAATCTCTCTTCTCTCTCTTCTCTCTCTCTCTCGATCGTCGGATATCGGGTCGGATCATAATCGGATCGGAAACGGATTTCGAAAAATTTAATCGGGTCGGGTTCGGATCATATACTTGTGATCCGAATCGGATTCGGGTCGGATTCGGGTCGGATATATTCTTAATCGGGTCGGATTCGGATCATCACTGATCCGGCCCATATCCGACCCATTGACAGCCCTAAACTCAGCCTAGCTTGGTACAGAATTTTTTTACCAAACCAATCGTTGCGACCAGAATTTTTTGGAGCAAACCGAACTCAGGCGGCATGGGTCAGCCCGAAACTCAAATCAGGCCGATCCACAAACTACGGGTGACACAAAAACAAGCCAAACCAAATTAGGACTAACTCAGCTCTGCCCGGATCATTGCCCACCTCTGCTCGTGACCCTCAAAATCAACTGAAAGCAAAATCGATGCCTCTGATTACTGGAGATTTGCTTGCTGAACCAAACCATTGACTGGTTTTCATCGTCACCGTCCATTGGATGTCCACCGAAAAGCCAGGTAGGAAATCGATTCATAAAGAATTTTTGGTTTTAATCCACCTGGAGCAACATATGCGACTTGGACGGTTAGATTCGACTTATATATGTATGCCACGTGGACATTTTTCAAGCGTTGCTTAGGACCATCATACTCCGCAAGAGAATCCGAGTTATTTCTCTGACTACCGTTACTTAAGGAAAAAGGCCAGTGGTCCGCCTAAACTTTTATGACTGCAACTTACTTACCATTTGTGGGCAGGTCGCAAATTAGGTGAGACCCCCTGGATCTACCGAGGTGTGTGTGACCCCTGATTGTGGGGCCCACTGTTATGTATATGACTACATCCATGCCGTCCATCCATATTAAAAGTGAGTTTCGCTTCTTTCTTTGCTATGTGGTCTGATGTGGGACTAAACAACCTACCTTTCAAGCTAATTGAGTTGACTTCCAACTGAGTCAAGCTGAATAGCTTAATGTCAGTTTGAAAATCCTTTCGATTGGAAAAATGGCTTGGCTTAGTTTGAAATCAACCTTTGAGCTAAGCCAAGTCAAGGAAGCTAACTGAGCCAACTTGGGTCTATGTTCAACTCTAGCCTCTAGGTAACAACTTAGTGGGTGAAGCCTTGACCATGAGGCTCACCTTGTTGTGTGTGTTGTATATCCACACCGTCCATCCATTTTTCTGGCTCATTTTAGGTGGTCCAAAAAATGAGGCAGATCAAATCCAGGCGGACTACACCGTAGGGATTGAATTCCAACCATTAAAAACTTCCTGGGGCCACAAAAATGTTGGATCGAGCTGTTATTTTTTTCCTTCATCCAGTCTGCGTGACTTTACCAACAAGTTGGGTGGCCAATAAACATTGCAGTGGGCCTTAGGAAGTTGTTAATGGTCTACATTCAATCACCACTGTTTTCCTGTGGCAGTCCACCTGAGATTTGGGTCTGCCCCATTGTTGGGACCATGCCCTAAAATGAGCTGAAAAAACAGATAGACGGTGTGGATATACAACACATAAATCGAAATGTGCCTCACGGTCAGTGCATCACCCAACGCGCACTCTTTTGTGAAGGGCCACTCTTTAAATGCTGTAGGTTCGGGCCAACCACAAAGCAGCTGGGGTGTCTCTGCTCATTTAACGTTGGTACTAATGATAGACAACAAACTACAAGCACGGATTTTCTCTTTATTATGATGATACTCAAGTGGGCCACCACCGGTCTTGATGGACAATCAGAGAGGAGTTGGTTGTGGATGGCTGGAATCTATTAATAAAATCATTGTCATATGTTTAGCTTTCTTTCATGATAATATAACTTGCAATATAGTTAGAGGTGGGCATTCAGTCGAGTCGGACTGACTTTGGGCTATCTCGATTTGATCCCGCCAAGGACAGGGCCTCAACCAAGTTGGATTGGATTCGGTACTGAGTCAGTTAGGCCTAAATCGATCCGACCTGAGTCAGCCAAGTATGATCCGATCTGAGTCTGACATGATCACATGTACCGAGTCAGATCGAGTCATAACCGAGTCAGGTCAAGTTAACCCATTAATTCAAAAAAGAAAATCTAAAAAAATATTTTTAAAAATAGTAAAATAATCATTAAAATTCCAAGTCCCGGAGCAGGAGTATGAGGAGGCAGGTAGGGCAACACGGCAGTGGGTGTCGTCGAGTTAGGTAAAAAGGTAAAGGTATTTTTTTCGGATTGGATTTCGAGTCGAGTCGAGTCAAGTCGGGTTGGTTTGATTAAGGTAGAATCCGGACCCAACTCAATCTAGATTCGAATCCTATACAGAATACTCGATCCGGGTACGTCTGTTCTTATTGGATAGGATTTGAGTTGAGTCTAACTGGCTCAGACGAATTAAGTCAACCGAGTTGACTCTACGTGTGCCCAACTCTAAATATAGTCATGAAATAAAAGCCCATATATGTGGACACCTTTAAGGGAGTATTTTAGTTTCAATCACGTGTTGTTGTCATGTGGAGGAGTTGAGAGAGGGGAATGAATTTGAGAGGATGGGAGATTGCCATGTGAGGAAAGAGAGAAATAAAGGGGTGTAGATATAGCAAATAGAAAAGCATAAATGGTGTGGGGTCCAACATGATGTATGCAACTTGTCTATGCCATCCATTCCTTTTGCCCGTTCATTATAGGGCATGAGTCAAAAAATGAGGTTGATTCAAAGATCAAGTGGACTGCACCACAAAAAATAGTGGAAATTGACGGTCCACCATTGAATACTTTTAAGGGGCGAAGAAGTTTTTGGATCAAGCTGATATTTGTGTTTTCCTTTTATCGATGTCTTTGTGATCTTATGAATAGTTTAGATCACAAACAAACACCCATGTGAGTCATAGGTAGGAAACAACTTTCAACCATGACGTTTTTAGGACCATTTGCTGTGGTGTAGTCTACTTGAGCATCAGATCTGCCTTATTTTTTTTTTGTCCTGCTGGTTAGACGCATATATCATTGTGGGGCCCATAAATTAAAATCAGATCTTTCGTATTGATTCCAGAGAAGGAAATACTCAAACTTGGGTTGAAAGTAATAATGACCTATCTACTTGTATTTATAATGGGATTAAAAAAATCAAACACCCCCTTGAAAGTCATGCAGGTTGGTTGATCATAAGCTTCTAATCAATGATACGAAAATAAAAAAGCATGAGTCCTAACATCATCTTAAAACATATGTTGAATACGGGTTCCTATCCTCGCCTGGGTGGTAGATTCCCCAGGAGTTTCAACACAAGGTGGAGTTCATAGCCATATGTTGCGAAATCCCACTTCAGTTGTGTGACACTACAACTGATTGGCTTGTGGGACCTACCATAGTAAGTTGTCCCATCATGAAAATGTGACTCCAAAAAAATCAGTCCGATGCAACTATTAAGTGGAGGACTCCATATAGAAAGTTTTGAACAACTAACTGAAAAAGCTCTACATTCATATGGGGCATCCCATTTTCTAACCCATTTTTTTGATCGAGATGATATTTGTATTTTCCCTCCATCCACGTCATTATGACCTTATGAACAGTTTGGATTGCAAATAAACATCAAAGTGGCCCTAAAAAGGTTTCAACCGCTGTTTACTGTGGTGTGGTCCACTTAAACCTTGGATCTCCCTCATTTTTTGGTTTATACACTAAAATGAAATGGGAAAATGGGTGTATGGAGGGGATAAAACCCATACATCACAGTACGACCCACGTAGCCCCGGGCGCGGATTGCCTGCGAAAGGCATCTCCTGCGCAAGGAATCTGGGTGGGACCTACCTTGAGGTTTGTGAGAAATCTACGCCATTCAACCGTTTTGTGAGATCATTTTAGGCGTTGCGACCAAAATTGAATGGGATCCAAGACTTAAGTGGGCCGAAAACATGACGATTGAACTTCCACAGTTGAAATATTCATGGGGCCACAGAAGTTTCGAATCAGGATAATATTTGTGTTTTCAGTTCATCTCAGTAGAAATGACATTATGAACGGTATGGATGGCATATAAACATCACTGTCTACCCCATAGAGATTTCAATGGTAAGAACTTCCCTACACACCTTTTGCGTTAGTGCGGCCCACTTGAGTTTTGGATCTCATTCATTTTTTGTCTCAATGTCTAAAATGATTTCACAAAACGTTTGGACGGCGTGGATTTCTCACAAACCTCACGGTAGGTCCCACCCAGATTCCTTGCGCCGGAGATGCCTGCGAAAAGGCTTTCGCAGGCAATCCGCGCCCCGTAGCCCCCGCCTGAGCCGAGACCGTGCATGCCGGCAGGACGCAATCTATTTGCTGCCCCCGTCTTGACTTAATACGGTGCGTCCTGACCGTTGTACAAACCTTCATTAATGTATTGCACATCCAGACCGTCCATCTGTATTTCCAGCTTATCATGGGAAATGAGGCCAAAAATAAAGCATGTCCAAATTTAAGGCCTCACCTATTAAGCTGTTACCCCTGCCTCACCTAAACCTCGCCCGCCCGACTGGTGACAAGCCACGTGTTACTATCATTAAATGAAAACCCACCGTCAATCTGAAAGTGAAACAGGGGCGCGGATTTCCTTGCGAAAGCCTTGCGCAGGAAGTTCCTGTGCTGGTAACCAAGTTGGGACCACAGTGATGTTTTTTTAATAAATCCACCCCGTCTATCCATTTTGGGAGCTCATTTTAGGATTATGAAAACAAAAATGAACCGGATCCAAGACTCAAGTGGGCCGAACTAAAGGAAAAGATGGGTAGGTAAATTACTACCGTTGAAACCTCCCTGGGTTCCATAGTGGTTTTTGCATGACATCCATACCTTTCATAACGTCACTAATACTGAGATTAACTAGAAACACAAATATTATCCTGATTCGAAACTCCCGTGGCTCCACAAATATTTCAACTGTGGATGTTCAATACTCACGTTTTCGACCTACTTGAGTTTTGGAACCGGTTCATTTTTGTTCTCATATCCTAAAATGTGATCCCAAAACGGATGGACGAGATGGATTTATCAAAAAACATAACTTTGAGTCCACCTTTGCTCGGAACTTGGAAGCAAATCCGCGCCTCTCAAACAGGAACGATCGAGGATTTCCCCCGAAAGCCTAGCGTAGGAAAGTTCCTGTAATTTGGAAACCAAGGTGGGCCTACAGTGATGTTCTTTTATAAATCCACCCCACCCATCCATTTTGGGAGCTCATATTAGGATACGAGAACAAAAATGAACCGGATCCCAGACTCAAGTGGGCCAAAAATATGAGGATTGAACGTTCATAGTTGAACTATTTGTGGAGCCACAGGAGTTTCGAATCAGGATAATATTTGTGTTTCTAGTTCATCCCAGTAGTAGTGACGTTATGAACGGTATGGATGTCATATAAACATCACTGTGGACCCCAGGGAGGTTTCAATTGTAGTAATCTCCCTACCCATCTTTTCCTTTAGTTCGGTCCACTTGAGTCTTGGATCCGGTTCATTTTTATTTTCACGTTCCAAAATGAGCTCCCAAAAAGGATGGACGGGGTGGATTTATCAAAAAAACACGACTGTGGGCCCCAACTTAGTTCCCAGCGCAGGAACTTCCTGCGCATGGCTTTCGCAGGAAATCCTCGCCCGGAACGATCCTACCACTCCCATTAAAAACGCCACCCACCTTGGTGCGAGTATTAATACAGCTCTCCACTCTCTTTTTCTAATGCTCGACCCGAGGACATCGGAAGCATCCTCGAGTTTCATTTTTGTACAAGGTGGGCACATCTAAAATAATGTGGACCGTTAATATTGTCCGCCGACCATTGATGGGCCACCCCCAAAAAATCTCCAATATTGGAAATTAGTGATTTCTCAATTAATGTGCACAGTGATGTATACTTCTTCTTAACCGTTTATTTATCCGGCACCAACTGAAGGATTGGATTTTCCCATCGAGGAGAATTTTGGATGCCCATCTACTATTAGGATAATCAGAACAACGATCCGGATATTATTTTTTTGCCAATAACATGCACATTTTGATTTATACTACTTGTCGACCGTTTATTTGTTGGGCATCAATTGAAGAGTTAGGATTGCCCCATCTAGAAAAAATTTGAGCACGACCCATTTAGTATGAAGATCATCAGATCAACGGTCCGGATTACAGTAAATCTCATCTCTCTCTCTCTCTCTCTCTCTCTCTCTCAATTACAAAATCCTCTACCAAGGATACCCATTACCACAGTTATTCTAAGACTTGGTGTGTCTAGTCAGCCAATATTTTAGGGATCGGAACCGTTGATATTGTGGGCCCCACCTTGGATGAACTACTCACAAAAATCCTAACATATCGGAGTATCTGTAGACTACTCAACATGCCATGCACCATTGGTGTATATCTCTTATTAACCGTTTATCTGTGGGCCACAAAAACAACAATGATTTGGGCAGTGGGCCATCACACAACGGTCCGGATTACTGACCCCTGCTTCCTCCTCCACACATCCTTAAAACCTGAGTATCTCTCTCTCTCTCTCTCTCTCTCTCTCTCTCTCTTAATTACATGATACTCGACCAAGGCTACCCATATTCCATAGTATTCCAAGACCTGGTCTTGTGGCCAATATTTTTGGGATCGCAACCGTTGGTCTTGTGGGCCCCACCATGGATGGACTACTGACAAAAATCCTAACATATCGGATTATCCTACGGACTACTCAACTTAATATGCACCGATGGTGTATATCTCTTATTAACTATTTATTTGTGTGTCCCAAAAAGAACGATCATTTGGGCTTGTTCCATCCACTGCTGGGCCATCAGCCAACGGTCCTGATTACTCACCCCTCCTACCTCCTCCACACATCCTTAATACCTGAGTAGACTCTCTCTCTCTCTCTCTCTCTCTCTCGCCTATAAAGAGCCCAGCTGATAAAACCTTCGGTGCTGCAATTCTCCTCCTTCCCTTACTCTTCCATCTTTCGTTCTTCTTCCTCTATCTAGAATAAAAGCCCAGCCCACCATGGTCTCCGTCGACGTCCAAAACCCCCTCCACGGCGTAAGGATATCGTCCGTCGTCCCGGCAGCGGTCACCGGCGAGACCGCCGTCCATGAATTCACCAACGCGGACTTGGCCATGAAGCTCCATTATCTACGAACCGTCTATTACTACAATAAGGAGGCTTTTGACGGCCTCGATATCTTGTCGATCAAGAGGCCCATGTTCGGGTGGCTCGATTTCTACAGCACGGTGGCCGGTCGGATCCGGCGATCGGAGTCAGGTAGACCGTTCATCAAGTGTAATGATAGTGGGGTCCGCATCATCGAAGGCCGGTGCAACGATACGCTTGATGAATGGCTAGATAAGAAGGACTGGGCCCTCCACAAACACCTTGTGTGCAGCCAAGTTCTTGGGCCTGAGATACAATTTTCTCCTCTGGTATTCATACAGGTATGGCCCACCACCCTAATTTCTTCTCCTTACATTGTTCTATGATTGAATCCAGACCGTTTGTACATTGGCCCCATTGTGGATGGAGTATCTACGGTCGCGGTTTGGTTGGTGACCACCAGCCAGCTAGCTGGTCTCAAATCTCTTTGGGCCCCACCATGATGTATGTGTTTTATATCCACACCGTCCATCCATTTTACCAGATCATTTTAGGGCATGAGCCCAAAAATGAGGCAGATCCAAATCTCAAGTGGACCACACCACGGGGAAAAGTGAGGATTGAACGTTTACCTTGTGAATAGGGAGGTTGACAAGTAAAAATCATTATGGGCCCTACAAAATTATCAACGGCATTTATTTCTGTGGTGTGGTCCACTTGGGCTTTGGATATGCTTCAATTTTGGACTCATTCAATAAAATGAACCGGCAAAAGGGATGAATGGCGTGGATAAAACACATACATCACGGTGGGGCCCACAGACCCCTGACAACAGCTCTCTAGCTAGCTGGCGTCGCCTGCTGTGTAGAAAAGTACAGTCTTGAATAGCAAATGAGGGCATTTTGGGAATAAAAATTGAGAATGACCTGATACAGCCACTGTATCGTAAGTTCCAATACAGCCGCTATTTTCCTGCCAACGTGTGATACATGGAGAACATCTATCAGGTCGCTCCACTTTTTGGGTTGTCCACAACCGTACACTCATGCAATTGGATGATAATAGACACTGGCGTTGTGTTCTTCTGTATATGCGTGATTATCATGGTGTGGCCCACCTTTTGTACGGAGAAGATATTGTGCATGTATGGCATTTTCCCTAAAAAAGATGGATGTACAATAACTTATGATACATCAGCGTACGGTTTGTTCTTGCTCCCGACTTGGGAGCATTTCCTGCAGCCCATGGAAGGCCAAGTACACTTGCGTCACACGTAGATACTATGAACACGTGTGAAAGATCATAGCCGCTTGCAAGATTAAATGAACAGTTAATAGAAGTATTTTTAGAACTCACATGTGTTAGAGATACAGGCCGTCCATCAGGTAGGGTAGACTGCAAACATGCCATGATCCAAAGATAATGCTGATCCGCTGATCAAACGGCCCAAACTTGTCTGAGAAAAATGAACGGTTAAAAAATAAAGTCCAACGGTCCAAGTTCAACGTAAATGTTGATGAGCTGTCCCTAACTGATGAATGGTCTCGATCTCGGACAAGTACGCTATCCGCACCGGATCTCTGCGACGTATTCCCCCGTCACTTCTAACTGTACCATTTACCTAGTGCGAACCGCCTGATGAGCGGATCGGATCTATCACACGTGTTCCGTTTCCACGTACGAGGCAAGTGAACTTTCATTCTACACTCGAGCGATCCGATCATCAGTTTGTCACACGTGTATATAATTTTTCTACTAAACGAACGGCCCACATTCAAGGTCCACATGTTACCCACCTGAACATACGACTCGCATGATTTTTGGACCACGGTAAGTACCAGTAAGCCCACCTGATGAATGGCCCAGATCTCTACATGCATGCCACTCTGGCACGTGTCTAGATTTTAGTCCGTTGATCAGATGGGTCCCACAGTGGATGTAGGAACCCTCAGAAATTTCCCTATTGAGAGATCCCAATCTTACTTATTTCTGAGTTCAATGTGGACCGTTGGTGTACTTCTTCTTCTCCATCGTTTGAAAAGAGATGAGTTGTTGTACTTCAATTCTGACCGTCAGATCCATGATGAGTCCCATCAGATCCGTGGTTGATCACCAAACCAAGGTTACCACACGTGTGCATTTTATCATAAGCTGGACCCACGTGTTACTTAGGATCACAACCGTTCATGCGATTCTATCATGGATGGTCCATCCAAGAGAGCACGTAGTACTGTGTGCCTCTCCAATCACCATCTATGCAGCTCCTCCCAGATGGTGCAGATTGGGAGGCACATGGTTCGGTGGGTCCCACGAACGATGCTAAACTGATCGAACGATCCGGATTGATCCAGTCAGTGCGTTCCTGTATCCTGTTGATCGGATGGTTATTACGTGTCTGCACTACCACTGGATATCTCGGTGGGCCCAGAGTTATATGTTTTAGGTGAAGGTCCTCACATGTAACAACCACTCAATCAAGATCGGACGGTTTGTAATAATCATCCCACCAGAATTCCGTGCATCGGCATTTATTGTTTTCCACCTGTATCACCAATAACTGCCGTTAGATGAGAACTTGGATACTCCGCCACGCCAGAGTGTATTTAGAAATTGCATACGTGGGCTAGAGCTGTACACGAATCAAGCTAGATGTGTCTCGCCTGCTAGCTTCGTGGGCTAGAGCTGTACACGAATCAAGCTAGATGTGTCTCGCCTGCTAGCTTAGCTGGAAGACGCCTAGGCGTTCCAACAGCTGGTCTCAGGTTCGAGTGCTAAGGAGTCGCACTAGCTCGGGTGGGAGCATCATGTGACTAACCAAGTGGATGTGTTGCACACCTAACAGGTTGGGTGCGTTGCATGACTAACTTAAAATAAATAAATAAAATAAAATAAAATCAAGCTAGCTCAGTTGGCTCACTCAACTTGGTTTGAACCAGCTTAATTCGGAGTTCAGCTACTTTTTTTTTTTTTTTTTTTTTTAGCATTAAGATTTTTGAGCTGAGTTCAAGTTGACCCTGGCTTGATTTGGCTCGACTCAAATCTCGATTTGTGTTAATTCAGTTTGAGTTTGACTCAACTCAGCTCATTGAAAAGGAGATTATTTAATCCCACATTGAAAGAGAAGAGAAAAAAAGGAAAACGTGTCTATTAAAGCAATAGTAACGGGTATCAATAGTATTGGGTTGCTTTTAAGTTTGGATTTTAAATTGTTTTAAGTTGGGCTTTTAGGCTGGTCTATTCAAATTTTGGTTTTTTTCTAGGCTTGAATTCTACTCACAAGCTCAATTGAACCAAGCTGATCATGC
The DNA here is from genome assembly GCA_003013855.2 of Liriodendron chinense. Taxonomy (NCBI): domain Eukaryota; kingdom Viridiplantae; phylum Streptophyta; class Magnoliopsida; order Magnoliales; family Magnoliaceae; genus Liriodendron; species Liriodendron chinense. The sequence goes on from PVNU02003428.1 coordinate 290,842, forward strand.
CACTCCAACTCGATGGCTGAGTTGAGCTCAAGCCAGGGTTATCTACTGGTTAAGCTAAGCTGAGCTAGGCCTAACTCATTCAATTCAATTCAGCTCCGTCTACGGCTTTACACATGGCATATAAGTATCTAAGATGGATGCTAGGTAGATCTTAAAATCATTGAGGCTAGGTGGATCCATGACATGGTAGGATGTGAACTTCTAAATTGGACAGAAGTAAGTGGACAATGCTCTGTGAGCCCCACCTTGGTATATGTGTTTTATCCATTTTGTCTATCCATTTTTCTAGATCATTAGGGCAAGAGACAAAAAATTGAAATATATCAAAATCTCAAATTGACCACACCACAAGAAAAAGTGGTGAATGAACACTCACCATCAGAAACTTCTCAAGAGACAAAAGTTAACGGTCGAGTTTGTATTTGGATTTCCCTTATTTCCAGTCTTTCCGACCTGATCAACTAATTGGATGGCAAATAAACATTTCGATGTACCCTATTACGTTTTAAATGGTGTGCGTTTAATCACCATTGTTTTCTTGTGGTCAGGTTCACATGAGATTTGGATCTGCCTCATGTTTAGGCTCACGCCCTGATGGAAAAAAAACACGTACATCATTGTGGGGCCCACAGAGCACTGTACAGTGATAACATTGCTACCAGCGTCCTTTTGAACTTGACCATGGGCCTTCTCTCAGCCCATTATGATGGATCTACCGACTTTGGCGGTTCCTCCAATCCAACCATGGGCAACATCAATACGTCGGGTACATTGGGGCAGTCCTTTCTGGCCATGGGCCATACTTACATGAGAATAATGGCTAGTTAGATAGAAAAGGGCACCAACAGTCTATATTCGTGTACAAGTGGGACGATTAATGGCTAGTTAGGATAAGAACCCACCCATTCGATTAGTTGACTATGGTATTGGTCCATATTTATTGGACGTTCAAAAATGATAAGTATCCCACGGCCTTATTTGAATAAACAAGCATCCACCAATCAGCTGTTAGGATTGTTCAACCAATCTGATTTTGGGACGTGGGTCCCACAGTTTAGACTGTTTTAACTTGAGTTAATTTAGGATTCGGTGACGCCCTGACAGTGGGGCCCACCTTGATGTATTTGTTGTATATCCACGCCGTCCATCTGTTTTTCCAGCTAATTTTATGGCATCGGCCCAAAAATGAAGCAGGTCCAAATCTCAAGTGGACCGCACCACAGGAAACAGTGGTGATTGAATGCTCGTGGGCCCTAGGAAATTTTTTACGGTGGGCGTTCAATCACCACTGTTTCCTGTGGTGTTGTCCGCCTGAGATTTGGGTCAGCTTCATTTTTGGCCTCATAATCTAAAATGAGCCGGAAAATCGGATGGACGGCGTGGATGTACAACACATACATTAAGGTGGGCCCCACGGCCTTGCCTATCAAGCGGCAATGAATTTCTCTTGACTTTGTCATCTGATTTGGAGTTTGTTTCAGTTCACATGGTTCAGATGTGGAGGAGTAGCAGTTGGCTTCAGCTGGTCTCATGCTCTTGGAGATGTATTCTCAGCTCTAAGATTCATCGACATGTGGGCCCATATCATGGCTGGGACCCCACCAACCCAGCCCATCAACCCCCCAAGATCAACGATCGAAAAGCCCATAAAACCACCCAATCCTCCCACAAAACCGCTTCCCGCCAAACCGGTTGCACCTGTTGGAGACCACTGGCTAACTGTCAATAACTGTAAAATGGACACACTCCTTTTACATATCACAGACACCCAACTGAAGGATATACAGTCTAAGATCTCCGGCCAAATCCCGCCGTTCGAAGCTCTTTCCGCTCTGATCTGGCGATCTTTGGCTAAAATGAGAGAAGGAAAAGAACCCAAGATCGTGACCGTCTGTCGGAATGATCCTCATGGGAAAGAAAATGTATGGTTGAGCAACGATCAGATCATAAGCACAGTTGAAGCAGATTTGGATGTGAAAGATGCCGAGCTATCGGAACTAGCAGCGCTGATCGCCAAAGGGGGAGCGGATGAAAGCAAGGAGATTGCAGAGATGGTGGACAGCAATAGCGGGTCGCCGGATCTCATTGTATATGGTGCGAATCTGACGTTTGTGGACTTGGAAAGGGTTGAATTCTTTGAGCTGGAGTTGAAAGGACAGAAACCCATTTTTGTGCAATTTAAGATCGATGGGGTCGGCTGATGAAGGGGCTGTGTTGGTGGTTCGGGATCGTGCAAGTGGCAGAGATGAAAAATGTGGAAGCGGCGGATGGATGGTGACGGTGATTCTGCCGGACAATGAAGTAATGCAGCTGAAAAGCGAGCTCGGAAGAGAATGGTGTATCACTTGAACTGGACTTGGGAGCTTTGTTACTGTGGAATTAGTGTCTAAGGCTGTGTTTGGATGCGATATTAAATTGGATTGTGATAATTGATTCGATAGAGGGTAAATAACCGAATTCCTTCCGGTTCAACTTGAACAAAACATAATTGCAAGTCGGAGGTTGTGCCTTCTATGCGAATTCGGGAAATGGAATTTGGTTGTCCACTTTATCAAACTAATAATCACAATTCAATTCAATGGTGCATCCAAACATGGCCGAAAAGTATCCAGATAGTTGTAATTGTTTCAGATTATGTGTGTTTAAGAGCATGTGACTACGATCGTGTGCAAACATTATTGGGGTATTTGTGTAGATCGTTTCATGGTAGAAAAGCTTACTCAATAAGTTTCTTTATTGACTATTGTCTCGAAATGAAGTGTATTTTCTTTTTCTTGTTACTTGGTTTGTAAACTTTGAATACTAAATGTGTGTTTGGATGCTCAAGTTAATCAAATTGCAATTCATTTGGTTGCCAATTAAGGAAACAACCATGGTGGGGGTGGGGATCTCAGTGTGTCTTCCGTATGGTGGTTCACACATGCACGTTCACATGGACACGCACGAGCATATGACCACTTCCGCTTTAGGTTTTTTGGAAAATGAAGTCTTAAGTTTTAAATCCCGATCATAAAAACTAACACATGCAAGAAATTAAAGTCCATGTAGGGCTTGATTTTTATGGTGGCAGAGGGAATCCAAGCTTATAAATAAGAGAGACTCTTGTCCCTCTCCAGTCCAAACTCAAAACGTGTGGGACGGTCCATCTCTAGCACATGCTTTAGGTGTGAGAGAAGGTGAGCCAAGGGAGTCTACTATGCAGGACACGAGAGTGACTAATGGAGCCGAGCACTATCATGCCTGATCGCATAAGAAGAGTGTTGTGAACAGTTGGTTCGGCATGACTCAAGGTATACAATCAATCCGACTTAATAGTTCTTTTATAGTTGATATTATTGTATGCGTATGTTTTCATTGATTACATTCTACAAAAATTAACAATTGGTTGCAGTTTGGATTCATGATGATACCTAAATCCCTCATTACCATTTCTGTGCATTTCAAGTTGGGCTAGAATCAATAGTAATATGCTGAAGCGTGTGTTTGGATGCTCAATTTAATCAAGTTGCTTGCAATTCATTTGGTTCATTGATAAGGAAACAACCAAAGTGGGGGTTGCACCATTTTGATTCATGGTTGGCACCTAAACCTCCTATTACAATTCCATGTATTTCAAGTTGGACTTGAAACAATAGTAAAATGCCGAATGTGTTTGGATGCTCAATTAAATCAAATTCCAATTCATTCGGTTGGCTATCAAGTAAACAACCTAAGTGGGTGTGGCAGCATTTTGATTCATGGAGACACCTAAACCACCCAATAAACTTCCATGCATCTAAAGTTGGACTTGAAACAGGAAATGGTACTGTGTAGTCGGATTTTAGTTCCCTGTGCAGAGAAAAAGGTTGTACACATACACTTGATAATCTGGACTGCTCTACTACGTGTTTGCCACATGTACGGTGGACGAGTCGCAATGTTTCTTTAAAATGGTGGAGAACTATCAACTATCTAAACCTGAGCTGTTTGGATTGGTGCAATCCTTTGGAAAACCTTGGAAGTGAAACCAGTTTCCACAGATGTGACATTTTCCTGTCTGTGAAAACAAATTAATATGAAGAAATCATTTTATATTTCCGCCATTTTCCTAAAAATGGTGATTTCCATTTCCTGGAAAAACTATTAAATTGATATTTCCACGGTTAAGAGGGACTACAGTTGACCTTTTAACATTTTCAAGGTAATCATGTGTGAAAGCAAAAAGTGGTTTCTTTTCCACTCGTTTCCTTTCCTCTGATGTTATGCTTACCTTTTCATATCCATTTGGTTTTCACCAATCCATATAAGCTGTAAATACGTAGTTATGTCCTTGTGCCCTCACCGGAAAGGAATTTCTCCGCCGGAGCCTGAATGTAGAGGGAGAGAGGGATATAAATCTCAGAAAATAGCTAAGTAGTGGATTTTTTCCACTTTCAAGAGGGACATGCGCCCACCACCACTTGGTCAGAAAATTCAAAAACTGCCTAAGTACAAAGGGACATGTGCCCACTATTTTTCCTGCCGAAAAATTCGAAAACTGCCTAAATGCAGAGGGACATGCGCCCACCCTTTCTTATCCGAAAATATGCAAAAATGGCTAAGTGGTGAGGCAACATGCACCCACCACCTTGGCTCAAGCGCATGTGCAATGCCACATGCGCCCAAGAGCTAGCTCTTTCCTCTCCCTTTGTTGCAAATTGGGCACATGCGCTCACCTCCATATGACATGCGCTCAAACCTCACTCAATGAGCCCGGATGGTCTTATAGACGTGGAAACTTTTGTGGTGTGGCCCGCCTCCCGATCGCACCAGTGCTCCTAGACACACAGTAGTGATATTTATCCATCTCCTGGGTCAGATTCCCCAACAGTCAATAATAAATGACCAAAATCAATGATTTAATAAATAAAAAAAATACCAATATTTTGTGAAATTTGCAAATCCGAAAATCTTTCCGAAAGAACGAAAAACAGCCGAAATCAAGAAGAATTGGACGGAATTTGACCGACGCAGAGAGAGAGAGAGAGAGAGAGAGACTTAGTTCCTCTATGACATGACGCATCATAATAATGCACCGCAATGAAGTTATTTGCTTTCAGGATCCTCGAATACTTTAATTAAGCAATAAACAGGCCCAGTACTTAGTCATTTCCAGCCCCTGTTGGCTCGTAAATCGACTGAAGTGAAATAAAATATGATCGCACTGACGCCAAAATAAATTCAGCATCATTATGATCCTAGTGGACATGATCCATCACTGTTCGAAGATGATCGCTACCAGTATATACCGAATACCCTGATTAGACTGTAAACAGGTCTAGTACTTAGTTTTTTCAGCCGTGAGAAGTGTCATGTTGCCTCAAAGATCAACTAATGGCAAGTAAAACAAACCGCAATCTCATCGACGCCAAGGCAAACTTCACATTCTCATGCTACAAAATAGCTGAATCAAGCATTTACAGGATATCGATCCCTATCGTTTATCAGAAATTGGCATAAACGGGCACCTCGCCGGCCCTATACTTAGCTATTCACAGGCATCAGAAATGGTCGATCTAGTCCATTGGACTTGAATTATTGAAAGAGTCTGGCTCAATACAATCTATTTGATCTCGAATCAATCATCGGAAAGCATCTAGAAGAAAGAATGTTCTCGAAGATGAGTCATCGGACTCCATATGGGATACATTTACTTCAATGTGTAAGTTCTATTCATCACTGGATAAAGGTCCAAGGCTAAACCTAAGGGGTTATGGTTACCACGAAAAATCATAATCAAAAGAGTTCTAATAACACTCGAAATATCATGATATGGACCGCTATTATGAAAAGACAGTCGATGCCGTACCCATTGACAATGGGTCTGTCGGTTGAGTTGATAAGGCAGTTGCAGAGTGCCTTCTCAAGGTCACCTGTCATAAAAATATGGGAAGCGAGCTTTGGGTTGTGCCGACCAACATTCGATGCTCATGTATTCCAACGGTCAATGACCCATAATTGCACCACTCGATTAAATTCTCGCTCAGGAAGTTGTGGAGTGCCTTCCTAAGGTTACTCGTCATAAAAATACGGGAGCAAGCCTTAGGTCGTGTTGACCAACATTCAATACTCCTGTATTCCATCAGCTAATTGCTCAAAGTTGCACCACTCGATAAAATCTTAACAGTCCTTCAACCCGGACAATCTGAAAGAAAATGGGATATAGACATTCGACTTGTCTAAAAACATGGCTCAGTCAATAACAAGAAAACAAATAAGTCTCTACGACCATGAACTCAAGACCATAATCCCCAGTGGGTTAGTCTTTTGCCTTCCAATCAAGGGTGATCAACCATTAATGTAATTAAAGGCTTATGATAAGCATCACAGCCTAAAATGTAAAAGATATCAAAATCTCTAAAATAAAAATTGCCTTACGATATCTCTTCTTGTGTATACTTTATGATTTATTGTGATTGTCTATGAATGTCTCTATATTCATAATTCCCTAGAATAATAAAACACAGGAAAAATTATCAATGAGCATTTTTTTAGTTTTAACAAACTGACAACTTTGCTGGAGATTGAACATATCAGAATCTCTAGTTATCTCTGAGTAAAGGAACGTTCTAAGATAAATCATTTGCAGACACTGATGTACGTGAGAAAGGTTATCGCAAGGAAAAATGTCCGGAGCCTTCACGAGCGCCAAATTGGCGACTCTTATCGGGAACGTTATTCCCTTCATCTTCAAGGGAAAATAATTTCAAAATTATGGAAAGTTTTTTAAAAAGAATTTCTAAACTTCTCGTGGCATGCATATGATTCATGCCTATACATTTTGTTCATCATTGAGTCATATTGCGATGGGTAAGGTCGCACCTTTTCTCCTTTCCAAAGCCGCAGAATATTCTAATGTGTGTATGAGTGTGCAGATAGAGAGGAAAGAGAAATCTTAGCAAAAGAATCAACACTATCAAAACTACAATGGCAACTACAGTGATCTTCTTGGCATCTGGGGGGTTTTACTTCCCTCACCTCATAGCAGCAAGAGCAGCAGCCTTTAAAGCAGATTGCAAACTCGTTAAGAAACATCGATCGCTGAAGAAGATCGAGGACATGAAGACAGCTTCAGTTGGAGTGAAAGTGGTTAAGTCACAAATCAACACAAGGAAACAGTGGAAGCCAGTCCGCATGAACGAAGTCCATAGTGACAGCAAGACTACCATGTTATCCAGGCCAGAGTTCTCCTTCGCCACTACTAACTTCTCAACCATGCCGAGGACAACGCAGCCAGCCAAGATATTGAACAGATCCGTTGTCCGACAGTCGACTAAGACAACGATTAATATGTTTTCTGTTGAAGCTGCCTTGATCAAGACAATACCACAACGAGAATATGCCACAATGGTATAGGTTGTCAAAGGAGAAGTGAGCGAGCGGTACGTAGAACTGCCTCAATCCAAAAACAGATATACGAGATAATCCAAGCTTAAGAGGACACAACCAGAGAAATGAGAGAGATGAAAAAGCATTATTGGCTCTAGTGGCTCAGGGGGCAACCAGGAGCTTGGCTATCCCCACTCGACAGTTTGTGGAGGAATCCCAAGGGGCAGTGGAAGAACCAGCCGCCGCCGAATCACAGGCTCGCCCGAGAAATGTTGCGTTCGAGTGTATACCACCGCAACCATCTCATGCCACGAGGGAAGAGTTATTCACCGCAACCATCTCATGCCAGCCAGTCGGGAACCTGATGCGTCAGGAGGGAGAAAAGGAGAAGAGAGGGAAATACATTTATCAGGAGCCGTATTCACCCAAGTTGATAACGTTCCATTTCCCAACAACTTCAAGTGTCCAGATTTCCACCGATTCGATAACAGAGGATCGCCGGATGAGCATATGACTCAGTTCATGACGATGTTGGGCAACTTGTCGACAATCCCCCAGTATTGTCTCAGATTGTTTGGTTCAATGCTCATGAGCAAAGCATTCCAGTGGTATATGTCACTGCCCGCAGGGTCGGTCAAGTCATGTGATTAGATGCAAGATTTGTTCATCTTTAAATTTTTCTCTATTGAGCGAGAAGTCTCGCTGACAGACTTAACCCTAGTTCGTCAGAGGCAAGGGAAGTCAGTTGGGAAGTTTATCGACAGATGGGGAACTATAGCAGCGCAATGCCGAGAATTGCCTAGTCTGAGCAGGTCAAGATGTGCATGTAGGCCATGATTTCGTTTGGCCTATTTGGGCACAACTTCTCGACGTTTCGAGACCTAACTAGAAAGGCCCGCTTGGTGGAAGGAGCCATGTGCAAAGCGCAATTCAAGGTAAAGAAGCCCAAAAGGGAAGCCGGAAAAATGATAACGTATAACTACGTTGACAAGAGAAAGAGAATGAATGACACTAAGGGCCTGTTTGATTTTCCACTGATACACGTAAATATGTGGTAAATGGTAAATATGCGGTGAAACACCTTGTTTGGAAATGGGTGAGTAATTCCACCTTGAAAATCGGTTCAAAAGTGTTGACTCAAACCTATGGGCCCCACCATAATGTATATGATATATCAGCGCCGTTCATATGTTTTATTAGCACATTTTGGGACATGAGCAAAAAAAATGAGACAAATCTAACACTCAAATGGCCCGTACAAAAGGAAACAGTGGTCTTACTTCGTCCACCGTTGAAAGTAATTTCTTTCATTGGGCCCTCATTGAAGTTTATTCATCATCTAACTGGTTCATATGGTCACACAGACATGGATAAAGGGAAAACATAAATTTCAGCTTGATCCAAATCTTTTAGGGCTCCCAAGAAATTTTTAATGGTACGCGCTCGATTCCCACTGTTTCTTTTGGTGTGGTCCACTTGAGTTTTGGATCTGCCTCATTTTTTGGTCCACGTCCTAAATTCAACTGGCATAACGAATGGGCGGTGTGGATAAGCCACATATATTACAGTGGACCCCACATTTATTGTACAAATTTCTCCATTTTAGTGTTAGGAAAAGTAACCGTCACTGTCTTCCCGGGGGAATGATGCAGTAATTACCTAGGTAAATAATCATTACCCATATACACGGTAATTACAATTGAGGGGAAAAATCAAACAGGCCTAAACGTCTAAACATCGAGCGCGTGGCCGGTAACCATGACGCAAGACAAGGGCAAGGTTTCCTCATAGGTCGCGATTTGCGACGATATAGTAACGCAATCAAGCAAATGTGTCAGTTCAATCTCTTGATATAACCCATTAATCATGGAATCTTTTGACCATATAAATTCAATACGACATGACACATGTGGAAACTCAGGTGTGGCCCACCTGAGCTCTGGATCTGCCTGATTTTTAGTCCCAGAGCCTAATATCGAGGATAGAACCTTATGAAGGCGGTGGATTTCACATATACAACATGGTAGGCCCCACAGGGCTTGTAGTGTTTACCGTTGTAAAACAGGTTTTGTAGACGACTCCGGTCCATTTGATGCATCCTTATTTTGACATGTCCCACATTCAACGGACGGAGAACTAGATGGACGGTCCCGATTGACTATTCACCCTGCCACGTGTCCTCTGGAGAGATGGCTCCACCATATCATCTCCCCTGTCTGCTATCTTCCAAATTCCAACATGGGATAATTTTTTCTCGAAATGCACCCACGCGGTGGGACTCAACAGACCAATGGTCTGGATCACCGAAAGTGGGCCCCACTTGTGAGAATTAATCACACCATATAAATGTGCGAGCCACGTGTGCCTCCGAGAAGTTTTTAATGGTGGACATTCAATCACTACTGTTTTCCTGTGGTGTGGTCCACCTGAGATTTAGATATGCCCCCATGTTTGGGATCAAGCCCTAAAATGATCTGGAAAAATGGATGGACGGCGTGGATTAAACACATACAACAGCCGTTATAACGGCCTTAAAAGTTAAAACCCCTTTCCCTTTAAACCCTACACATCTGTCTCTCCCACGCCTTCGCCCTCTCCTCCAACGATGCTCTCTCGCTTCATTTCTCGACCTTCCAATCTTCGCGTTTTAACCCTAACCACCCTCTCCTCTTCAAATCCCATCTCCCGCCCCCCTTCATCTTCAAATCTCCACCGTCCGTTCCCGTACCTTTCATCCAGAACCTTCTCCACAGACGACCGCAACAACAACAAACAAGAACAACAACAACGGCAACGGCAGAGATCCCTCCTCCGTTCCTCAGCACTGGACCTTCTCCACCGAAGAATCTTCCGAATCCGTCTTCGGATCAGAAGACGCGGACCTCTCGGGGATCGCTGACGAAGACGATGCGATCTCGACCGTTGGATCGAAAGATGATGACGATGGGGTGGTGAAGGAGGAGAAAGGAGGTGGGGATATATTCGAAGAGATTGACCGGGAGTTTGGGTCGAAGAAGGGTGGCGTAGAAGAGTGGGAGACGGCGGAAGGGTACAAGCCGTGGAGTCTCGGAGATGAAGGGAAGGAGGAGATTTTTGAGAGTGGAGGAGGGATTGAAGGGCTGTCGGCTATTGATGGAGTCGGGCCGGAGATCAACGAGGAGGACAAGCAGCTGGAGGAGGAAGAGCGGGAGCTTTCTGCTACGTTGCAAGGTGTGGTTTTTCTCTTATGAAATGATTGGATAGGTGTTTATGAGAACATGGAAGTGATTGATGATTTGATTCTAGTAATGTGTTTCTCTATCCTTCTGTTTTTTTTTTAAATGTGAATTTTTATCATTTTTCTACAATGCAGTTGGATTTGTAATTTTAACTTATCATTCAAGAAATCAATTATCCGGTTCACTGCAGTGTCGCGTGAACATGTGGCTGTACTACAGCTGAATTTGGATCGCTGATATGGCGGGCCATATTGTTAGACAGTCTGCTGTAGAGAAACCATACTGATCAGGCAAATGCAGTATTAGGGCTGTGTTTGAGGCACAACCTGTGCTGAGGTTTCAGTTTATCAGTGAACACATGGCTGTACTATTGATGAATTCGGATCACTCATATGGCGGGCCTTATTGTTAGATGGTCCACTGTTGAGAAACCATACCGATTGGGCAAATGTTGTAATAGAGCTGTGTTGTCTGAGGCACAATCTGTGCTGAGGGCTCAGTCATTCAAGACGGTTGAACACACACTCCATGGTGTTGTGCCTCATCAGTGAACACACGGCTGTACTATTGGTAAACTCAGATAGCTGATGTGGCAGGCCATATTGTTAGACAGTCGCTGTAGAGAAACCATACTGATCTGGAAAATGTGATATCAGGGCTGTGTTCGAGGCACAATCTGTGCTGAGGATTCAGTCATTCAAGATGGTTGAACACGCAGTCCAAAGTATTGCCCCCCGTCAGTGAACATGTGGCTGTACTGTTGGTGTATTCAAGATCGCTGATATAGGTGGGCCATATTGTCAGACGGTCCTCTGTAGAGAAACTATACTGATAGGGCAAAAGATGGTCTAAGGCGTGTGTTTGAAAGATGGTTCCTTCAAGATGGCTGAATGCGCACTCTATTTGTGCGTCAGCAATTGTGCCTTCTTGGTGAAGATGACCATCACTCTTTAGACCCGATGACCTTAGCCGATGGCCCTCCAATTCAAAGGCCGCCATCTCCATTCGGTTAACATGGTTATGAGGACAATCTTCTGAGACCCCTCAATCACTAGTATCAACATGGGAGCTTAATCTTTCGTATTCGGATAATTCAGCTGACCATTTCAGAGACCACTTCCTTGAATCGAGGATGCTTGTATTGTCTTTTGAAAGTCATGGCCATTTGAGAATTTCCTGCTAAGTCCTGCCACATGTACTAGCTTGCAACCATGGTGAAGAGATCCTTTCTTACCTGCTGTAGTGATCATTTTGGATTAGCATCCAATACATGTTCAGTTGTCCTAACTTTCATGTGGGGGCTTCTAATTGGTTTGAGCCAACTACATGTCAGATGAAGTGACATGTTGTCATTTGCCTTGCAATAACTGACCCCTTCCCCCATTTGCCTACACAAGGTGTCCTCACAGGACACTAGAAACACATGAGAAAAGAGAGAGGATTGTCTCAGCCCCCCCTTGCTTTGTTAGTTCTTCAGAACGCTGTGCTTGGTGGAGTCTGCAAATTCCAACATGGTCATTGGTTTCTTTTCTTTTGTAATCCTTCTATCTGGCTGGAGCAACTTTCTAGCTTGGTTGAAGGAAACAGCTAGAGAGCACTAAGACTTCCACCAGTCGTCTTCTGCAGATTTCCTTTACTGTTTACTTCTTTGCTTGGTTACCCAGGCTCGTAATGTTCTATGAAACTATCTTTACTGGGAAACTACTGGAAACTCCTTCTCCCCTTTTCTTCCTCCCTAACTTCTCCCCCAAGAGCCGCTTCTCGTCAAGTTATTGCCTTTGTCGTAGCTCACCAAAGAATTTAAACAGAAGCTCCCTTTTGCCTGCCTGTCTCTTTTGCTTCAAAACGGTCATTCTTGCACGGGATTTGTGCAGCATCTCTTTCTTTCAAAAAAATGAAAGGATCTCTAAAATTATCTTCCTTCTCTCCAAACAATAGACCCACCTGCTTGCTGGGAGACAATCTGATGTTTGAACCCCTTTCTGGTCTTCGAATATCCTGGCATCATTCCCCACAAGAAATTAACGGAACTCTCTCTGCTAGGTTCACCAGCTTCCTTAACACTCGAGTCTTCTTCAAAATGCTCAACTTGATCGGCCCAACTCTTGCAACTGCTATCTGGATAGTTCAAACTATCTGGAACTATCTCCTGCAACTGCTATCTGGATAGTTCAAACTATCTGGAATGTCGACTCTCCCATTTCAGATGTAGACATCGCTTCTTGGGCTACTTCTTCAGGGTTTCCTCACTCAACCTTCTGGAGAATATCTCTTTCCTTTGTTCCATCTTCCAGTTGTTGTTTGGGCTTGTCTCTTACCTCTGATGAGACGAGGCCATCATCCATCACTTGCTCCTCCATCGCTTTCGAAGACGATCAGAGTAAGAGAACCACACTTGCCTCTTGGCATGCATCAGGCTCTCCAATATTGCTCCTAGAACTACATGTGTGAGAACCATACACTCCATCGGAGTAGAAAAAGACAGCACTACCTCCAGCATTACCTGATAATTGGAACTAATTGCAACTCATTAACAGCTGAGGAAAGAACACATGACTACAAATGTCCTCCGTGTGAACCAAGGATGACATGTGAGAACTAACTCCTGGGACACAACTTGAAGCAAGATATCTGTTGCCTTGCCACCTGCATCTCCACTCAACCTTTGACACGTCCCCCTTTCTCAGGGCACCCCACTATTTGTGTGATCCATGGGACATTACAATCTTTGCTCCATCTTCTCTTGCCCTCTCCAATGATTCACAGATTGCAAGCTCCTGAAACCGAGACTCCTCAAGCAGTTCTGTCACAGCTTCTTTGATGTTCCCTCTTTCTGATGCAACAACCATTGGATCTCGATGAGATCCCCTATTTTGTTGTCCCTTGTATTCTTCTTCCATGACGATTTCTACCTCAAAGCTGCAATTGTCAATCCATACCTTAGGGCGTGTTTGGCACATGGTATTAGAAGGGATGGAATGGTCTTAGGTGGGATTAACATCATTTATTGCACAATGATTACATGTCTGGTTATCCCATGGTATTTTCATATCCAATTCCATGTTTGGGATCAAATACTTACCATGGGAAAACCATTGGATTAAGCAAAATACCGTTTGGTGGACCATGGAATTGCAATCAACGGACAAATTCACAACGGATGTCCGTCACTTGAACATGTATATAACCATAGTGTCATGTATAAAGGACTTATATGGATGGACGGCATGGATAAAACACATGCATCAATGGGGGGCCCACGTGTGTGGGATTTTGAAATCCCATGGAAATCCCACATGGGATCAAGTGCAATTCCATCCCACCTAATCCCAAGCCTCCCATCCTCCCCAAACATCATATGGAATTTGCAAGGAACCAAATGCAATTCCATCCCACCTAATCCTATCTAATACCATGCCCCAAACACCCCCTTAATGTGGCGAGTTTCAACCCATGATTGCATGTTTTATAACTTGACATGAGCAAACTCTACCACCTCCATTGATCCACCACCTTGGATTGACTTCCAACACTTCCATTAGCAGACGGAAAAATTGCAAAGTGTAAGCTGGTTTCTGGATTGGTCATGCAAAATAACATGGATCCATGGCATCAGCTTTTCCAGAGCTCACCCCCCCCCCCATTTCTTTTCTTTGAAGGGTAGCTTTGCCAAAGCTAGTTTTTAATCTTTTTACTGGTTAAATTGATAGGATGTTCCTGGACTTGAGGAACTGCTTTGTTATGGATTCATTTGTATTTCTGTAAAGTGTAAACCTTAGATTCGCAAGGCAGCTAGTCATATAGGAGACGGTCACATTATAAATGATGAAGAGGTTACAGTGAAGATTTTTTTTTTTTACTTATCATCCTTGTGTGTCTAAAGTCATTTGGCAGATGTATTTACGAAAGTTATGGGAAAGATTTACTCTGGCATGCCTACCATTCACACTACTAAGGATGTCTCAATCATAAGCATCATGTCTCCTTTTTGCAAACATTTCATTTTTTTCATAAATGATGAAACTTATTTCGATAAGCTTGAAACTTGCTAGTTTACTATATGTCATTGTTCAAATGTCTGAAACCGGTGATTGATAAGCTTGAAAAAATAAGAAGGGACTTTCTTTGGAGAGGGGTGGAAGATAACCACAAGTTTTCACCTTATGAAATGGGATAGTTTGCAAACCTAAGGGGGGGGGGGGGGGGGGGGGGGGGGTTGAATGGGTGTGGAGATTGGGGTCGAATTGGTGTGGAGATTTGGGGTCGAGGAAGGCAGTCTGTTGGAGAGAAGTGGTTGGTCGAAAGTACAACCTTCAAGAAAATGCTAGGTAAGTCATCCTCTTTGTATATAGCCTCCTCTCTTTGGAAAGCGGTGGCCTCACTAAAAGATTAAATTTGGGAAGGAGTGGCTTTTTCATTGGGCAATGGAGAAGGGATAAGGTTTTGGGATGATATCTGGTTTGGGGATCAAAGATTGAGAGACAGGTTTCCTTGATTAGCGAGTATTGCTCAAAAGCCGAATGTTCTAGTGATTGAATGTTTTTCTTTTCCTGGTGATTCAGTGGTTTGGGCTCCTCCGTGCAGGAGGAATCTATCCAAGGGAGAGGTGGTGGACTTGTTGAGTTTATTGGAAATACTAAGTAAGGAGGTGCACCCAGTTTCAACACAAAGCGATTCCATGACGTGAATTCATGATAAGTCTAGCAGGTCTTCAATTAAATCTGTCTATATGAGATTTAGTGGAGGCCCTTCGGATTCCAATTCTAGTCTTATTGCCCGTGTTTGGAAATACGGAGCTCTGCCAAAGGTAGCCGTTTTTGCATGGCTAGTGAGGAGTAGCAAGGTGCTTACTGTGGACAATTAACATAAAAGAGGGATGATCCTCCCTAACGTCTGCCTAATGTGCTATAAAGCCAAAGAATCAGTCAATCATTTGTTTATTCATTGCGAGTTTGCGGCAAATATTTGGGAAGAGATTGTTAGGAATCTTGGTTTCTACTGGGTAATGCCGGGTTCTATCGAAGCAATGTTTGAATCTTGGCATGAAGGTGGCAAAGGGGAGGTGGGGAGGAAAGTATGGCGTATATGTCTTCTTGCTGAGCTGTGGGTGTTTTGGCTTGAAAGAAATAATCGTTGTTTCTGGAATAAAAAAGTCCCTTGATGAGATCTGTAAAGTGGTAAAGGAGCTGGTTATAGAATGGGCGTCTGATGCAGAATTCTGTGGGGCTGACCAGCTCGCTGTTATTTGGGCAGATTTGTAGTCATGTGTTTGTATTTGTGTTTTTCTTTTCCTTCTCTTTTTAGTTTTCTGTATTCTTTGGGCTTCGGCCTCTTCTCTTAATAAAATTATCACACATTTCAAAAAAAAAAAAAGACGAAACTTATTTTGGATCTAAGAACGAAAGTCTGGAAGTCATGGCTTCCTGTTTCTTATTTTTATGTATTCTTCTCTTTTCTTTTGGGAGTTACCTTAGTTTCATTTTTGGTTGCCTTGTAACTGTTTCCGTTGTTTCTGCTCTTTGTAGTCTTTCCTTAATAAAATCATGGGTATTGTTGAAAAAAAGTTTAGTAAGCTTGCCTTTTCAATATTTGAGCTATTTAAAGAGAGACGATGG
Organism: Liriodendron chinense; assembly: GCA_003013855.2. NCBI lineage: Eukaryota > Viridiplantae > Streptophyta > Magnoliopsida > Magnoliales > Magnoliaceae > Liriodendron > Liriodendron chinense. Next base: position 307,022 of record PVNU02003428.1, read on the forward strand.
ACTCTATGTTACTTCTAATTGGGAAGTCGATGAGTAATGGGATATCTTGATTAAAAAAAGTGCAAGTGCCTTATACAAAGCACAAATGTCTCACACATGCCATGTAGAATGTGTGTGTGAGATGTAGACAGTTCATTGAGTAAGTGTGCCCCAGCCAAATGACTAGGCAGGTTCACTCATCACATGGTTCATACATGTGCGTATAACCAACAAGTATTCGGTGTGCAAGTGTGCCCCCCCTGATGATTGGACTGGCCAAGATTTCTGTGCGAGGGCACAATCAATGCGGTGCCCTAATGTTACATGCTTGCCACATTGGCACGTGTGGGGCATTTGTCCTTGTCATTTGAAGATGCACTTTTGCAAGTAGTACTCCTCATGGTTCTAATATCATGTGTTGAATAAGTTCGATCCTCTTTACACATTGAAATCTTGTGTGCATGTTTTCTATTGAAAATTTTGTCGCGTTCTCTTTGACTTCACCATAGGTTTGAACCCATGTTTCCACAGGAAACACATTAGAAATACCGAGAAAATAATGTAGTGTTTTAAGTGGCAGCAAATACAAGCAAGCATGCTTATACCTGCATTGAAGAATTAAATAAAGTGCATTTGTGTGAGTGCTCTTTCCATGTACTCGCCACTTACACGTGCCACACATATAATAGGTCTGGAGGGGCCCACCGTATAGATTTCCCTAGGTAAGTCTGCTCATCTGGCGGTCCACACATGTTTGTCATCAACTGCCTCTATCCGCTTGGCTACATCCACCCCCTTCTCTAAAGGATTCAATTTCTACCATTCATGATTATTGTATAAGTATTTACTCTTTCTTACCTTCCTTCTTAGCAAGTTGCATATATTGAACATAAAATGCTAATTTGTAAATCATAATTGTATGATAAAAAATGAAAAGAGATTTACTTTTGGATGAAAGAAAATGACTTTGAGGAACCCACATAAATTACAGATTGGTACATAACAAACGAAAATATGATGTTCGATAATGTGAACCAACTGACAATATTGCTTGCTAGAGTTGAAATAAAGAAATGAAAACGGAAAAAAAGAAGAAGCTTTTATGAGTAAAGCAGTATTGACTCAAACGAAACAATAACCAACTTCTTGACAGAGTAAGAAGTTGAAGTTGGGTACTGATATAATCCTTTAATGGCTCTTATGCATTATCCATTTGTAGATGAAGCTTTGACAGCCAGAGGAAAGTTGTGAGCATTACATTCATGCATACTGAGGGTGGGTTTGAGCCCACATCTGAAGGGTAGATGGTGTGTTTCAACATGAGGTCTTGGGTTCAAGCCCAGTTTAAAAAAAAACAGGAACAAGAAGAAAGAAAGAAACTTTCATACCAAGGTTGTCATGATTGATGTTAATAACATGACCTTGACCAGTCAACTACGGATTGGCTAAAACTAAAACCGTTTAGGTATCAGCAATGAATGTTAGTCCTTTGCCAACTTCCCTAGATGTCTGGCCCGCCTGAAGTGTCGGCCATTTGATTTCCGGGCTGTGGCATCTATGTGGTGGGGCCTAGCTGGCAAACAGACTGGCCTGATTTTTTTGGGTCAAGGCATCTACGATTCTACATGATTGGTGCCCTTGATGACCTGCTTGGATATTGTATTTTGTGCCAAGTTGGCAAATGCATGTTGTGAGTACCAGAGAAGTGCCCCTTGCTAGTGCACTTAGTGGGCTCCATCCCACAATATCTAAAGATCCTAACAGCCACTTTCACTACAATTGCAGGCCCAAATCGTGCATTTGGAGACCTGATTTCAGCATCGGGGATAACGGAAGCAATGCTAGACAGTTTGATTGCCCTCAAGGACCTTGAAGGTGTCGAGGGGCTGCCCCCTCTGAGGGAGATAGAAGACATGCGCTTGGAGAAGAACGAGAGAAAATCCCCGAGATATGAAATGGAGCAGAAGAAAAGGGAGGAGATTGCCAAGTCACACGTTAGACAGGTTGATGAAAAGGGTAGGGCTTACGGAACAGGAAGAAGGAAGTGTAGTATCGCTCGTGTCTGGATTCAACCAGGCGATGGGAAATTCATTGTCAATGACAAGCAGTTCGACGTCTATTTTCCGAGTCTCGACCACCGTGCCGATCTCCTCCGACCGTTTTCTGAGACGAAGACTTTGGGCCTTTGGGATGTCAGTTGTACTGTGAAAGGAGGTGGTGTCTCAGGTAAGACATTTAGAAATTCCTTTCTTTCCTCATAATTTGACTTCTCAATTTTATAAGCCATTGAACTTCACTAAATATTCGCTGCCTGGACCAAGGGGCTTTCTTCTAGTTCGGACCCGCATTCTTTACAGGCGCAGCCCACTTTTTAGTGACCATAATTGCTCATCTAAATGAGGTCTACTCTGTGGATTAGTGATGCTTGCAGAAAGCACCCCTGAAAATCCTAGCTATCTGGTTGTCCTGCGAATGGATGATTAGAAATAGAATATGGGCAATGGTACATATGCAACTAAAAAAGTTAACTGATTTGATAACTGTGATTGTTTGTTGGAGGAGATGTATGGTGTATCGCCCATTCACAGTGGGCCCTGACTAACATTCTGGATCATTTAAAGTTTTACCCCACCTGAAAGGGATGCTAGCCCAAACAGAAAAGCTGATACTTTCTAGCTGGGTATTGTATAATCTTTTCATACTTTCAACAGGGTCCTGGACCCTGGTTGTTGCTTTTACTTATTTTCCATCTGTATATAATAATAATAATAATAATAAAAGAGATGATGTTGGCATTTCAGGTCAAGCTGGAGCAGTTCGTCTAGGAGTCAGCAGGGCATTGCAAAATTGGGAACCTGGGCTGCGTCCCCCCCTCCGATCAGGTAAAAAACCCAAGAAAGAGAGCCCATTTATACACTATTGACATGTCAAATTGGTACACGTGTGTGCGATCTAATACTTCCATTGTGTGGGCCCAACCACATAAGTGCTCTTATTTGTCCCAAGTCCAACTTGAAATCTAAATCCAAAGACCTGATGGGTACCCAACTCGATTGTATCTGGGTCCAGGTCCTGGACTTCAAGAACTAGACCTAGACCCAGCAAGACCCAAACCTGTTTAGCCCCAGTATGGGTACTATAGGATCCGATCTGAACCTGACCGTTGACAGCCCCACTAATGCCATAGTAAGGCTATCCCCACACATGCTACTGTGATATGTGTGGGTTATATTTCTCGTTTGCCTTGCAACCATTACTGCCGCGGGTTTCGATTTGGGTTTTTATTAGTTTCTCTGGTCCACCCAGATCAGCAGATTGCAACTGCCATTTGTTAACAAATCAGACAAACTAGGAATTTGGATTATCACATCTGTTGTTGCCGTCTATGCTGACATTCTTCTGCTTGTGCCGATCCAGCTGGATTCTTGACAAGGGACTCGCGCGTTGTTGAAAGGAAAAAGCCCGGAAAAGCCAAAGCGCGAAAGAGCTTCCAATGGGTCAAGCGATGAGCAGCGACAGTTATCGAAATTCATCTGGCATTCTTTTCATACACATCCAGTTTTGTATGGTAAATTTCAAGTGTTGGTCTTAAAATGCCGTATCTTTCAAAAAAAAAAAAAAGTGTTGGTCTTAAAATAAGCAACCTTTTGTCTTCCCTTTGTAATCTGAGGAGGAGCCTCTGAAAGTTTCAAGGCGCTAAGCTGTGGTCACAGAGATTTAACTTGTAATTGCTGGGTTGATCACCGTCGAATTGATTGCTGTTGTAGTCTGATTTTTTGAAGGCTGCTTGTTGAGTTTGGTATTTTGAATCATTGCTCCCCCAACTTGTGACATCCTGACACATGTACAAGGTCTGTACCATTCTATGGGTGGATCCTGCGCTGCATTTCTGCAAGCCTGGCCATCGGGTGGTCCATGTTCGTATGATGAATTTGGAAGTTGGTCAAAACCCTTTCCCATCCATCCTTTTTACCTGCACTTGAAGCCCACCTGATGTCTTGAATGTGCAATGTTTGAGCCAAGGCACCAACATGGCGGGCCCATGTGATGAGTGGACAGAAACCATTTGAAAATTCAGAAGCCATTTGGTGGCAGGAAAAGCTCCATCCCTAGCTTGATAGCCGAGGGCAAGTCTCTTGTCCATGATTTGTCTGTGACTTGTCAGCATGCAACTCCATTAAAATGACTGGTTTTTGAAATTTTGTGATCGTTGGATGGCTTTACTTTTTTTTTTTGGGGGGGGGGGGGGGGGGGGGGGGGGCGTTAGTATACACACTCTACTGTTAGCCACACCGCAATGTTAGCCACCCCCCACTTGGGAATCGATTCCAAGACCTTAGTGTTGAAACGAGGTTATCTTCACTAAAAAGTCTACCACTTGAGCTATGGATGGGGGTTGTATTGGATGGCTTTACTTGTTCCTACAAAAAGTATCAACTGGTCCTTGTCATTGTGCTCGGTGGACCATATGCTTGTGGTACATGTGTGGCATGTGCCACAAGCACCACTGTCCATCTTTTAAGTGCCATAAATATGCTACATTCAACCTTTTGTACTCTTCATTTGCCACCTGCCATATGCGCTAAGTGCATGCAGTGCATTTGTTGTGTGTGCCACCGTAAATATTTGACCATATGTTAGTGTACTATATAAGTTACTTTACATTTCAAGCATCACATGTGCCACACTGCGAAGTTTTCAATGCGCACATGCACCATGGGTGCAAAATAATTCCTTGTTCTAGGGTGTGTTTTATAGACAGCATGACTAAGGCTGTCAATGGCACCTGGATGTCTGGGTCCCTGATGTCCCCAATCCGATTTTAATGGGCCCGGGTCCCATCTTTTGGACCTGTTATGGGTTGGTCTCTTCTTTTGTACCTGGTTAAAAATTGGGTTTAGTTGTGTTCAGTCGCCTCATTTAAAGTTGGATCCAGTCCGGTCTAATTGGTTTCAGGTTGGGTCTAATTAGTTTTAATGGTATATGTGTATAATAAACATATCAAGTTAGAAATGAATGCATTAAAGGAATTTAGGAGTAGCACCAATAGGTAATAAGAAGAGGGAAAGCGTATAATTCTATCTGGTTAGGAGTGAGTTGGTACAAGTTGAAGGTTTTAAAAATGCTAGAAAAAGCCCAAAAGGATATGGGTAGAGGTAATAAGAAAAGATTAGGGTCCGTTTGGTTGGCATCTGGAAACCTGTTTTCAGCTTAAAATCTGGATTCCAATGGAATCCAATTTTAACCAGTGTGTTTGGCGGCAAATTTCAGCCAAACAGGATTCCATCTGGAAACCTAAATTGGGTGGAACTGGGATTAGTGGAAACGGTGTAGGGGGCCGTTTCTACGGAAGGGAACAGAGGCGGAAGTGATGTCACTGGGGTGGTGGCCACCTCAATATATGCATTGTATATCTATGATGTATGCGTTTTATATCCATGCGGTCCATCTCTTTTGAGAGCTCAATTAAGGGCATTAGACAAAAAATGAGGCAGATCTAAATCTCAAGTGGATCAAACCACAGGAAAACAGTGTTAATTGAAAGTCCATCATTAAAAACTTCCTAGGGCCCACTATAATGTTTATTTGCCATCCAACCTGACCATCTGTCTTGTAGGACTACTATAGGCCAGGTGTGAAGTTCTCAGGCTAATCCAAAGCCCAAATGGGCCATGCCATAAGCAACGGTTGGATTACACAGTTTTCAACCAAACAGTAAGTTCTAGATGGAATTTGAGTTTCCAATCCAGTTTCTACATTTTTGGATTCCAACACCGGAATCTGGATTTTCTCTAGAATCTGGATTCTGCAACCAAATAGGCCCTTATAACCCTTATAGAGCGGAATGGTGGAAAAGGATTCATGTAGATGAACTAAATCTCTCCACTCAAGATGCATGGATTAAGGATTGGAATTCTTGTATCCGTAGGATATTAAGACGTATAAATCTGGGCCACACAGGGCTGGGTTGGCTTAAAGTAACTTGAACCCAAACCCCACCTGAAAATTGATTGGACCATGTATTACAGGCACAAGCCCAGATAAAGGGCCGAGCTAATCCAGGTTGGGCTCGCAGGTTGGTGGCTCCCCTTGCCCATTGCACGAGTCGAATTTCTATATATTCTATATCTATGGGGCCCACCTTGATGTATATATTCTATATCCATTGCTGTCCTTCCGTTTTGCCAGACCATTTTAGGGTATGAGCCCAAAAATGAAGCAGATCCAATTCTCAGGCGGACCATACCATAGGAAACAGTGATGATTGACCATTAATGGACCACAATAGCTTTTGGATCAAGTTGATATTTGTTATTTCCCTTCACCCAGGTTTACCTGCCCTTATCGACAGGCTGGATGGCAAATAGACAATATGGAAAAATTACGGTGGGCCCTATCACGAAACAATAAACGGCCAACAGATTGTAGACATGAAGGGCTGGATTTAGCCCTGCCTGGCCCTAGCTCAGCCAGCTGGTGGGCCTTCTTAGCTGGGGCCCACCTTGATGTCTGCTTTGTCTATCCACTCAGTCCATCCATTTTTCTGGCTCATTTTAGGGCATTGGCCCAAAAATGAACAAGATCCAAATCTGAGCTGGACCACACCACAGAAAACAGTGGTGATTGAACACCTACCATTAAAAACTTCCTAGGGCCCACTGTAATGTTTGTTTGACATCCATCCTGTTGATAAGGCCACATAGACCAGGATGAAGGGACTTGATGGTGGCGTTTAATCACCATGTTTCCTATGGTGTGGTTCACTGGAGATTTGGATATGCTTCATTTTTGTGTCACTGGACCAAACCTAATTTTCTCCCTCACCCCTCTCGCTGGACGGGATTGCTGGGTGAACCCAATGCCATCTACCTAGGGCCCACCATGATGTTTCTTAGCAATCCACCCTGTCCATCCGTTTTATCAGATCATCTTAGGAGGTGGACTCAAAATTAAGGCAGATCCAAAACTCAAGTAGGCCACATGGTATGAAACATTAGTAAGGGCAATGCCTGCCATTGAAACTTTCGCTAGACCTTGTCATGTAGTTAGGGCCCACAGTGATGGATGTTGAGAATCCACCCGTCCAGCTCATGTTAGTAGGTGGGCCTAAAAATGAGGCAGATCCAAAGCTTAAGTGGACCACACTGGAGGAAACAATGGAGATTGAACGACTATCATTGAAATCTTCCAAGGGCTCACCATGCTGATCATATGCCATCCAATCCGGTCATAAGGTCATTGCCACCCCCATAAGATCATATGAATAAACCAGTAGACAGGTGGATATTTCAAAAAATCAATGTGGACCATGAAGATTTCAATGGTGGATATTTCAAAAAATCATGTGGGCCCACTGTTTTAAGTTGGGTGGCCCACTTAAAAGTTGGATCTACATCATGTTTGAGGACAAAGCTTACTGAAAATGGTGGACATGGTGGATTTCTCAAAAACATCATGATGGGACACTCCAATTTTTTTTAGCTCGGTTCCAAGGTGGGGGTACAATAACACTATTTGGCCCACTTAAATTTTGAATCTTCATTATATTTGGGTCCACAGATTAAAATGAGCCAAAAAACTAATAGACAGGGTAGATTTCTTAGAAACATTACAGTGGGCCACATGACAATCGGTACAGTTTCAACCCTCAGCATTCAATTCCACTTTGTGTGGCTCACTTGAATGTTGGATCTGCATCAAATTTGGGCCCACCCCCTAAAATGAGCTAAATAAAATGGTTAACCGGGTAGATCTCTGAAAAACAACATGGATTGAATTCCTAATATTGCAAACGGGTGGATGGGCTACAAAACTGGGCAAGTTTTTCACAACCGTACATTTCTTTTATAAACTGTGGCCCATTTGATCAGTGGATCAAACTGATTCTTGGGCTAGGGCATCAATATAGTGGTGTCTTTCTGATGGATGGATTGGATTTCGTACCTTTCATTCCCAAGCAGCTCTGAGGGAAAAATCTCAAATCAATTTGCACAACAACGAACATGGCCTCGCCTAAAATCAGGATGGTTGTTCATCAGCCATCAGGTGGGCCATCTGCACATTGGATATCGAATGTAGGTCGTCTATTTTCAAGCTTTGATTTTTTTTTTTTTTTCCATAAAGGTGCACCCACCTGATTAGTGGACACCCCTGATTTTCGGGTAATGGTATATTCATGTGGGACTACCTGATGAGCGGCCCAGATCTCGCCTGCGATGTCCGCATTGAATCATCCAATGCAGTGGGCCCATGCGGGCTCTGTCCTTGGGCCTTATAATATGGGATTGGCCCAAACCTGGACAATGGCCACTGCAACCCCTACTTGGGACGGTTTGGCCACTGACCCCAACACCAACCAAGTGTCAAAGCTCTGTGGGACCCACTATGATGTATGTCTTTTATCCACACCGTTCATCCATTTTTTCAGCTTATTTTAGAAATTGAACCAAAAAGTAAGGTAGATCCAAATCTTAGGTGGACCACACCACATGAAACAGCGGGGATTGAACGCTTACTATTGAAAACTTTTTGGAGGCCACGGAAGTTTTGGATCCAGCTGATATTTGTGTTTTTTCCCTTCATCCAGGTCTGTGTGACCGTATCAACAGGTTGGATGGCAAATAAACATTACTGTGGGCCCTAGGAAGTTTTTAATGGTGGACGTTCAATCAACACTTTTACTGTGATGTGGTCCACCTGAGATTTCGATCTACCTAATTTTTTGGCTCCTGCTCTAAAATGTCCTGGAAAAATGTATGGACGGAATGGATAAAACACATACATTATGGTGGGGCCCACAGAGCTTTGTCACCAGCCAAACTTGTAAAGTTCAGGACCTGGACAGGCTAACCATGAAGCAGAGCCAATCTGGCCCACCATATCGGGCCGTAGCACTCTATCAGGCAATCAAATGATCTGACGTCCTTGATTATAATAGAGATCTAACCAACGGACGAAAATCCTTGTCTTCAACGGTCCCATCTTAGTGGGCCATCATTTTCAAGGCGTGTATGGCTCTATCATGTTTTTTCTGGGCTTGGGCATATGAATTTTAGCCCAACCTAACTGGGCCCACTCGACTTCACACGTAGATGTTTGTTCCAAGCCTCGATTAGGCAACACATTCATCTTGCATGTAGACCGTTGGCTTCGTTTTCCTTGATTTCTACTTCTTTGTGCACTTGAGGCCCACCTGATCAACGGATTGATTAGGAACATTTAGTAGGTGGGAAATAGGGATATGATCTTTTTTTCGTTTTCAGGCCAGGTGGGCCCCGTTGTGCTGTGACTGGTGTGGGAACTCAAGTGTGGCTCACCTGATCTCTGGATCTGGCTAATTTTTAGTGCCAGAGCCTAACATCGAGGATGGAACCTTATGAACGCAGTGGATTTCACATATACAAAATGGTGGGCCCCACAGAGATAGGAGTGTTGCTGTCGTAAAACAGGTGCTGTAAACGACTCCAGTCCATGTGATGCAACCGTATTCAGACATAACTGACATCCAAAGGACGGAGAACTAGATGGACGGTCCCGATTGACAATTCATCCTGCCACGTGTCTTTGGAGAGATGGCTCCACCACGTCATCTCCCCTATCTGCGATCTTCCAAATTCCAATATGGGATTTTTTTTCTAGATGCACCATCAAGGTGGGACTCTGATTTGAAACTCCTGTGGCTCCACAAATACTTCAACTGTGGACGTTCAATCCTCACTTTTTGAGGCCCACTTGAGTCTTGGATCCGGTTCATTTTTTTTCTTATGTTCTAAAATGAGCTCCCAAAACGGATGAACGGAGTAGATTTATAAAAAAATTACTGTGGGCCCTACCTTGGTTCCCAGTGCAGGAACTTCCTGCACAAGGCTTTCGCAGGAAATCCGCGCCCTTCGATATGCGCCATCAAGCTGGGAATCAACAGATCAACAGTCTGGATCACAGAAAGTGAGCCCCACTCTTAAGAATTAAAAATGAGTGTACACCGAATAAAGGTGCGGCCGCGTGTATCATATAATTCCTCCTCTCGAAATCCGTCCCTCCTTCGCCCCTCTCTCTCCTCTCTCTCTCTCTCTCGGATTTTCCTTTTCAATCTCCTTTAGTCGATGATCAGCAGAACAAATCATGATAGGAGCGAATCAAAAGAAGAGGAAAAAAGCATCCATCAGCGAAGAAGACATTTCCTTGATTTTGCAGAGGTAAAAAAAATTACAAGCTTCTGTATTTTCTTTTTAATTAATAGAGGATTTTTTTTTAAAATTTCACTTCATTGTCTTGTTTCTGCAAGTGGGTTTTCTTGAATTTGAATTTATGTAATGGAAATGATTTTTTTTTTTTCTGGCGCTGGATTGAATGTTTTAGTAGAATTTATGAGAATAAGGGACTGGTTGTAGTAACAAGCTGTTACAGACTGACCCCAGTTTCTAGTTCAGAGGATTATGAGATCCTCGGCCTGAGGATGTGTATAGGGTACTCGGGCAGCAGTGGGTCTTACACTGGTGGATCGTAGTTCGGTGATCAGGACCGTTGATGTTGTGGGCTGTTCTTTAACCCTAAGCATCCAAGGAAAAAACAAATTATCTACTCTTGAACTGGTGGCTTGTAGTTAGGTGATCGGGGCCGTTGATGCAGTGGGCCCTTAGATAACCTACACATCCAATACACAAGCTTGTGGATTGTAGAAGATGTGTTTAGTTCGAATCAGGAAACGTTGATAATAGCATGAAATCATCATCATAATTTGAGCTTTATCCCGACTAGGTTAGCTACACAAATCCTGTTCCGCCATTGCACTTCTAGCAAGGACCATATCCCCAGATAAACCCTAGTTTGTAATGCATTTTCTTAATATATCTGCTCCTTTCCGTTTTATAACCTTCAACTTCAACCACCTCACTCCTTCTAACTAGCAGGCCCTTGGATAACCAGATGCATCCAATACTCAAGCTTGTAGATTGTAGAACATGGTGTGCCATACCGGCCTTTATAGGGCTGTAAAGGCAACTGTGGCAACCATTACATGTCACGGGATCGTAACGGCTGTAATGGCCGTTATGAAAAAACCCCACCGTTACGGTCCCCATGACGCGCTCCATAACGGCCTCGTAAGGGTCAGTTTTTCAGGGGTTTTTTTTTTAAAATAAAAAAAGCGACCGTAATGGCTGTTACGGTCTGTATCGTAAAGGTGATGGTGGTGGCTGTTACGGCCATTGTTACCGTTACAGAATACCTTGTTGTAGAACCTATGTTAGTTCAAATCAGTAAGACATTGATAATAGCATGATGACATCATCATCATCATCATCATTTGAGCTTTATCCCGTCTAATTAGGCTAGCTACATGAATCTTGTTCCGCTATCAAGGACCATATCCCTAGTTAAACTCTAGTTTGTAACACGTTTCCTTAAGACCTCCGCTCACATCCTTTTGGGCTTTGTTCTTACCCTTTTGTAGCCTTCAACTTGAACCAGCTCACTCCTACTAGCTAGTGTAGTTCTTGGCATGGTGTGCCGTAAAGGCCGTTATAAGGCTGTAAAGGAAACAGTGGCAACCGTTACACGTTATGGGATCGTAATGGTCGTTACAAAAAAAAGGACCCATAAAGGCCATTACAGCCTCCGTAACGGCTCGTTACACACCCTGTAATGGTCCATTACACCCCCCGGTAAAGGCCGAACGGTTCATTACGGGGCCGATACATGTTCCTTGGGTTTTTTTTTTTAATAAACCGTAACGACAATCGTAGGGGCCGTTACAACCTATATTGTAAAGGTAATGGTGGTGGCCGTTATGGCCATCATTACCTTTACGGAATACCTTGGTTCTTGGTCTTTATTGCACATGGCCAAACCATCTAAGTTTACTTTAGCTCATCTTATTACCTATTGGTGCTGCTCCTCCTATCATTCTTTTGCTTGCCACTCATCCATCTCAACATCCTCATTTTGTCTACGCGCATCTTATGAACATGTTGTCCTTGACTAGCCAACATTCTGTTTCATAGAGCACGACTGGTCTTATAGCTATCCTATAAAATTTCCCCTTCAATTTCATTTGGTATGCGGTGATGACATAAAATTCTAGAGGAGAATCTCCATTTCATCCACCTAGCTCCAATTATTTGAGCAACATCCTTCTCAATCTTGACACTCTCCCGAATGATCGATGCAAGATAGCTAAAAATGATCATTTTGGGGTACCTCCTTGGTCAGCAATCATAACCAATTCCTCATTTCCACGCCCATTGCCACTAAAATTATTAGTAATTCCTCATTTGAGCACTTCTCACCAAGTGGCCTGGAGTTTCATGGAGGAGAGGGGACATTATGGTCAAATGTCATTGCAAGCTTGTTTGTTGGCTGCGTGCAGCATTTGTTGTCTCTCTCTCTCTTTCTTGTTTTAATGAAATTGCTATGCCAAAATAAAAAAAAAAAAAAAAAAAAAAAAAAGAGTAAGCATGGGGAGTTGGATGGTTCCCGGAAAGGGCCTCTAGATAAGAGAGGTTGGTTGGAGATTTGGAACCTAATGGCCCCTAAAAGCTGCGATCCCCTTGTTACCTAGGTCACCATATATAATATGTTACATAGGAGTATGACTAACAACAAAAAAAAAAAAAGAATCAATCATGTGTCTTATGATTTCCATGATTTGTTGTTATGATGGCATTCGGTGTATTGGGTGTCTTGAAAGCTGAAGCTCTACAGAAGCATTTGGGTGGTTATAATGATGTGTTTTGGCCACCTAGACTTCTATTGACCTTTTCATCTTTTTTCAGGTACACTGCAACAACAATACTTGCTTTACTTCAGGAAGTTGCTCAGTTTGCTGGTGTGAAAATTGATTGGAATGCACTGGTGAAGAAGACGTCTACTGGTATTTCGGATGCACGGGAGTATCAGATGCTATGGCGGCATCTGGCCTACCGTGATACATTGCTAGAGAAATTGGAAGATGGTACTGAGCCTGTGGTAAGCATGGCACTTTTAAGTAAGTGGCAGTTCGCATTTGTGTAGAATGTAAAATGTGCTTCTTTCTCTGGTTTATTTATTTATTAAGGTTGATTTGGAGGGTAAGCTAGCATGGAATCAGAACTCTTTAGAAACTGAGATGTCAAGTTGGTTTTGGTCTCGCACAAAATGACCTCCCCCACATCTCAACATGCATGTTCTTTAAACAAGTCATGCTGGTTTGGGGCTCTGTGTGCCAGAGAGTTACTCTCAGAAACTGTGTTATTCCTTGTAACTGGATGGGTTCTCTTTCGATCTTTCAAGTCATGTTCAATTGCACAAAGACATTGTTTGAAATGTAAAAATATTTTAGTAAATAGACTTCTCACTAATACTTGCAAGTGAGCATGTGCATTTCTAATTGATTTTTCCCTTTTCATTCCCAGTTTTTTCACAACTCATTTTTTACTTTCTATCCTTTCTTTTCGTTTCTTTCTTTCTTTGTGTGTGTGACCTAACCAAGTTGAATCGATTATCTGAGTCTGTGTGCCATGCCTCAAGTGTCAAATTTCTTTAAGCAATAAGAAGATTTGTGTAGTCTTGAACTGTAGTATAGTTCTAGCTGAGTCTTTCATTTGACTCACCATTCTAGGAGCTGAGTCAGTGTGGTCAAGTCCATGGTACAAACTTGTCTTGTCGAACCATTATATTGAATCAATATCAAAAGTAAAATAAGCATCAGAAGGATGATTTTCCATTTAAAAAAAATTCATCACTTAAGCATCTTAGCCTTTCACCCACAATTTTGGGCCAGCATTTAAATGTAGATTAGCAAAAGTTATACACTTGGTATCCCACCAGGCATCTACCTTCCTCTTTTACCCAGGCTCATGGAACCGGTCATACCATAAAATAAAATAAAATATAACCATGGAGCTTTGTCTGGTTGAATTTTTCACCTAGATAAATATCAATGATGTCATCTAACGTTAATAAACAATTGATGGAGGACCGGAGGTTGATTTTTTCTTTTTCTCTCTCTTCGAGGGAAAGCTTGTATCTAAGTTAGTTATCAAACTTTCCATCCCTATACATGTACACACATGTCAAGATCTAGACGTTCATCTGTTGGGACCATGGCATTCCTTAACAGTAATGGTGGCTGTAACAGCTGCCACCATTACCATCATGATACATACTGTAATGGCTTCTTTTTTTTCGAAGAAGAAAAAAACCTGTATCGGCACCGTAACAGGGCCATGACGGTCGTTACAGGGTAGTTATGGGTCCTTTTATTTTGCGTTACAATCTCATAATGCGTAACAGTTGTCATTTTTCATGTTACATGGTGGCCGTTACGGGATGGGCCATGCCCCAAAAAATTCAATGTTTGGATGATCTTAGCCAATGATTAGAGGGGTTTTGCCTATCGGGCTCTGGTCATTGGTTGGAGTTTTTTTCTAAGAGCTGCACTAGCATACCTCATACTAGATGCCTCGCTAGCTCACTTTCTCTAACCGAGAGCCACATGGGTGGAAATTTCATGAGATCCACCCCATCCATCAAGTACGCTGCCTTATGTGCACCCTAGAACCAAAAAATCATTATGATCGGCGGTCCACACCATAGGAAACATTTGGTATGGCATGCCCACCATTAGTTCTGCATTGGGCCTACGGTGGTGTTTAGCCTTCTAATCCATTCATCAGATGTGCCTTATCAGGATGAAATAATTAGCCAAAAATCACGCTGTTCCAGAACTCATGTGGGCCATACCACGTGAATGTAAAGGTTTTATGTATAATTTATACTGAGCGGCCTACTTGACTGTTGAATCAACCTGATTTTTGTGATCAAGGCTGAACAAGGGATTGTGTGCCTGATGGACAGGGTGGATTTCATGCACGTTAAATCATTTCCCCCACATTAGAGAAAGTGAGCCTGGTAGGTATCCATGCAAGGTACGCAAGCGTTTTCCTTTTTCTAACCTTTTATGTCTAGCATTGGCATTGGGCCAATGAGGAGATTAGGCAGCACTTGAAATAGCTGCTCGAAAAGGGTCATGTAAGGCCTGGTACATCCCCTTGTGCCTCGTCTGTTCTCTTGGTGCTGAAGAAGGCTCATGGCGCATGTGTGTGGTTAGGATTCTCCCAACTTACATAGAAGGAGGATTCTCACAACTTACATAGAAGGCTCATGCTCAGGCTATGGCTAAGACTTGGCAGTTCCCCACTCATGCTCAACTTTAGGAGAGCGTTTGGGCTTAACTCTCCAGTTGGCTTGCAGGTCAGCTGGTCCAACCAGCTTCTTAGATGGGTTTTGGCCATAATGGTTGTAGGTCGGCTTCGGGTGAGAAAATGAGACATGTTAGGTGTGGACAAGCAGGTCTCCTTCTGATGCAGGGTTATGCGATGACTTAACTCTAAATGTACGTGAGATCAAGAAGTGGACATTCAAGCAAAAAATTCATATAACTATTCATTATCAACTAAGAGATTATGCGATTTCAACAACGAAATGATGATAATCCGTCAGGATCATACCCCATAGCATAAACGCACATAAACGAGTAAAAGGGGGACCTAGGGATATGAGGACATCCCTAAACCTAGCATAGGCTAGCCCACGTTCAAGTCTGGATCAAGTTCTCATGGCCAACAATCTCGCTGTTATCGATCATGTCAAAAGGGGAAAATTCGAAGAAGAAAGAAAGAGGAAAAGGGAAAAGATTTGTTTCGGGGAGGAGAAGATAAATGTTTTCCACAATGAAATTGGACAATTCTTATCTTTTCCTGCACATTGAAGATCTAGAAAGAATGAAAATCGAAAACCGAGGTGGAATCCTCAACACCCAGGGCCAATCCTGATACCCTAATCTCTTGGTAAAAGAAGAAGAAAGCATACGGATTTCTATTCATTTAATAATAATAAAAGTAGGGTTCTCAATATATATAAGCCACGAAAAGAAAAAAGTGTACTAAAGCGTCTGAAAACCAGAAAAAGAACAGAAAAACGCCTGAAACTAAACCATAGCACTAAAGTGCCTAAAAATAAGAAAAAACACAAAAAAAGCCTAAAGACTAAAACACCCGCGCCACAGGGTGTGAAATCCACCCCATGGTCCTGCGATCATGCTGCTCCTGTAGTCCTATACTTATAGTGCATCAAAAAATGGGCCCAATGGACCCGTCGTCCGTCCACATCAACTCATCTGCTCCAACGCTCGATCTGCGACGTCTCTTCCTCTAGTACACTCTAAAAGGTGCACCACTGATGTCCTCATCACCTTCATGCTTATTCTTAGAGAATCAAATGAGGAAGCGGACTTTAATGCAAAATTGGGAGCCTTTTATTCTAGCATTGATTATTGAAGAAAGGAGAGTTCGTTGATTGCCATTATGTTGGTGCAGGATCTGCTGTGGGTCTGTCAGTCTATATTTTATAGTTTGGTAGCCCTTGGACTTCCCAGCTTTAAGTGATGTTGTGTTCTGTTCTCCTTTTAAAATTTGTCTCATCTTTCCAAAAAAAAAAGGCCTAAACAAACTTGACATGCTTATGAATAGTAGTAGAAAGGTTGAATCCCTAAAACCTCTTGAATAGTACTAATGGGCCTGAAAATGAGGTCTGCTTACTAATAGAGTGAAATAAATTTTTTGAATAGGCCCAGCCTGACCAATTGAAATTTGGGTCCATACCAATGTAAGTCTTGCATATTTACAGTTCTAGTCATAAATGACAAGAAATACATGACATGGATTGAGGTATAAAAGTTTCAATTTCGGACACCAAAGTCGCCTGCGGATTTTGCTTTGCTACTAGCTTTGATGTATTTCTTACCATGTATTGTATGAGGTAATTAATCCTAATCGTGCTTATAATTTCCTTCAGGATGATGACAGTGATTTGGAATTTGAATTGGAGCCTTCCCCTGCTGTTAATGCTGAAGCTTCAACAGAGGCAGCAGCATGTGTGAAGGTAATCTCAATCTCTGCTCTTAGAATTGCAATGTACTTCAATATGCTGATTTTCTCAGTCACGAACAGAATCAGTAATGCATCCTGGTTTGCAAATTGGGTTTGTATATCGAATCGTTCATGTCCGATACAGGGTTGTACTGCCCTGTATCGCCCTTGTATTGGTCTGATATGAGCCGATACATTTCATGGACGATACCAGTACGTATCAGGGGATACTTCAAACCTTGAGTAGCATTGATTCATTTCCTTTACATGAAATTAAACTATCCTTGCTGCATTTGGAACTAAGGGTTTGGGCTTTTCAATTTTGGTAAATAATGGCAGTTGTGTGTTTTTTTTTTTTTTTTAATCTGTTATTTCTAAAACTTTTAACTATAGAGATCAAACATCCTCATCGAATCAATGTAATTACTGAGAGGACAGTTTGTCATTTCATCAGTAACGTCATCCTTAAGAAATTTAGATGCATGTGGTTCTCAAAAACATGTATTATTCATAGAGGTTATGTAACCCCACATGTGCATATAGCATAGCCCTTTTACATGCTGTTGGAGGTATCTTCCACATGTCTGTGAGATCCAAGCCATCTATTGGGCGGGCCCTGCTGTGGAGATTCCATGGCTCAAACTTCAGGCTGGTCCACACATCAGGTGTGACCATCATACGAAGCAAATGGGTTCATGCACCATTGCCTAGCTGATGAGTGGACCATCCTGATACTTCTGCCATGGAATCTACATGGTGGCACCTATCTTATGGACCACTCGGATGCTTTGATTGTAGCATGTTACTTCTGGTTCTTTTTGTTTTTGGCCAAAAAATGATAAATTAGTGTCTGATGGTTGCTGAAGTGGTTGGCTTGATCAGGTTCTAATCGCTTCTGGTGCGCCAAGTGACTCTGGCCCGCCAAATCGTGCTACTGTAGAGGCACCTTTGACTATAAACATACCCAATGGCCAGGCGTCACGTGCTCCATCAGACAATCCACAGCAGGCTCGCTCTACACAAGGGACGAACATAACGGTTCCCGTTTCGGTCCAGAAACAACCGTTGCCTTCGGTGCCATCTTCGGAACAGTTGGACGGAAATGGGCCAGGGACTGGGAACCTTCCTCCTCGAAGGAAGAGGAAGTTATGGACTGAGGAGGAGGATATGGAACTTATTGCAGCAGTGCAGAAATGTGGTGAAGGGAATTGGGCTAACATCTTGAAAGGAGATTTCAAGCACGACCGTACTGCTTCACAGCTATCTCAGGTTTCCTTTTACCCTTGGAATCTTTAATTTCTCCAGGCACTTCCGTTTCTGTTTCTTGTGCAGTGTATTCAATCATTTGCAATCTGCAATCTGGGAATGGAAGAATTATATGATCCTTGACCGAGAATATGATCCATGTTATCATGCTCACGTTTTTAGTTTCTGATGGGCCCACCATGGATAGACCATCCCTCGAATATCTCCTCAATGGAATGATCATGAGCCTTAGATATTCTGCCTGCAAATAGATGGCTAGGGAAAGAAATGCAGCAATGTTCCACATTCAATTGAAAAGGGCTAAATATTGGATGGCTTTGGTCTTCCATTCTGGGAGATATTTTTGACAAGGTCAATCTTGGACAGGCCCCAGCAGATCAACTTGAAACCATGGTACCTACTTGTGCAAACGGAAAGCGTTAGGAAACATTGTCAATCCCCGCAGTGGCGATCATATAAATCTCCCATGGTCTTGCTGCGGGACCGTTTCTCTCACTTTTGGTTGCAAAGAGGCTAAGAATGATTCCTAGCATCAAGAGAGAAATAATATGATTCCTCCTGCTTGTTTTTGTTTCCAACATTGTTCTCTACCTCATGCTTTTCTTTTTCCTCTTCTACTTCTCAAGAGCTAAATATGTAGCATGAGGATAGATTGATGATGTGGTTCTCAGCATGTGCTTACATTGCACATAAGTGTAGGACGTGAGCCACTCATCAGGTGGGTGCTATAGTGAACGTGCACTGGCTTGAAACTCAAGAGGGCACATGCTCCATAGTTCAAAAACCCAAGAACTCAACTTGACTCGATTTCAATTGGGTTGAGTTGACTTGAAGACTCACCTGAATTGACTGGATATTAATTATTATAAATTGAAAATAGGTTTTTTTTTCTTCATATTAACCCCTCCCTTTTCTGTATATTGTAAGAAAACCCCAACGTATGCATATTGATGAAAATCCCCATACCTTTTCATGTACATGTGCTACCCAGCCTTGGGTTACTTTCTCTAAAGGAAATAGCGACATCGTTCATTACTTTTTTGAAAAAGACAAAAATGCCCTGGAGTAAAAGAGGGCTTGATGTAGAACAGACGAAATAATGCTGCTAGATTTTTTTTTTTTTTTTTTAAGGGATGTGGTGTTTAATATCATGAGCAATAAAGAAGGGGAAACAAAGAAGAACATACAAAGTAGAGTCTCTCTACTTCTATGGATATCTTAGTTGGAGTCTGACAACTTGGTGTGAAACAGACAGAATAATGATGCTGGTTTTCTTTTTAAAGAGATGTGGGGTTCAATATCATGAGTAAGAAAGAAGGGGAAAGAAAGAAAAAGGTATGAAAGAAGGGGAAAGAAAGAAGAAGGTATGAAGTGCAGTCTCTCTACTTATTTGGGTATCTTTTGGAATCTCACCAACAATGTAAGGAATCACGCCTTACTCAAGAACTTTCATTCACTTTAAATCTGAGTTAAATTACATTGACATAGGTTCCACTATTCGTGGACTCCATATAACCTTCTTATAAATGCTAGAACCCTCTTTCATAAATGCAAAACTTAATCTTCAATTTCCTAGGACTAACTCATAAATGATAATAACTTCCAATATCTTCTTATGTAAATGCTAGAACAATGATAGATTGGGGTTAGGTTTGGCATCCAGGTCCCTTGCCCTCCAGACACTATGGGCACCTTTTCAGCTCATAATACTTACACTCCTAGATCTTCACCCTCTTTCATAAATGCAAAGACGTAGGAAATTAAAATAAACTCAACTTCTTAGGACTAACTTACAAATGATAACAACTTCCAATGTCATAGGACTCGCTAGAACTAATAACAAATTCCCATGATATGTTAGGTCTTATTAGAAGACCCACTAAGACCTTGCTGTTGGGCTCATTTGATGGGTCTTATCCACAACCATGGGCTTTCGTAGGCCCAAAGCTGTGTACTTTGAGGCCTATGGGTTTGTCTTCATCAATTCCCTCTACCTTGAGAAAACTCGGCTCCAACAAATGAATAGCTTGGCAATGCTCGTACAAATCAGGATTGATTTGCTGAAAATCGTTTGTGGCGATCCACATACAATTTGGTCGAGGGCGATTCTTCTACTTAACTAAAAACTTCTGTTACCACTATGCCTTGTGGATACAATTTGATCATCAAGCACATCTTCAATTTCTTCTATTTTCCTTTAGATGCTGGGGGAAGGTGGATGACACATTCTTCAATCTCCCAGTCGTGACTAAAATATGTTGATAAGTCTTCAACATTAAAGATAGAACTGAATCGAACATCTAGTGGAGGCTCTAATAAATGAGCATTTTCTCCAAGTCACTTCAAGATATGATAAGGTCCAACATTCTTTAGATGAACCTTGTGATATGCCTAGGTGTTTCAATAGCAGGTCTTAGGTTCGAGTGCTAAGGAGACACTCTAACCCCACTGGTGGGTGGGTGCATCGTGTGACTAATTGTATGGGTGTGTTGAGCAGCTAACAGGTGGGGTGCGTTGCATGACTAACAAAAAAAAAAAAAAGGTGCTAGCTGGAAATTTCTCGCGTTGTAAACAAGGCATCATCATATCACCCTTATTGAATTGGGCAACACATCGATGAAGTTCAACTTTATTGTTATACCTTTTAGTACTAATTGCAATCTTCCGGTGGACCTCATCATGGACTACTTTGATATGTTGAGAGAATACTTTAGCATCTTCACTAGTGTGAGCAGACACTGGTAAAGGAATCAAATCAATGGGTTACTTAGGATTAAAACCATCAATCTCAAAAAGTGATTGTCCCATCGTTCGATTAACAGAGTTGTTATAAGCAAACTCTAGTGAAGAAGAATAAGATTCCAAGTTGTAACTTTATCTCCAACCAAGCACTATAATAAATTTTTGAGGCTCCATTTCACTACTTTTGTCTGACCATCCTTCTGAGGATGATAAGCACTAGAGTACTTAAGTTTTGTACCCATTTTTCGCCCACAATGTTTTCCAGAACTTGACATCCCGATCAGAAACAATAGTTAATTGAATAACATCCCGAAAGAATAATTAACTATATAAGAAGCAACATTTGAGGCCTTCTTACACAGGATAAAATGTGTCATCTTCAAGAATTGATCTACCTCCACAAAAGTAGAATCAAATCCTCATTGGCCTTTTGGTAAGTCCAACACGAATCCATGCATAAATCTTCCCATGACACTTCTAGAACTAGGACTTTATGGAACTAATGTCCTAGGACTTTCTAGAACTAATGGCCAAGGATTTTCTATAAGTAATTAATGAAAAACAAGTTCCCATGGTACTCTAGGTCTTACTAGAAGACCTACTAATACCTTGCTATTGGGCTCATTTGATGGGTCTTATGGATAACTTTGGGCTTTCTTAGGCCTACAACTATATATTTTGAGGCCCATGGGCCCGTTTTCATTAGGGCTTCAAATCTCAACCATAGAAATCTGCTTAATAGGTAAGAGTAAATCCAAATTGTTTGGAGACATTTTATAATACTTTAAACCTTTTCTAACATTTTAAATCAATTTCACCATCTACCGATGTCGTAGAGCTCCAATAGAGAGTTCAATTTCTCAATCTCTTCTAATTAGGTAAGTTTCTCTCCCTCTCTATCTCTCTTTGCATCCCCCTCTCTGTCCACTTCTACAAAGCTCCCCACCGTTGAAACATGGACCTCACTTGCAGAAAACCCTCATCTTCCAAATTTGGGGTTTTTATGCATGCACAAGGTACATATTGCAAAACCCAACAAAACATTTACAATTCAAACAAGATAGTGCGGCCATTGGCGAGAGAGGGTCACTTCAGGAGAGGAGGATGGTGTGGTGGTCAGTGAGAGAGAGTGGGTGCAGGAGAGAGATTAGTGGCTCCCGACAGGAGAGGGTCAGTGCGGGAGAGATGGTGCAACCATCGACGAGAGAGAGTAGTGCAGGGGCATTTTCACATCGGGCTCGAGTGGGATAGCCTGTGTGAAGTAGGGACACACTCGGGGTGGGCAGACCGTGTGAGGTGGGCTCATGTGAAGTGGGACCCATGAAGGAGGGTTTGGTCGAAGGTCTAGCCTGTGTGAAGCAAGAGCCTAGGCTATGAGATAAAGGGATTAATTTGCCACACTCTATCAGTTCGAGCTTTTAGAGCAAGTGGTTAGTCGTCCTGCGTCAGAGAGAGAGAGAGAGAGAGAGAGAGAGAGAGAGAGAGAGAGATGGTGTGTAAAGGGTTTTTTTTAGGGGCAAAGTAGTCCCTTCACCCTCACACCTGTGTTAAGTGCTAGTAAATGCTTGTCCACAAAAACTAACAATTTAGGGTTTTCCCTCTTAACTGCGGGAAAATATGTGGTTTAGAAGTGGATGGGAAATACTGGGTTATTTTGGTTGATAAAGTTGTTTGACAAGATCGTAAGATCGAAGAAAATGCTAGACGAATGGAGGAAAAGTACCGTGGTACCTATTTATAATAATAAAAGAGACAAACAATTCTACACTAACAATCATTAAACTTATGAGCCCTACTATGAAACTTTGGAGAGTGATTAAGCAAAGACAAAGGCATGAGATGAACACATTAGAAATTAGTTTGGTTCCATGCCAGAGAGGTCTACTACTGAATCTATTTTCTTACATAGATTATTGATGGAGGAATATAGGGCGAGGATGGATCTCCACATGTTCTTTATTGACTTAAAAGAAAGCATAAGATAGTCTTTGGAGAGTTAATGTAGTGGATGTTGGAAAAGAAAGGAGTTTCAAGTTTTTTTAAAAAATAATTAAGGATAAATATGAGTGAGCAGTAACAAATGTGACAACCACTAGTGGAGAGACAAGTGAGCTGCCAATTTCTATAGGCTTATACCGGGGCTCGGCATTGAGCTCATACCCTTCTGCATTGGTTATGGACAAGTTAACGAGGCATTTGCAGGAAGAGATCCCATGGCATATGTTGTTTGAAGATAACATAGTTTTAATTGCAAGGTGAGGGAGGGTGTAAGCATAAAGCTAGATTTATGAAGGGGTGCTTTAGAAAATAAATGATTTAAAATTAGTCGGACCAAAACAGAGTATATGGAGTGTTATTTTAGTAACAACAGGAGTGAAAACAAGGAATTAGTTAAGCTTGCTGACCAAGAAGCTTCTCAAAATGACCACTTTCTTCGAGTCGATAATTCACAAGAGTGGAGAGATTGAGAAGGATGTTACTCATAGAATTCAAGATGGGTGGAAGAAAAGGAGATGTATCTTTGGAATTATATGTGATCGTATTGCACCACTAAAGTTGAAAATATTAGGATTGTTAATTACATTTATAATAGTCAAATCTTGTATAAGTAATAAAAAATTTAGGATTTTTTTTTTTTTTGCATAAACCCCATCCTTTTCCTTATACTGTGAAAATCCCTGTCGCATATGCATATTTGTGAAAAACCCTAATACCTTTTCCCACAATTAGAGAAAAGACACACTCTATTAGGCGTGAGGGTGAAAGGACTATTTTACCCCTACAAAATCCTTTTACGCCATCTCTTCTCATCTCTCTTGCTCTCACTATCTCTTCCCCCTCCCCCCCGACTTGCACCTTCTCCTTTTCACATACAGTCCCTATCTCGCCGACAGCTCCATTGTCTCCTCTTCTACCCCCTCACCCACACCCACTTTCTCTCACCGACGGCCACACCATCTTGCCGATCCTCTCTTGTCGACAACCAACACTATCTTGTTCAACGTGTAAGTGTTTTGTAATCTACATCTCATGCATGCATAGAAACCCAAATTTGGAAGATGAGGTTTTGCACAAGTGGGGCCCATGGTTCAGAGAGAAAGAGAGAGAGACCTAAATATGCATTGTTGAGGTGGTTCCCAATATGTGGACAAGGGAGGGGTTTATACAAAAAAACCCTAAAATTTAATTCAAAATAACAACATTATCATTCTTCACCAATTAAGGTCATTATCTCCCTTAGTTGATATTGGGGGCTCGAATCTTGCTCCCAACATTTTTTTATTAATAAAAATCCCACCACTTAAACTGAGTAACTCGTTTCACGTTACGCCAAGCCATGTAAAGTTGACTCGATGAGTCAGAGTCTCCCTAAGTCTAGGATGAGTCAAGCTCAACATGAAGTTTCCTAGAGACTTGGCTTGAAATCTCACCGAGTCGACTTGGGTGAGTTTTGAGTCGAGCTATTGAGGGCTACACATGTATGTGAATATAGACCATTTATCATCTTTTTTCTAAACATACTTTTTTTTTTCACACTCATGCCCCACTTGATGAATGGACCGGCCTGGTTTTGGGCTAGCCATAGTTATGGTAGGCCCCACTTGAGGAATGGCCTGGATCTTGCACACATGTGCCCCGTCGACACTTTTGCTGCAAATTGGCCCTTCAGTCTCTCCCAACACCAATCAGCTTAGCACTTCTCATCATCTTTGGCATTTGGTGGAATGTGTTTAAAACAATGGTTAAAAGCCAAACCACAATCTGTATAATCTCGTGCATTTTACTTTGCAAGTCCTTCTAAGATTCGAATGATAATGGTTATCATATCTTTCAACAAGCTTAATTGGGTTGTTTGTGTACTTGCAGAGATGGGCCATTATTAGAAAGAAAAAACCCAACTTAAAACCAAGCAATGCTAACAAATCGGCAGGTCCAACACTTTCCGAGGCACAACTAGCAGCACGTCAGGCAGTTTCCATGGCTCTGAACATGCCTATGATGGGAAGCTTATCATCTGCATCTGCAGTTGGTATTGGTAATTCTCTGCTGATTCTCCTATTTTCTTTACAATTGCTGAAGTGGGTAGTTTATTGTTTGGGATGGTCTTTGTTGCTGAAGTGGGTAGTTTATTGTTTGGGACGGTCTTTGTTGTTTCCTCTCTCATTTGTATTTTTATCCTTTTTTTCATAAGCTCATGAATTTTGTAGCCTTTTTTTATCCTCTATAAAACAGTAACGTTGATTTCTTGTCTCCTGCTCCTGAGTTTTCGTGGATTTAGTTAGTGGCAATATTTTCTTCTTCTCCTTCTCTTTCACCATACAACATCAAACTTCAGAAGATGTTAAAAGACATGCGCGCACATTTTGGAGTCAAAATATTGTAAATAAACCATGTATCGTCAGAAAAAAAAAAGCAGTGCAATTATGTATCCAAAAAGCATTTAAATACATTTATTCATTACAAATCCATGTAAATGCATGAGAATCATGCATAGATATTGCATTCCATACTAACATTTGAAGACAGTTCCTACAGATTTTTTGCCACCTTTGAGTTCTTGCCTGTCTCTGCTTCAGGTCAAGACTTCTCCCCATATCCAAGCTTTGATTCAACAAAAACCCAAAATAGTGGTCGAAATCACACAAAAAATGATGATTTTTTCTTTTCTTTTCTTTTTTTTCTCCGGCGGGGGGGGTGGGGGTGGTATAATGATTTAATTATATCGCCATATTTGGAACATTGGAGATGGGTAAGAAAGAAATATGACAACTTTCCACATTCAACTGACAAAAGGACATGTTGGAAAAGGGGCAAATATCTGATGGGTCATGGATCCTCTGCGGCAAGATGATCCTGTGCCCTTGCAATCTATGAGAATTTTGGGGCACGTCCTCGGGCCTGGGATCATTTAATTAATGTTTTTCTGGTCAAGATATAATGCTTGTTTTGTAGGGGAAACACTATTTACGCCATGGTTTAAAAACTCGAAAAGGAGTTGGCTCGAGTCAATCAGATATCATTAAGACTCGAAAGAACTTGATTTGGCCATGACTCGGTCAAGACTCGATCAAGACTTCAGTTGACAACACAAAAAATCAATGAAACTTGAAAAAACTTTACTCGATTCCCCGACTCTCTAAAATATTTATATTTATTTTGGATATTAAATATTATTGAGTGTTGATGTTCGAGACTAGAAAATACTCAACCCAGTTACTCGACTCAACTCTACAAGGTTTCAAGTCGAGTCTTCTAGTTTTCAAACTATGATTTATACCCCCTTGTTTTCTATGCATGCATCTTTCCATTCTTCCTTTTGTATTGGGACAGTACGCGGAAAAAAGAAGGCGGCGGTTTTGAGTTATGCTACATGATTTGCACCCATCTCCTGCCATTTAACATATAAACTTCTTCATTTTGAAACAGGCGCCTCACAATCAAGCACTCCATCCAATGCTTCTACTGTTCCTGCTACTACAACCGAAGCTTCGACAGCTCCTGCCCCACCCTCGGAAACCAGCACAATATCTCCGGTCAGCAGCTCCACACCCGCATTACCTCAACCTCAACAAGCTTCCAACCCAGCTACACTTCCCAGAGGAACATCCAATCTCACGCCTAAATCGCGGGCGGTTGGCTCGAAAAAGCAGTCATTCCCGATAAAGCATTCGACAGGTCCGAACCCTATAGTGCAAGCAGCTGCAGTTGCTGCCGGAGCCCGCATCGCCAATCCTATCACTGCTGCCACCCTGTTCAGAGCTGCACAGTCTAAAACTGCTGTCCATATCAGGCATGGAGGTTCAGTCCCCGCATCATCGTTGCCAGGTGTTGCCAACCCATTAGCCAGTGGCCAGATGGGGCCCCGGCCGGCCAACATTCATTACATTAGAACAGGACTCACATCGCCCCCAGCCGTCTATTCTACCAAGGCGCAGGGTCTCCCACGGCCCGCCAGTCAGCATATCCAGGGTGGTTCTGGGAGATTGGCATCGACAGGTCATCCTCCGACAGGCCCCGCTGCCCCATCTAATTGGCCAGCTCAGCAAGTGGGCGTAGAATCCAAGTCAGCATCTCATAAGTGCATTGGTCCACTTGTAAAAGCTGAAATGAAGAGTCCCAGCATCTCCACCGTCGGTGGTGGTCCACCATCTGCAGAAGAGAAGAAACTGGATCGCTCGTCAGAGCCGCTGAAAGAACCCAAACAAGAGCAGGAAGTAACAACGAACTCAAATGCTGGTGAGAATCATGCTACAGCAGACGGTGCCAATGAAAATCCAACTGCGGTTTCAAACCAGACAAGCTTGCTGGATCCAACAGCGGCTGAGAAACCGATCAGCCCACCAAACTCTGACATGGGTGAGAATCAAACTGCTGTTAACAACAGAGCCAGCGAAAATCAAATCATTATTGAAAAGACGGCAGGTTCTCCGAACTCGCAAGCAAGCGAATATCAATTTGCAGTTGGCAAGGACAGAGAAACTCAAACTACAGTAGAGAAGCAGACAGACTTGCCGAATGCCGAGGCATGCAAGAATCATATTCCGGCGAATGGGAGTGTCAAAAATCTATCTGTGGGAGAGAACAAAGCCGGTTTGTCGAATGCAGATGCAGGTGGAAATCCGACTATCGTTGGTGAGGGTGCAGTTGAGGAGTGCACTGGTTCGCCCAAGAAGGAGACA
This sequence comes from Liriodendron chinense, assembly GCA_003013855.2. Classification (NCBI taxonomy): domain Eukaryota; kingdom Viridiplantae; phylum Streptophyta; class Magnoliopsida; order Magnoliales; family Magnoliaceae; genus Liriodendron; species Liriodendron chinense. Next base: position 334,596 of record PVNU02003428.1, read on the forward strand.
GGAGATCAAATTGCCTGAGTATGCGAGGAAGGAAAAAAAAAAAAAAGCTTGGATTTGTATCATGGTGCAATGAGTTGTAGTCCTTTTTGGGGTTGTGAGGCCCGGTGGGCCTGTAAGGTGCGGTTGAGATTCGATGGTTTTCGTGTCTTGGGTGTGGTGTTTGGCTGTGTAGAATGGTGGGGATGAGGATCCAAATTTAGAGAAGATGGGAAAACAGTAATGTAAAAAAGAGGGACTTTGTGCTGATTGTGCTTCCTTCTGCAGGTTCTGATTGGGGCCCAATGAAGTGGAGCTCACATGGGTTCCATTGACGTGATCTGTGATCTTGCATTTGCCAGCATTGCAGTCGTGCATTAATCCATTATTCAACTTCCCTTTACAAAGAAGAGGAAAAGGAGGTTAGCTGGGTAATTAAACTACTTTAAAAAAACTACTTGCGGCGGTATTGGGTCTGGGCTTGGGTCATTGGGGAGGGGGGGATTGGCCTGGTATGGGTGGGTCCCTGATGCCTTTTCAGTAATTGGGTTGGACTTTTGGACCCGGACCCGCTCTAGTGGTTTCGAATTTTGGACCTACGTGTTTATTGTTGGGTTCGGTCCAATGACCTGCTGAGTCGCCCCGATCCATTCACACAGTGATCATTGCAGGCCGTTGTTTCCTACCAACAATCACTGTTTAAACGTCAGTGGTCCGCTGAAGTAATGCCTGGCCGTTAATTCAATGTCTTTTTTCTGAGTGGCTTTGAGATGTCCAAAGTGTCACACGAACCGTATTTAGTGGCTGTAGCAGAGGTTCTGATATAAGCCAATTTTTTTCCTAGCCAATGTTTGGAGTATCCTATCCGTTAAAAATGTGGGTCATGCTAAGATGATCATTCGGGTATGGAATCAGGCCAAACCACGCATACAGTGGGACACAACGCCGATATATTGTATTGGTGTGGCCCACCAAATGAGTGGACCGTCTTGATTTTAGTACCGGGTGATCATCATGGTGTGGATTACCTTTTGTATGGATAGGATATCCGGGTCCGGGTCCCTTCATTTCTGTATCTCATTCTTATAAAGACCCGGTCGTGGATCTTATCACCTGTGGGGTATCCATCGGGTGTAATTGGATTTGGGTCAGATAAGAACATTTACATGGTTGATAGATTAGCTCACACGTGCAAATTTGACATATGGGGAGTCCGTAAATAGGAGGTGAGATGGGAGCATCCCATGAGGCTGAGCTCTATGTGCACCACCATGATGTGTGATCGACATCCATCCCATCAATCTGATGCACCCTCTCATAGTGATCCGTGGGCCTAAAAGTTAGGTTAATACATGACATAGGTGGGCCACACCAAAGGCAACCGTTGAGAGTGGATGCCTGCCCTTTGAAACCTTTTTTATTGTATATGGGTGAGATGTGGTTTACACATCCAGCCATCCATTGTGTGTTCCACATGGATGAGGGGACCCAACAAATTTCTGGCTACTCCAAACTCAGTAGGGCCCAATCAAGTGCTTTTAGATGTCTCAAGCAATGTTGTCAAATTCGTTATTGTATCGCAAATCGTAAAAGGGGTTAAATTGTAAGCCTTTTTACAATTTTTTTAAAATTTAAAAATTATATATATGAAAAATATAAATAAATTAGATTTTTTTATTTTTTTAACTTATCCATCTTTCTTTTGCCATCAATGTGCAACAGTAATACTATGTCATAATAATATTAAAAAATAATTCCTTTATTTTTCGTCTTTAGTAGAGTTTTCTTTTAAAAAACATATAGAGGCTCTTTAATAATTTATGTTATTATTACTTTTCTTGAATGTAAAATCAAAGTAGAAAAGCAATTTTATACTATAAACTAACCAAAAAAAAAATTTTAATTTATAAACATCATTCCATAATACATATAAGTCATGCCGATGGTAATCATCTATAAACACGTTACAAATAAATCATATATTAATTTGATCTTTTAACCCATTAAAAAGTAAAGAATTACAAAAAAAAAAAAAAAAACTATGTGATTTAACTTTGAAGAGAATATATATCATTTAATTTCTGATAAAAATAAATAAAAATAATATATTTTTTCTAAACAATTTTTAAAGCCTTACCAATTTAAAAACATAAAATAAAAGTTAAGTAAAGCTTAAAGTAAGAGAGAACAACTAAATAATAAATTGTAGAATTCAAATTATAAAATCTTAAGATTCATATAAAAAAAGACTTAAGGTTAGGATTCAAATCATTATGCTCATTACTCAATTAAAATCGTAAATCATAAATTATAGAATTTTGATAACATTGGTTTTAGGCACAAATTTCCATGGCTTTAGATGGTGTAGCCCATCTAAGTTCCAAATATAGCTTATTTTTGGCACATCCCATAATCTATGATAGACCTACCAAATATACGGTGTGGATGTCCATCACACATCACGATGGGGCCAATCGAGCTTGACCTCATGAGAAGTTCCCATGAGGTGGACCTCATAGTACCATTTCCCCATCTATAAATATAATAAATATATTTTCCATATATAATCAAACGGAATGGCAATCCTAGCTGACATCAATTAATTGAGATAAGGCTTGGATGATGCTGAATACGGCCATTAAAACTAATTGGATGCCGGGTCCAGGTTGGTGGACCCGACCGATAGGTTGACGAGTCAAATGATTTGGACCCGGACCCGTTGAATTTTGGCGGGTCCGTCGGGTACCGGCTGTATGTTTAATCCAGACAAAACCCAGGGTCATTCCTGTAATTTACCAAAACCTATATAAACCCTTCTAATCTCCTCTTTCTCATTCCCTCCCATTTCAAGAACCTTCAAGAAGAAAAAAAACCAGAACATGGAAGCGGCAGCTCTTCCGTATACCCAACCTGCCTCTTCATCTTCCTCCCGAATCCCCGACGACACCGTATTCTACTCCGTACACCCCGATTTCTCTCTCTCAAAACCCCCGTCCGACGCTGATGCGCTCATCTCCCTCCATCTCCAAATCCTCGACTTCATCCAACCCTACATTTCCGACTACATCTGGCAACACCAGCCGTTCAATCTCTCCATATCTCCAAACCCTCCGATCCCTCATCTCTATGGAAAATCCAAGTTCGGCGACAATCTCGAAGATGAATGGTTCATCGTCTTCCTGCTCTTCGAGATTTCCCGCCAATTCCCGTATCTCTCCGTCCGTATCAGCGACTCCGACGGAGAATTCCTTCTCATCGAGGCTGCGTACTCCCTACCCCGTTGGATCAACCCCGAAACCAGCTCGAATCGTGTCTTCATCCGTCAGTCCGCGCTCCACATTGTGCCGATGGCCCGTCTCTCGAACCCTACCTTATCTGAAGCATTGCAGTTTATGATTAATTGTCCCGAGGAATCTAGGGCGTCAGATGCTGTCCAGTCTGTGCTGGGTCACCGTATCTCGGAGTACCCCAAGCGGGCGAGGGCTAACATTCACCGGGCCAACGTGCGGGTCCCACTCCCTGTCGCACAGGTGTTGAAGCACGAGCCGTGCCTGATTGCCCTGGCGGTGGAAGGGTTCTACGATCGGGATGTGGATTCAATGAAGCACGCGGCCCGGATGGAGAGGTTCGGCGGGACGGGAGGAGGAGATGGTAAGGGTTTCGGTACGGATGTCGAGGGCAATGTATGCTCAGCTGGTGCAGCAGATGTTCCAGGCGCCAAGGGTTTACCCAATGCCGCCTAGGAGTGATGGGCCAGGGTATGTGGAGGCGGAGCTTGGGCTGAAGATAGCTTGTGGATTTGAGATGGCGTATCAGGAGAGGCAGCTGGGTGGGGTGGAAGGGAAAGGGAGTGGTTTGGATGCGTATATGGACAGCTTGGAGAGGAGCGGGTATTTTGAAGGGCTGTTGCCAGGGTCGAAAGAACACCAGCGACGCATGGAAAATGCGATGGAGTACTATAGAAAGAGTGCGCTGTTTTCTCGGATGAGGTATTGCTCACTTGCTGTTTTTGTATCTTCTCCAGATTATTGTGTCTGAGTGTTTGAATCTTCTATTTCTTTTTCTGCCAATTGGTTTGGATGGTGTTGAAGTTTATGCATTTATTTAGCATTTGAAATATAGAGATATGGTCCATTCATCAGATGGGCTGCTTGCAGTAGTAGTATTTGAATCTTACTCTTAACCAAATGTACAAATGTGATATGCTGGTGCAAGATATGGCCCTTGATAGTGGAATGGTGTAAAGGGATTCATGTAACCGACCCCAATAGGTTGGGATAAGGCTATGACGATGACGATGACGCCTATAAAAAGGAAAAAAGAAAAAAGAAAGATATGGCTCATTCATCAGATGGGCCCCAACTTCCGTGTACTTATTTGGCATAAATTAGGGCTAGTGCAGTCATTGCTGGGTCATACATGTACAGAAGAAAAAAAAAAGATGGATGATTAGGAAAGAATGACCAGTGGTCCACTTTTGACATACACTTGTTGCATGCTTGATGGATGGACTATGCTGATTTTCTGGCAAGGGCACATAGACAAGGAGTCCCACCTGGTGAATTTCCCATATCTAGCACAAATGTACCACATTGGCACATATTCTGGGAGTACGATTCAAAATCCTCCTCCTGCAAGTACCCTTATGGCCCGTTTGGCACCATGGATTTGAGGAGAAGTGAGGAGAAGTGGATTCCATGATATGAATTCTCATCAATTCCAATTCTTATCAATTCTAGATTTTCTGTTTGGCAGCCAAGATTTGGAGAGAAATCAAACATAAAGGAATGGACGGTGTAAATTTTAATCCCACCATATGCCCACCATATTAGCCTTGATTTTTAAATCCATGCCATTCATCCATTTTTACAGATCATTTTATGCCAATATCCAAAAAATAAAGCAAATCCACATCTAAAGTGGACCATAAAACAAGAAAAAATGGAGAGTGAGATCTTTATGATGCACAAAAGTTTTGGATTAAACTGAAATTTGTGTGGTCCCTTCATCCAGGTCTTTGTGACCTTATCAACAAGTTGGATGGAAAACATACATCATGTTGGGTCCCATAGTAAGGGACACATTACGGTGGGTCCCACGTTGGGAAGGATTTCTCCTCAAATCCCACCTTTTTTTGAGGATTTGAAAAAGGGCTAAAAGTGCCTTTTTGAGTTCTCCTGGATTCCTCTCAAATCCACTTCTCATCAAATCCATGGTGCCAAACAGAATAAAGCAACGAGTTTCTCCTCCTTTCTCCTCAAATCCATGGTGCCAAACAGGGCCATTAGGACGGCTCTGATTCATGTTTTTTTTTTTTTTTTTTTGAAATTATGCTGTTAGCTTTCACCAGCATATGGTTTCATTAGATTGGGTGAGCACCTGAATGGTGTTGCATCACCAGTGTTGCATATTCTCTTAAGGGACGTGCTTCAGTGGTACCACTACCACCATAACCATAAGCCTACGGTGGTATGAGCAGATGTGGGGTCCAGTGATGTGTTCACGGAATCCAACCCGTCCATAAGATGTGCCAGCTCAGAAAACACCCAGGGCCAGCCCAATCCAAAACTCAGATGGGCCCCAGCACGGGACATATTGAGGCAGAACACCTACCGTTGATTAGATTGGGGGCCTCACTGTGTATTTTATATATAATCAAGGCTGTTGAGACCCTTCATCCAGTCCAAATGAAGGATAAGACCAACATTCAGGCTGTTTTATGACTCAGTAGAGCCCCTGTGAAATTCCAGGGTGAATGATCCCTCCCAGTAGGTTCCTTTTACTGTTGCCCATATTTAGTTTTAGATCGGGCTGAATTTTGGATCCCAGGGGTCTTTTAAGGTTACAAATCTAATAGACAGGAGGTATAGTGTGAGCACATCATGTAGGCTCCGCATCTACTTGGTTCCACTGTAAGCTTATGGTGGCACCAATACCACTGGAGTGCGCCTCTTTTTTTAATAATGCAAACTGAAAACCCTATCTATGTGTGGCTTTGGCTTAGTGATTTGAATGAGACGTAGCTAGTAGGAAGCGTTATTATAGCTTAGAGGTATTGGGGGGGTTCTAGGATTTTCAGGTTGTGGTCACGGATGCCTAGTATGTGAAACGATTTGATTGTTTGATTTGGTGCCAGCATTGGAGAGGATCCCACCCCCTTAGTTTACCGATGGAATGCTCTCAAGGTCATTGGTTGATATGAATCTTCTTCCTTCTTGATCTTCGTTTATAATTAGCATATCAATTATATGGAAACAAATTCTTATGCAGTACCACATTATTACTTTCTAGCTTATTTTAATGTAGAAGTTGATTGCTATTCAATGTTGGGTGCTTGGTAGCATGCACGCACGGGATAAAATTGTATATTGGGGTCAGATAGGATTAATTGGGTGGAAGGGCCTGAAAAGAGTACGAGGGAAAGGCCCAAGACGACTTAGAATGAGGTGGTGAGAATGGAAATCAAGGCTTGTTCACATACCCAAGGAGAGGGACTTGGATATGTTGAATGGCAAAAGGGGATTTGAAGGGACCTCCGCATACCTGGAACAACTCTATGATGATTATGATTGAAATATCAGATGATGATCATGATTGAAAAAATTGCATGGTTGAATTCTGACTGAATTTGGTAGATTGGCTAGACACATAATGGCAAAATTTATCCTTAAAAAAAATGGTGAAATTTATCGGTATTACTTTCCTAAAGGTTTCTTCACTTTCCTCTTTTGTTTTCCATTTTGTTTTTCTTATTTCTAGTTTTTTACTATCTTTCATTAGTTGTTGAGAAGGTTATGCCATCTTTTCATGGCTTGTTTATTTAAATGGATTACATTAGATAGGAAAATGGACTGATTATATTCCTATACTAACTTTTTGGTGTGTTATTTGACTACAGTGAGACGATGAATGCTCCGGTGAGACGCATTGATGAGATTCTCACATTGCCTCATTCAGTTGATGATTTTAGAGGTCTCAATCTTCCACCTTCAGATGGTGATTCTTGGCTCTACAATGGAGAGGATGAGTTGAACTCGGCTATTCTAGAGAGACAGAAAGAGATGGAGATTTATGAATCACAATGTAGTAAAAATCAAAAGTCCAGAAAACTGAAGGGAACTGATCCCTCTTCCAATATGCGGTTGGATGATTTTGATCTTGGCGACATAGCAAAGACCATGCAAGCATTTGTTGATAAGGTTTCCAGCTATGAAGGAGCAGAAGTTCCTCAAAACAGGTATTTGTGTAAGTCATTGGTCTATTATACCAATTACGCATGGTGTCCATGTACTTTGTCAGGTCATTCCTTTCCTGGATGGTAGGGGTGGCAATGGGATGGGCTAGTGCTGGCCGGGGTTGGTTCTGGCCTGGTCCTGGCCCTAGCCCTAGCCCTAGCCCCCTAAACCTTGGCCGTAGGGTCTAAAAAGGTCTCAGCCCTGGCCCTGGCCCTGGCCCTGGCCCTATAAGGAAAAGAGTGACATGATCAAAGGTTTGAAATAGTCTAAATCAGCCTATGCACTAGGCTATTAGATAGCACTTCATTGTAATCAACCTATGTACTAGTCTATTACATTGCGATTGTCAGAGTTTTGTGCTCTCATTGCTGCTCCTAACCCCAAAACGAGGAGGGTCACATCATGTTGGCAGCCTGTGTCAAACTTATGCCATAACTTTCATCATGAACCCGAACAATATAACATTCCAAACCCATGCTAGGGTTTTTCTTATAAGCGAAGCACTACATCGGAACCTGGGTGTGGCGAGAAATTGTAAAGGGTTGGCTTGGGTGTCCCCTATAAGGACACGCCACAACAATGCCTGGTTGCTGTGAGAAGTATGCAAGGTTCCTACACCTTTTTGGACGTGCGCGGGTAAAGAAGCTTGTCCAAGTGAATGGGATTCGTCTTGCCATATGGAATACATGAAAATTGACAGGGAAGAGTATGGAGTTTGTTGGTGCGATGAAATAAAGGAGAGTTAACATACCTCGCATTCAAGAGACCAAGTAGAAAGTGGCCAAAACTAGAGAAAGTGATTGATATAAACTATGGTATATAGGAAAGGACAATAGTCAAAGAGCAGGGATAGTGATAGATAAAGTTTTAAATGATAAAGTTGTAGATGTTAAGAGAGTAAGTGATAGTATTTTCTTAATGGAACTTGTGTTTGGAGAGGAGACAGTCAATGTTATTTGTGCATATGTGTTGTAGATAGGGTTAGAGGATACAGTCAAAAGACAGTTTTCGGATGCTCAGTTTCTTTGGGTGGTCCTTCTTGTTGTTTTTTTTCTTTGTTGTTTTTTTCAGCTGCGGCTGAGTTTTTAATAAATTATCATTATCCTTCAAAAAAAAAAAAATGAATGGATTAATGCAAGAAATTCTAGAAGGAGATAGGATATTTGTAGGAGACTTAAATAGTCATGTAGGAAAAGAGTAGCGAATATGAGAGCATATGTGGAGGATATGGCTTTGGGAGAAGAGATGAGATGAGGATGCCATCCTTGATTTTGCTATGGTATACAATCTAACTCTGGAAAGTACATACTTTGAAAAGAGAGATGAACATTTAATAACTTTCAAAAGTAGATCATATACAAGCCAAATAGATTTGTTTTCTACTTAGAAAAAATAGAATGATCAATACGTAAGGATTGCAAGGTTATACCAAGAGAGAGTTTGACTGCCCAACATAGGTCAATGTTTATGGATGTTTTTATTGAGAGATGGAAGAAGGGGAGTGAAATTAATAGGTGTCCAAAAACTAGATGGTGAATTTAGAAGGAGAGAATTATTTAGAAATAAATTGATGAGGAAGGAAAATGCAATGTCGAGGAAGAAGTGAATGTTATGTGCAATGAGATGGTTGTGTGCGTAAAAAAGTGGCAAAAGATGTTTTAGAAGTATCTAAAGGGAAAATCCAATCATATAATGAAACTTTGTGATGGAATGATGATAATGACACCATTTGTGACTAGTCCCATCAGATAAATGGTTTAGCTGATAGAAAATTCAAAAAGTGCCTTTAAACTACACATGGAAGTTGAATGGGATCCTTATTAGTGTCTTCAAATTGTCCATCCTTTCATATAATAGTGACCCACTTGATTATTGGACTGGGCTAACAGGCTGGGATGGGCCATTCATCATTAACCCTGGCCTGGCCTGGACAGAGACCTAGATTTCAAGCCCAAGCCTGGCCCTCAGGCCAATGTTAGGGTCCCAAGCCTTGGCCCTATAGAGCTGGGCAGGGTGGCCTGGCCCATTGCCTCCCCTTATGGATGGAATGTTTTTTGTCTTGTTGTCTTTCTCGTGTTTCCCCTTTTTTCTGGTGAATCAAGATATCTGATTATGATTGAATTGAAGATACCACATCGAGTGACATTTTGTTTGCATACCAGTATTGATGAAGAGTTGAACACCCATTTGACATGTTTCTTTTTCTTTCCCTTTTAAGGGATTCAAAGGAAGTGGAACTAGATGCAGATCGCTTTATTAAAGACATGGAATCAGTCCTGGGTCACATGGACCTTGAAGACACTGCTCAGGGTGCTGATTCTGAAGAAGCCGATTCTTCGTCATCAGATTTGGATTTTGGTAATTTCTACATTACATATTTTATGATTATGCTTGTTTGTATGATCTTTTATGCTTAAGCAAGTGTTTTCCCTCTAGAAATATCCAAGGCAGATCTCTTTAAGTTCTTGTTTCTTACGTGTCTCTTATGTTAACGGGCATTTAAATCATCCAAAATGGTTCAATTATTTAGTTGTGCGGATAAGCACCTTCTGGACTGTTCCTGTCCAAAATAAATAAATAATAATACAAGGTTCAGAAAAAACTGTATTACATAAAAATACTTACTGACCTTATATATTTTTGTATCAGAAAATTTCACTTTTAGATGGAGTTGTAAACAGTTGGCACCATATAACATGCATTTTTTCTGATATTTTGGAATCTTGTAGAAAATAGTCCAGGTGATAAAACAAATTTTGGCCCTGTCATACAACTGTGCTCTCACCTAAGAAGAGGATATCAGCAAAACACATCTTCTGACAAATGTTTTTCATCCATTCACTTGTTCTGTACACTGGACCACTTGATAGAAGGCCAGATCTTGCACACTTGATGCATGTTGTGGGCTTGGGATGTGCAAGCATGTGGAATTAGCAAACTTCTGCAAATGCACTTGCACATATACATATTCTGATTTCAGTTATGCATCTGTTTGTTCATGTGTTATTCTAATCTCAGTTATGTCTCTGTTTTTTCATTTGTGTTCATACTCTTACAGAGTTGTTATTATGCAGATGAGTCCGAAGATGGGAGTGATGTTGGTGATTCATTAGATGAGGACACGGGGGACACTTTTATGAATTCCTATTCCGATGCACTAAAAGAGGAGCTAAAGGCAACTACTCTTAAGAAAAGTTTCATCCGTGCAAACGAACAGCCTGCTGTGAATAATGAGGTTAGGTTTCCTTTCTTTGCTTATTTAAATAATATGCCGATGATTTTTATTTTATTTTTAATTCTCGCCTACAACTGTATTAGAGGGAAAAAATGAAAAACTGTGTTTGCTCTTGGCTTCACAAAACTAACCATGTGGTCTTTCCTGTTGAATTCTGCATAGAAATTTCAGAACTTCCTACTGTCCAAAAAGAAACGTTATTGTTTGTGAGGGATTTTTTTCTTTTCCATTCCATATTTTACCTTGCATTCAAGAGGAATTATTTATTCATGCGCCTCACCAAATGCACTGGTTGCTGAGGCGTATAACACATGGGACATTGGTACGCTGATCCAAAATGGTCAGATGGTTCCCCAATTGGCATGGGAACACTTCCGTACAAAAATATATAATTTTTAGTTAATAATAAATCAATAAATAAAATAATGAAAACAATGAGAAAGTAAATCAAAGGAAACTAAAGTGCATGGTAAAACTCCACACAGTGCTGATTTGTAGAGATCCCATATCATCATTCTTCTACATTATCTCAATCAATTATGGAGTTGTAGAATTCCAGTAATGTGCAATTTCTGAAGTCAGAAACAGTTACAGTTTGTTGTTTGTATGCTATCCTGCATCAACCTCCATGCCAAAGTTGCAGATGCTGAACCCGGAGGACCAACTAGCTATAACTACAGAACACGGAATACTTGTATGATTTGCATGTGCATATTTGTATTTGCATTTCACAGGGTCTCAAATTGGGGGTCCGTGAGACATGTCAGGGGTTGGGAGAGGGAAGCATGCAAGATGATTCAGGATCAGACTGCCATCTTTTGCAAATTGTGCTAGTGCACATGCCTCTTCGGATGGCATCTGAGAGGACCGCACAGCCATTCTCACCACTTCCATGCATTCTTCCTCTCCAGCCCTATGCTGAGTCCTGATGGAGTCAGCATTGTAACACCCATACTTAAAAGCTGTTGCATGTGTCCGTGGAATGAGTTTATATTATTCTGATGGAGCGAATTTCCTGATCTTTACCTTGTCTAATATTCAACTAACTGTGGAATTTGGATGCAGGGAACATCAAACGCACCAAATGAGGACATGGACGAGGATTTCACTCCTGTAGATGTCGATGTAAACCTTGTGAAGAGCCTTCTTGATTCCTTCTCTTCTCAACAGGGCCTTCCAGGCCCCGCCTCCAATCTGCTTGGACTCATGGGTTTACAGCTCCCCCAGGATGCAAGCAAGGGTAAATGATCTGTTTCTCCTGTAACAGTGTGTTTTATAACATCGTGCCAGCCATGTTTTGAGGCCCATTTATGCTGTTGTACTTCATCTGATAATCAGTTCAAAGCAAGCGGGCCTGCATGAGGGGTAAGCCTTCAACTCTAGCTCGTGTTATGACCTGTTAGAAAGGCTGTGTTCGTAGGGCTGTATATATACTTAGATAATGAGAATACTGTGACCTTGCGATGAAAATCCAATTTTCTCACAAGAGGGGAACAGAGGCACTGAAATGTGGAGAAATGTGAAGGAGACCAATGTGAGTAGGATTTTATGATTGCCACGGTGATTGGGCTTCTCTTTGCATATTTATTATGGAAGCATTGCTAAGCACACACTCATGGTGCAATAAAGCTCATGTACGTGCCACACATGTGCCCGCATGGGATGATAGGTTCAAGATCAAATCCATCCATCTGAACAACACTATTATATTGATGCCCTAGCCCAAGAATCAGGTTGATCCATTCGTCAGGTGGGCCACAGTTAGCAGAACAAATGCACGGCTCTAAAAAACTTGGATGAAGTTTTCTAGCCTATCCACTTGTTTTCAATATTGAGACCCACACAAGGTAGCCATAAACGACCCTGTGATGGTCAAAATCTTTTGTAAAGGGAGAAACTTTATCGGCCCTGAATTGGACCTCACAGGCCAGGTCAGGTATCCTCCCATTTCAGGACATTTTTTTTTTTTTCAGAAAGGCTGTTACTACCTCGCAGCACACGACAGGTTCTGTTGTTACTGTTACATAATGGCTGTTATATCACTGCCTTTTAATACCATTGGCCCACACTAGATTTATTTTTGGTAAAAGATGTAGAAGGTTGAACCAACCTGATGGATGGCTTGGATCACTGCACCAATGTGACATATTGGCATTGGCATATGTGTAGTGTGTACATGAGCTTTAATGCATACGTGTGTGTGCCATGTTAGTGCAACTCGGTTATCCAATTAATGAGATCTAGACACCCAAATCATGTAGAAATTGACAAGAGTACACCCACAAAAATAATTGAGCAGAAACGGAGAGAACTTTATTGATATCAAACTTCTTCTCTTACCATAAATTAGGAAAACTCACACTTAAAATTTTTGGAATACTTGGACTTAAAGACAATCCAATCTTAATGCAAATTCCTCAACTATTACATTGATTTCAAATTAATCCTAGTTGGTTTTAAAACCATCTAATGACATAAAGTCTAATAATAATAAAAGCATATCTAGGAAATAATCTTCATTATCTTCGATCACAGGAGCGGATTAGGTGAGACCCTGGTTCAGGTGGTCCAACCATTTTGAAAGCTCATTTTAGTGCATGATACCAAAAATGAAGCGGACTCAAATCTTAGGTGGACCACACCACACCACAGGAGATGGTCGTGATTGAATCCCCACCATTAAAAAGTTCATGGATTCCACCGGAATGTTTATTTGCCATCCAACCTCTTGATAAGGTCACAAACACCTAGATAAAGAGACCACACAAGTATCATTTTGATCCAAAGCTTTTGTCGGCCACAAGAAGTTTTTAATGGTCAATCACCACTGTTTCCTGTACGATGGTCCATCTGGGATTTGGAACTACTTAATTTTTTGGATCATGCCCTAAAATGAGCTTTCAATATGGATGGACCATGCGGATGTAGTCACATACATCACAGTGGGCTGCATAGTCAGGGTTCTCAACTAATCCGTTTTGCCCCTTTGGACCATTGATTTATCTCATGCTAATTGCTGGGCCTGCTTCTCTGTGCATCTTCGTGGGGGTCCATCTTATGAGTGGTGGTCTTGATCACCAAATAAAAGGCCCCGCCTGCGCAGACTGCATGGTTTATGTTGCTGTTTATGTCTTGAGGTATTGGGTTCTGAAGCAACTGATGGGTGTCCCCTGTTGGAATATTGTCGAAGCGTCTTCTCATCAGCTGATTGTAGGCAGGGATCTTGGTTTTGATCAGGCAGTGTTTGAAGCAATGGGAGAATGACTTGTTCACTCAGACCGACTCTAGCGACTCCAGGGTGAATCATCCAGGTGACTCTTGCTGAACCAGAGTGGGTCCGGTAAGGTCCGAGTTGACTCAGACAAGTCTTGCAGGACTCGTCTGAATCTTAAAACCATGAACCTGACCCATTTATAAATAATTGGGTTGAGAGTGCAGCTCCAGATCCAACTTATTAGCATATGGTTCAAGTTCAAGTTGAGAAGACCTATGTTGGGTCATTTATCAAGTTTCTAAAGTCATGTTTAATACAGAATTTGTGTTCTGTAGGCAGTTTTTTACAATCTAGTCAATTGTCCTAGTTAATTGATTTCATTTTAAGGGTCAGATCTTAGAATGATCAAGCCCAGTTCAAGTCTATTTTTGGGCCATCCAAATGTTGGCCCATTTAGAAGTCAGGTGTACTAGAAGGGCTGTCAACCGGGCTTGGATGGGCTGGGGTCTGTACCCACCCGGCCTTCAAAGTAAAACAGTAGCCCAAGCCCTGGCTTGTGACAGACCAATACGAACCGGACTGGCTGTGATGATTGTGCACGGCCCAAGCCTGAGCCCACTTTCATGCAACGGCTAGGATGTTCATTGGGTCCCACCATGCCTCATAGTGGGCCCTACCGTTTACAAGGCACCAATGTTCTGACGTGGATTGCCTGCAACCGGGCGTTGCAGGAAGTTCCTAAGCTCAGAAGCTGTATGGGGCCCACCGTGATGTTTGTGAGGAATCATCCGTTTTGCCAGATTATGTTAAGACATGAGCTAAAAAAGGAGTTAAATCCAAACCACGTGAACCATACGACAGTAAAAAGTGGGTAGGGAACTGCCTACCGTTGAAACCCCCTAGGGTATATGCCATCCAAACCATTCATAAGGTCATTTCCTAACGGGATGAACTGAAAACACAAAAATATTAGTCTGATCCAAAACTTGTATGGCCCCATTAATGTTTAAACGACTGAGTCAGAGTCCAATCCTCACAATTTGTTATTGTTCGACCCACTTGAATTTTGGATCTGCCTCAATCTTGGGCTCATGTCCTAACATAATCTAGCAAAATGAATGGACGGGTTGGATTTCTCACAAACATCACGGTGGGCCCCACATAGCTTCCAAGTCCCCAAGTGGAATGCTGGCAGGAAAGACGGTACGGACCAAGTTGTGGTACCATTGACTGTATGTGATCATTTGGCAGAAATCAAATTCTCAAATTTTAGTAGATTATTGGAAATCTTCCCTAATCCAGTGGCTCCAAGATGGGATGCATTCTCCCAATCACCACCGCTTATTTCGTTTGTTGAGAGGTCAAAATGACGGATTCGTCTCGAAACAGCCGTTTAATGGTGTGTCCAAACAGAACCAAATCAGACTGATCTTGTAACATTTCATTGGGTGGTGGTTCAGGTGAGGGCCATATCCTCTGCAATGTCATTGTGAGTTGGAGACAGTGGGCTGCACGATCTAGTCAGCTTTATTTGAGTTTATATGTACCACGTGTACAATTTCTGAGTGCCTGCATATCAAGTGTGTATGCAGCCCGAGTATTATATAATTGTTCGTGGCCAAAAGATGTCGCTAAAATGATTGCTAATCGCGACTGTGGTCGGCATGGGAGCGGATGCCTTTGCTGATCTTCCCCCGAAAAAAATATGGGAGCGGATTGGGTGAGGCCCCGTCGTCACCATCACAGTGCATCCCTGGTCGTGGGGGCCACTTTGATGTAAGTGTATATATCCACGCCTTCCATCCATTTTTCCATGTTATTTTAGGGCATGAGCCCAAAATTGAAGCAGATCCAAATATCAGGAGAGTCACACTAGTGGAAACAGTAGTTACTGATCATTAGAAGCTTTTGTGGGCCGATTTGTTTTTGGATTAAGCTGATTCTTGTTTTTTTTTTCCTTCATCCAGTTCTATGTGACCTTATCAACAGGTTGGATGGAAAATAAACATTACGGTGGGCCCTAGGAATTTTTTAATGGTGGGCGTTCAATCGCCATTGTTTTCTGTAGGGTGGTCCATCTGATATTTGGATCTGCTTCTTTTTTTATCGCATACCCTAAAATGATCTATAAAATCGGATGGACAGTGTGGATATATTACGAACACATCAAGGTGGGCCCCACGGTCAGGGCCGTACCGTATTGGGTGAGGCGAGGGCCGCTCCTAATCCACTCCCAGAGCAATCATCGCAATGAGTCCGGATCTTCTGACTAACGTGCACTTATGTGATACTCGGGCTGCATATAACGCTTGATACGCAGGCGCTCAAAAATCGTACACGTGGCACATATTAACTTCAATAAATCTGACTATATTGTGCAGACCAATGTCTCCAAGTCACAGTCCCAATATCAGATTGGTTGAACAATCCTAACCTCTGATTAGTGGACACTTGTTTGGAAAAACACAGCCGTTGGATATTTTTCATCTTTAATCGTCCAACAATCCTATTGAAACTAGATACATTTTTGGTTAAAGATAGATCTTAATTTCATTCCATAATTTGGAATTTAATTTGACTAATTTTCTACCACTTGTTCAATTTCTAAATGCCTGCGTATCATCCATCACACTCTGCCAGAGTATCAAAGTTTTCCTCTGTGACCATACTCGCGCGAGTAGCACTAGTAATCATGGACTCAAGTAGGGCTGCACATCTGCCCGGTTAACCCATCCGACCCGCCCCACCGACCCAATAAAAACCTGATCTGCCCGGCTGAGAAAACGGTCCAGTCCTGGGTAGATGCGGCTGGACCGTTCTTAATTTAGGTATAATTTAGGGTACATGTTAAACTCACCTGACCCGACCCGTACCCCGACCCATGTCTACCCGACTCATTTCGCCTGACCCGAACCGTCTCATTTATACTAGTTTATTGCTTTTATAAATATTTGTATGACATTATCAGTCGGTTGAATGGCCAATAAACATTAGGGTGGATTCTAGAATCTTTTAATGAAGGAGTTTAATGACCATTGATTTTTGTGGTGTGGTCTACCTAAAACTTTTATCTGCTTTCTTTTTGGGACCATGTCCTATAATAATTTGAAAACATAGATGGACGGCATGGATTTACAATATATACATCGAGGTGAGCCTTGTAGTCAAGGGACTCCCCCACATGGCTGGTTTATGGGTCTCACTGACTCTCACCCAACTTGCGGTCATCTTACACTCACATGGAATGGATTATCTGAGATCCACCAAGGTGGGTGGCGCTTGACCGTGTGTCTTAAATCCACACCGTTCAACTATTTTGAAAGATCATTTTAGAATATAAAACCAAAAATGAAGTTGGCTCAAATCTTAGGTAGACCACACCATAGAAACATAAGTCCTAACCCGACCCGACCTAGGATTATCATAGAGGGTAGGGTAGGTAGGGTTAGGGTTGACCCTTTTACAAGTAGGGTAGGGTTAGGGTTGGGTCAGCCCAACCCGATTACGACCCGGACCCAAAACCCGGACCTTTATAAATATATTTAGGTTCCAGGGTTCTTCCCAGGCCGAGCCTAAGGCGACCCGTGTGCAGGCCTAGACTCAAGTGAAGCGAGGCCGGCCGCCATGTTTTTCCTACTCGCGAGTAGCTCTAGCAGCACTCTACCTATAAATAAAGAAAGAAATCCGGGGGTCCAACTGCATCTGAAAATGGTGGCATCTCATCTGATAGATCTGTTGAAGGGCGAGCTTCCGTTGCAGGAAGAGGATGAAGCTTTTCCTCTGTCCCAGTATTCGACGGCTGGTCTTGTTCTTGTGGACATCATCAATGGATTCTGCACCGTTGGATCTGGCAATCTGGTATACTATTCTATCATCCACACGCATTCCTTCTTTTCTGGTTTAAACTTCTACGAGTAGGAAATTACCAAAATTCCCTCTATTAGTTTTTTATTTATTATTACTTTTTTTTTGCTTTAAAAATGAGTGAAGTCGAGAAGTGTGGAGCCCCACTTGTTATGTGCACAACAACATCCAACCCGTCTAACATATGAAGTTCAACGGCTGTGATCACACGAACTAAAAATTTGGCCGATAGAGTCGTCAGATGGGCTACAAATGGGTTTGGATGCTTTTGAGTGGCTTATATTATTTGTATGGTTTGGCCCACCTTACGATTGGATGAGAAGATTTTTGGTTCATGTGATAATCATGGTGGGCTGCATCTGTTGGACGGTTTAGATGTTAGACACATCCAAGGTCGAGTCACCACTTTTTAAAGAATAAAAATAAACGGGGGTAATTACGTAATTTCCGCCTCTAGAGGCAAGGTCTCAAGTCCGCCCGTTGGACTGTTAAGTTAGCGTCCACCCAGCGGATTACTCACAACCTTTCATTTGGGTGTGACATCCAACCCGTCCAATAGCTTGGGTCCATCATGAGAACCACCTCATGTAAAAATAAGCCGTATCCACTTATCTAGTAGACCACTTATATTTTCCTATTTATCAATGGCTAGAAATTGTTTTCTATGGTGAGGTATACCTGATGTGTAGAAGGGCTGATTTTTGCAGTAGATTGTCCTCATCGTGATTATTATTATTGATATTGTTATTGTTTTTCTGTTTTTATTCTTATTGTTCTTATTATTATTTCTGTTATTATTATATTATTATTTCTGTTATTATTATATTATTGTTGTTATTACTATTACTACTATCAGTAAAAAAAAGTAGAAAAGTATGTTAGGTTTCCAACATCACACAAGTACACATTTCTCAAGTTTGTTGGGTCCACCCTTAATATCTATCATCCATCATGTGGGCCCGACCTTTGATGTGGACCGTTCATTATGTTGGGCCCACCTTGGATGTAGGCCGTCCATCATGCGGGCTTACCTTTAATGTGGACCATCCATCATGCAAGGCCCAACTTCGTAGTAGGCCATCTATCAAGCAAGCCCGCTTGGATGTAGGTCATTATCATTAGAGGCCAACCTTCAATATGGATTGTCCTCATGTGCGCCCACCTTGATATGGGTCATTTATCATGTGGGCCCACCATCAATGTTATTGTCCATCATGTGGGGCCCACCTTCAATATCCACCGCCCATCATGTAGATCCCACCTTTAATGTGGACCGTCCATCATGTGGGGCCCACCTTCGATGTGGGCCATCCATCATGCAGGGCCCACCTTCGATGTTGGTCATTCATCATCGGCACCTTTGATGTGGACTGTCCATTATATGGGGTCTACCTTAATGTGGGCCATCCATCATGGGGGGAACCACCATCAAAAAAATTTGTCCATTATGTGGGGCACACCTTCGATATCCACCGCCTATCACGTGGAGCTCACCTTCGATGTGGGCCATCGATCATGTGGGTCCCACCTTCAATGTGTGTCATCCATCATGCAGCCCCCACCTACGATGTGGGTCATCCATTATGTGGGGCCTATTTCAATAGCCCCGCCCGTCACGTGGGGCCCACCTTTGATGTGGACCATACATCATGTGGGCCCCACCTTCAATGTGGGTTCTCCAACATGTGGGGCCTACCTTGGATGTGGGCCATTCATCATTAGGGGCCAGCCTTTGATGTGGACCACCCATTGTATGGGTTCCACCTTCAACGTCCACCGCCCATCACATGGTGCCCACCTTTGATATGGACTGTCCGTTGTGTGGGCCCCACCTGGCCCCACCTAAAATGTGGGCTGTCTATCATGCAGGACTTGCCTTGGATGTGGGTCCCACCTTCGATGTGGACCGTCCATAATGTGGGGCCTCCTTTGATATGGACATCCGTCACATGGAGAGAGGAGAGAGGGAGAGAAAAAAGTTAAAAGTTAAAAAGCAAGAACAAAGACTTATGGGAATAAGTAACTTTCATCACATAAATTACTTTCATAACGAAGCTTACCAAATTAACTTGAGTCAAAAATGTAACTTTTCAACTCAAGTTAAAAAGTAACTTATTGGGTGGTATGCAAACGGGCCCTAAATTGCAACTTTGTACTATTGTATTATCAATAGTAGAAAAAGGTGGGTTGTGAAATAATAGCTCCCATTGTTTGGCTTGGATGTGGCGGTCTTTTGTTTTTTGGTTGGGGGGGGAGGGGGGGTGTTCAGAAAGATTTCTTTTGGTTTTTTTTTATCTTAGTGGTGTTGGTTGTTTCATCATATGTTAGAAACCATTTGTTCGATTTTTTTTTTAATGAGACTAAAATGAGTGTTGTTTTGGGGCTCTTTTTGGTTTTGCATCTTATGTTTTCTGAAGTTCACATTCTAGTTTTGTAGCGTCGGTGGTCTTTCATGGTCCTATTAAGGATGTGTTTGGATGCACAAGTGAATTGAATCACAAACATTCAGCTTAATCAAGAATACATAACAATTTGCAATGAATTAAAAAAAAATAAAATGTTATCTTATGTTTTCTGAAGTTTTTGTTCTAGTCTTAATTTTATAATCTTGGTGCTCTTTCATGGTTGGATTAAGGATGCATTTGGCTGCACAAGTCAAATCACAAATATTCAGCTTAATCAAGAGGAAATACAGATGCATAATTGTGAAAGGTCCAGATGGGTGGGCCCACAAGATCTAACGGTATTTATACAATTTTATGGATCTTTGCACAAAGCCGAAGATGAACGGCCTACATCCATCAGTCCACCTAACTACTATGTGGGCAGAGAGGATCTTATCACCCCTCTGATTTTATCAGGTTAAGATGGCTCCCGGACACTGGGAAAGAAAATTGAAAGAGGATCGTTGGAGGGAAAATTGTGTGGGGCCACTCACTAGTGGTTGCCCACAAGTGGGCCCCATGGGCCATACCCAACAAATTGTTTCCTAGTGTGCATAATGGGGAAGCAACCTTTGTCTAGGCCAGATTGCTAGTTACATAATTGCAATATAGAGACCCAAATAAGGATGCCAGGGCAAGAACTGTAATTGGGTTATTCCCTCTTTGTTAGACCAATAATTGGAATTTAATTTGATAATGCATCCAAACAAACTCAGAAAACTGGTTTTGGATTTGATGTGGGGATAAAAAGATTAATTTTTGTTTTTATTTCATGGTGCTGGTTTTTTTGTTTCATATCATGGTAGGAATTTTTTGGGTTATATTATTTTTGCCTTAACAAGATTTGAGTTTGGTAGCTTTATAGTCTCAACATAGTTTACAGTTTTGGTTTTGGGTTTGGTTTTGGATGGTGTTGGTTCTTTTCTTAGAGATGAAATAATCAAATTTGGGCTTTGGGTTTGTAAATTTGCAGGTCTCTGATGGAAGCCACTCTTCTTCTTTTTCTTTTCTTTCTTTTCTTTTTTCTTTTTCTTTTTCTTTTTTTTTTTCCTATTTTGTCTCATCTTCTAGAGATCATGGAAATTGTTAGCGTTTGGGCTTTTGGTCTTTGAATTTTGGGTTTTTTTGGGCAAGACCAGCTCCAAAAGGTCAAGTGATGCCGGACGGCCTAAATTAACCTAGATGCATGCGGAAAATACAACTAAGACGGATTTATATAGCAATAAATGAAACATTCAACCAACACATCATAAAAGTAAGAATTAAAGAAAAGAAAATCATAATGAAGAAGACCATCTATCACAATTATGCAGTAATGGGTTTAATTTCCGGCGAGGATTGGATCCTGCAAGAGATAAAACTCTTGATCTCATATGGGCTCATCCAAACAACCAAGTTGATTCTCTAATCCATGAAAAGTGGAATTTTCTAGATTGAAAGAATGAAAACTCAAGGAAGTCTAGAATTACTAGATTTAACTAATAATCTAGGGCGATGAGATTAATAGATTAGGGTTTTGAAAGATCAAGGAAGAAAGTTGGAAGAAGGGTAGAGATAACCTTTGAGAAGGGAGAGAGAACAAGATTAGAGGAAGAGAAGAAGAGAGATGAGGGAGAAGATCACCAAGGAAAAGAGAGGAGCCGCCAAAAGATTTCTTGCTTTTTCATAAGTACATCATTATCAAAAGAGTTTATGGCTGAGCCCCTTAAATAATTCAAAATTAACAAAATGACGAAAATATCCTTGAAAACCTTAAAAAAAACTCATAAAATCGCGTAATTCTGCAAAATTCTGTGCCCGACCTTCAGTTGACCGAGACCTGTGTTTAGTTGACCGAAGCCTTCCTCGATTGATCGAAGCCCTATTCGATCAAGATTACTGATTGCTCAAATCTCGTAAAAAATGTATTCTTTGGTCAATCCAGGCCTTCCTTCGGTCGACCGAAATTGCCGACGGCCCAAAAGCATTGGGAATCTGTTGGAAGACCGTCAGGAATGCCGACGGCCTGCTACTTTGCCAATAATCCAAAAGTGTCGGGAAAAGCATCGGGAATCTCGAATATGCTGATTTTCTGCCACATTTCTCTTGACCTTGAACCATACTTTCAAGCTTTCCTTATTCCTCTTACACATGTCTTCTCATAATAGGGTCTTCTAAATTGTCTCAAACACATGTGTAAGGCCTTCATCTCTTCTCAAGTCTTCAAAATATGATCCATGCCCATCGTCAAGCCATAGGGACACGGGTATCGCTCGTCTCCTACGCTCGTACACTCGAAAGGGCCTAATGTCCTCATCATCAAACTTTTAGTTTTTATTTTGGTTATTCTGATTTATTTTGTAGACTAGAGAAGTGGGTTGTTTTGAGTTCTTCTTTTGGATTTTTTTTTTTTTTTTTGTTCAACTCAAATCAGCTCAAAGGACTCAAGCAGTTGTTCGTGATTTCGATTATTGTGATTTCTTTCTTGTGTGTTGTGGGTAAATCCGAGTTGGCCCAAATACCGCAAGGAAAGCCCATGAGCCCAAGTGGCCCACACGCAAGTGCAGGGACAAACTCCGAGCACTTATAAAGGCCGGAAGATGACCTGCAACCACCAGGCATGAGCCAGTGGGTAAGGAGGTTGGACGACGAGTTGTATTGACCGGGCATCGACGATCGGCTCGGCCATTTGATCTAACGTACGATAGGTCCAGAGGCGACCTGCCCGATATGGACTAAACGGACACCGGCATTATCTCAGCCGGGGATCCCTCCAACCATTACGAGTTATAACTCATACTTAATATAGAGTCCCTTAACGTATCCTAAACAAACTCTATTACTAAATGCTCTACGAACCCTATAAATAGGGTCTCTCCTTGCAGGACAAGGTACACAACTATTCACCCTACACCTTATACGATTGTCCTACTTGCCTGACTTAGGCATCGAAGAGTCTTCTGCCGGACACTGGCTCCTCTCTCCTGCTTTCTATTACTTTGTGCAGGTTCAAACAATCGCCATTAAAGCTCCAAGTCCCTGCCTCAAGGGGACTTGACGCTACCCAGAAGATCATTGGACCAGCATTATTCAACCTTACTTGTTGTCAAAATTTCAACAACAACAGTGTGGATGATAGAAGTTTAGATTTTGAGTTATTCTTTAGTGGGTTGTGTTTGTTTTGGGTTTTATGGATTAAAATCACCTCCAAAGGACTCAAGCTTTTGGGTTTGGTTTGGCTTATTTCAATTTATTTCTTTTGTAGATGATAGAAATTGGTTATTTTGAGATATTATCAATTGGGTTAGGTTGGATTTTTTGTTTTGTGGATTAAAACCAGCTCAAAAGGACTCAAGCTATTGGTCTTGATTTGGATCATTTCGAATTTTTTTTTTATGATAGTAGATTATTTTGAGTTCTTAGGAATATTATTATGTGCTTTTTTTTTAATGGAAGTTGTTATTTTGAGTTCTTATTAATTAGGCTACGTTGGATCTCATGTTTTGTGGATTAAAATCAGCTCCGAAGGACTCTAAACCATTGATCTTGCTGCGATTGGTTTCTTTTGTTGATGATAGAAGTTGGTCCTTTGGAATTCTTATCTTTTGGGCGTTGTTGATTTGCAGGCTCCAACGGAGCCCAATAACCAGATGGCTGGGATGATCCAAGAGTCTGAGAGGATGGCCAGGGTGTTCTGTGAGAGGAAGTGGCCGGTTCTTGCTTTCCTCGATAGCCATCATCCAAATAAACCTGAGCCTCCATATCCACCTCATTGTATCACTGGATCAGGAGAAGATGATCTAGTTCCAGGTACTTCTTTTCATTTTCCACATTCTCTCATCCTGCTCCTTTCCTTGGGCTGTTTGAATGCACAAGCGAATTGGATTATGAACATCCGGTTCCTAGAGTTTATAAATGAAGTAGCCTTAAATTGCAGTTCATTTTCTTTCAAGTCCAAGTCAAAAGTAATGAAATTGCAATTTGGAATCTATATCCTCAGTATGAATGCTAAGGAAATTGCAATGTCGTGTCCATGTTATGAGACTAATAATTGCAATTGAATCCAATAGTGCATCCAAACGCATCTTAGGCCTTAATTGTGTTACAGTCATGGTTTAAAATATCATTTGATAGGATGAATGTTGATCGATTTTTATTGGGCTTTTTACCCGAGAAACATGATACTAATCTGCTGCTCAACCGTCATCATTCAAAATTCACACCAGTAAAGATGGAAAGATGCGGAAGGGTACACAGCACATGCGAGCATGGGAAATCTGTGTGAGATGTGATCTATTTGTCAGGCGGGCCCCATGTGAACATCACGATGATCCAGTTATCAGGGGACCACACGTGTACTTTGATTTCTGATCATTGGTCATTTATTTTAACTATTCCTTTTTATGGTACATGTCTTCAGTTAACCTGACAAGTTAACCAGCCTGATGAATGGCTTAGATCAAGACTCATTTGGACAGTAAATCAGACGGATATGTATCCTTTCAGGGGCCGTCTGATACTTGCTCCAAGTTCTAAAATATGGTTATCGTTGTCACTGAGCGTTACCTGCAAAAGTACAAGGTCGTTGAATTTATCAGATATTAACATAAAATTCACCCACAACGAATTTTCTCTATTGGTGTTTCACACTGGATCTCTCTTTTTTCTTTTTTCCCCCCATATCCTTCCATATAGCCAACTGCAAGATGGACTGAAGGTCTGGCCCTTGATAGAGTGGAATAGTGGAACAGGATTCATGTAGCCAACCCCAAGTAATTGGGATAAGGCTTAGATGATGATGATGATGCTTCCATACAGCTTTTACTTGCGTCGTTGCATTCTGGTATTCATTCTCTGTACGTGTGTTTCAATTGCTTGTATCTGAAATCATGGCTGCTGATTTTTATCCTATTGGCTATTGCCTTTCAACTTCTAATTCATGGTTTAGAGCTAGTATGTAATCTTCTTGCTGCAATCTGCAGCTCTGAAATGGTTGGAGAAGGATCCGAATGTGACAATACGACGCAAAGATTGCATGGATGGGTTCATTGGTTCCATGGAGAAAGATGGATCGAATGTTTTCATAGATTGGGTGAAATCTAAAGGGATTGAAGTAGTAAGTATTTCGTATGTTCTGATGATTATTTCACTGTTAGCTTCATGTTATCAATGTAATGGTGTGTTTGGATGCTCAATTGATTTAAATTGCAACCATTCAATCCCATATAGAAAAAGTGACCAAAGTGGGTGCGGCACCATTTAAACTCATAATGACGAGGAAGTCTTGTACCTATATTTCACATGTTTAAAGATGGACATGAAATAGATGATTTGGGGATCCTCCCTGATTTTGAGTGGATTTGGGTAGCCTCATTTTAGTCATTTAAACTTTTTTTGAATTGAATTATTGCAATTCAGTTCAATCAAGCATCCAAACATAGCCCAAATCCTACTATTAGCTTGTTGGGTCAAAATGAGTTAGCTTATCTTCTTGATTTCCTCAATATGTAATTCATGTAGGCCAAAGCCGTTCTGATAAATAGCAGCCTGTGCAGATTTTGGTGATGGGAGTATGCACGGATATCTGTGTCTTCGACTTCGTGTCTTCCACATTATCTGCAAGAAACCTTGGTTTGCTGCAACCTTTGAAAGATGTCGTGCTGTATTCACGTGGATTGGCTACGTTTGATTTCCCAGTTCAAGTTGCTACAAATATGAAAGGGGCACTAGCCCATCCACAGGTGCTGTAGATTAATCTGAGGGACTATTTATATTTATCTCATCATAGTTCCAAAAGCTGAAGACTCGACCTGCCTCAATGTTCAGCCAGTTGGGTTGACTCGAAGGTCTCGACCTGACTCAACTCAATATTTAATAAGTATAAATTCAAAAATACTAGAATGGAATTGATATTTAAAATAGTTAGAACTAGTATAAACTATGTAAAATAGAAACCTTAAAACCAACATAATGGTTAGCACGTTGGTTAAGTGCGTCTCTAGGTGTGTCCAAAGTTGGAGTTTCGATTCCCCTCTTCCCTTTATATCTTACTAACAATCACAATAGGACAAACTGAGTGTTTCACTTCGAGTCACTGCGAATCATGTTGAGTCGACTCGATGATTCTTCCCGAGTTGGGATCGAGTCATAGCCAAGACTGAGTTTCCCATCTACTTGGCTCAAAATCCTTCAGAGTCAAGTTGACTCGGCTGAGTTTTGAGTTGAGCCAGTGAGTTTTAGAACTATGATTGTCATAACAGATTATGCATTTAAAACATCGCGGAAGTAAACCATAGGAAATAAGCTCCAGTGCTAGTCAGAAGTAGATTACTATGTACATTGTTGTGGAACTAATCCAAAATCACAGTTATGATCTATATTTTCATTTAAATACTTAAATTGCTCCGATATGCGATTAGCTCTGATTTGGCAATTCTCTTGCAACAATAAACATATAGGTTTCTTTAATGGGGTATTATACAATGCTTGGGCTGAAAGTTTGTACATTACCGTTTGAGCTTTCAGTTTGTACAAGTGGGGTCCATGGTTCAGTGGTCCAAATCATTGATGAGGGCCTTGTATGGATTCCATAGACTAAAAATCTCTTGGCTGGAAAAAGTTGTACCCTACTTAAGAAAATAACAATAGTTCACATCCAACCCCAAAAGAGTATTCTATAGCTAGGATCTTCCCATCTTTCTTTATGGGCCATCCACAGTGCTGCTCTGCATGTCTATTGTTTGGATCACTGACCTATGGGCCCACTTGTAACCTTGTTGGCAACAAAGTACCATGAACCTTGATTTTGGTGGTACATACTGTGGACATTGGATTCAACACAGGGGGTGGCGAATCGTGGCTTCCACATGGTGTCTGCCACTTTCGAGGGCTTTGGGACGCGGGTTTATGGTTGCAGGTTGTTTGAAATGGATTATATAAGACCAGAGTCCCCACTAGTCAGTTACTTCGAATCTAAAGTTGGCTAGACCCGGTAGAAACGCTTAAGAGCGGGAATCCGAAGATTCCTAGTCCTAAAAATGACTCCTTGATCAGCGTTCAGAGATTCGGGGTAAGGACCACAATTATAGAGAGGGAAGAGGTTAGGCACCCACTCTGCTCGTACAGGTGTACGGTCTCTACTTCATAGGATTTCACAAATTTTGAGGATTAGTTTTGATTCTTGCACTTTGATGATATGCAGTGTGTGGAAATGATTGTGTGCTTTGATGAATCATCGCTTCCCAATAGTGTCTCAAGACAAGACGAATCAGTCCCTGACTCACATATTGGTTGGCGGTTCTTGGAATATGATGGTATGTTGTGTGTGGAAATGGTGTGGAATGCACCCTCGCTTTCCAATAGTGTCTCAGGACAAGACAAATCGGTCCCTGACTCATGTATTGGTTGATGGATAAATCAGTCAACTCGAGTTTTTGATGGGCAGGATCCGAGTTACTTGGCAAGCCTCAGAGCATACACTCAAGCCAACTGGGTGAGATGTTTATGTATGAATGCTATGCGTACCAACTGGAATTTCTGATAGGCAAGATCCGATTAGATCGGCAAGGCCACATAGCATACTTTCCCAAACCGGCATGAATGCAAGATGATATGCACTCTGTATGGATGAGATGAGCAGGGGGGTTGAGAAGGGAATAGATGTACACAAATGCTAATGTAAGGTTGAACAAAGCTGACTAAAGGTTGGACATTGGATAGACTGAAGGTGTCGCAAGATTCGATCGAGTGGCTTGGATTGGAAATTGGATGGCTTAAGAGGCTAGGGCTAGGGTTGGAATAGACCGGACCCGGGCTAGGCTCACTTCCTCACTCTCACTCTCATTGGTGGAGGGATGGCTAGGGCTTAGACTGAGGCTAAAGGAGAGGGGAGATGTGGAAGGCTTGGTGTGCTGGGTGTTGGATGAGTTTGTGTTGTGTCTTAAAATGAGAAGGGGATGTGGCTATTTATAGCCTACAGCCCTGGTATTGCTATAATTCCAAGTTGGATTGAGGGAAAAAAGGGTTGCAATGGTTGAGATTTGAGATTGCCATGTGGCGGTATCTCATCCATTGAATTGCTTGGTAAGATGGTAAATAGTACAAAAGGAGAAGGGTATCTCCGGAGGTGACTTTTCTCTCACATACCAGAGTAATGGAAGAGAAGAGAAACGAGGCCCACATGTAACTGTCTCGGAGTAGACAAAGGTGCCACCCCTCCACCTGGGGCTCAGTTTTGGCAGGGAGCTCTCCCACATGTGTGGAGAGCTCTTGCTTCAGTTTAGCTCAAAAGGTGTCCCCCCCCCCCCCCCCCCCATGCCTCGTTTGGGCCTGGACTAGGCTTGGGCTATGGTTTTAGGTTTGGGCTCGACTAGGTGAGTTGACAGGATTGTGGGGACTGAATGGGCTGACCGGGTGAGTTGACTCAGAGGTTTAACTCAGAGGGTTGACTCAAAGAGTTGACTCGAGGGGTCGACTCAAAAAGATGACTCTTGACTCACGGTCCATTTTTGCGAGTTCTGGGGTTTTGGGGCTGAGTTGGCTGACCTAATTGACTTGAGTTTCGCTGAGTTGGGCTTTAGGATTGGGTTTCTAGGGTGGGTTGAGATTTGGACAAGGGTCCGGGACTGAGTTTGGATTGGGTTAAGGGTTGGATGGGTTTTGGATTGAGTTAGGGTTTGGATTGGGTATGGATCAGGGTTGGATGAGGTACAGATCACCATCCATCCTAGCCGTCCAATTGTAGTCAGCTTGTCAACCTGGGGTGGGGTTTTTACACATACAAACATGATATTGTGTAGCATGTAATTAGAATAGTTTTCTTCTTCATCCTATTGCTTTTTTATGCTTACGTTAGTGTTTTAAATAGCGAATTGCTTGTAGCGTAGCGTTCACCCCTCTAAAGCCTAAGGCGTAAGCTACAGGCTACTTCTAGATTTTTAATCAAGGTTGCCTGGCTGCACCAATTTTATGATATTTTCCACTAAATTAGACTGCTTAATAATGAAATTTAAGAAAATTGCATGATATTTGGTGCAACCAAACACAAACTATAGTAATAAGAAAGGGCAATGATTAATTATAAAAGTAACCGAAAGAGCAATAAAACTTATTTAATACCGTTACTTGTATTATTTTACTAAAAGCATCGAAAAGATAAACTAATTTTTATTTTTTTTAAAAAGTAACAAATCATTAAAAACATCAATTGATTTTAATGTTGTAGTGAAAAATAACTTGTAAAGTGAGCTACATAGTGTGTAATGTAGTCTATATAGAGTGTAGTGTATACAAATTATAATGTAGCGTAGGCTACACGCAGTTTAAGCTATTTTCATGAACTATGTGGCATTAAGGCCAAGCTATGCTATGTTGTGTAAACTATATGCTACTTAGCATAAGGTATTTGAAACAATGGCTGATGTCTGAAGCCTTCCCTTTCTTCACCAGATACAACAAAGTCATATATCTTATGTGATTCTCTTCATGTGAATATTCTAGTCTAAAGACATTATTCAATTTGAAGTTTTTTTAAGCCAAATGTGTGATTATGAGTACTCAAATCTATTCATGGTTCCTATCAGTGTTTGCATTATCCCCGATATTATCTCTATTTCTAGCTCAGCGATACCGATAACACCGGTAACGATACCGATAACATTGATAGTATAAAAATTCTAGGTATCGGCGATGTATCACTAAATATCGTCAATGTATCAATATTGTTAATATTTTCAATTGTGTAAATTTCAGGCGTCGTTTGCATTGTCAATGCATTGATACCACCAATGTATCGCCAATATTTTTTACTATGTAAATTCCAAGTGTTGCTTGTATTGTCAATGTATCTGCAAATATTTCGATAATATCGCCAATGTATCGATACGCCAAAAATCTGTATGTTAAAAATTTTTCATTTCATATTTTTTATGGGTGCATGGTTGTATGCAACGTTCAATTTGTCGACGATAATATTGATAATATCACGATATTATCATTATCGCAACATGGCAATAACGAGACCACAATCTTTAATTTCTTTTTCAGTTCTTAACGATTTGTTTGGAAATATCATGTGTTGCCGATATTCTGAAATAACAATGAATGTTTGGATGGAAGGTCAGATATTGGATGGATAGATGGGATGGATGAGATGGTTGGACTGATTTCTTACAGCAGCACATGCTTGTAGGCCCCCATTAAATAGAAACCTATTATGTATGCATTCTTTTTGCAATTTTTTTTATTCATAAATACACAAATATGTGTATTTTATCATCTCCTGAAGTTTCACTGAAAAATTCCACAACTTTTCCCATTTTCCTTGCATTTTCGGTTATCGGCGATATCAATATTGTTTCTGTATCCCCGGCTAGCGAAACTTGTAGCGATACCGAAACTTCGAACACTGGTTCCTATTATGTTGTGATCAAGTATGGCCCACTTCTTATCACTTGCTTGATCTTGACCAGTGTGAGAAGATCCTCCTATGGGAAAGCGTTGAGAGAAATCTGTGTCAATTACTGCAGTTTCCTGATGTAGGGAATGACTGATAGATGACTTGGGGTTTACTTGGGTGTAGCATGAAATTGTGGTTGGCCTAGCTTTCCCAG
Organism: Liriodendron chinense; assembly: GCA_003013855.2. Lineage (NCBI taxonomy): Eukaryota > Viridiplantae > Streptophyta > Magnoliopsida > Magnoliales > Magnoliaceae > Liriodendron > Liriodendron chinense. The sequence continues at coordinate 365,153 of PVNU02003428.1, forward strand.
CATACCAAGATGTTTGATGTTGGGGGTGGCACAGAAAACAGAACATGCATTAATCGAGCTTCTATATTCATTTTTTCCCACCTCAAATCATGATATAGGTAAGAATGGGAAAGCAGTAACTTCCCGGTCGTATACCTCAGCCACAATTTGGCAGCAGTGCATTTTTTCTGCTTTGCAAACAGGGGGACACCCAAACGCACCCGAAAATTCAATTCTGTTTGGGAAGAGTAATTAGTAATGTAGAGCCATCTTTTTTTTTCTTTTTCTTTTTCTTTTGTTTTTTTCATGCAGGCAGTGATGCATCATGTTGGCCTTTACATGGCGAAGTCAAGGGGAGCCAGGATAGCAAAGACAGTGTCAGTCGATCCATCCACATAGCTATGAAGTGGGCGACGCTATCTTCAGTGAATTGGCATTTGATATGGTAATGAAAGAAATCAAAGAACACATTTTCATGATTATTCTTGTGTTGATGCTGTTATGTGATTTTGTATTTGCTTGCCAAAATCAGCATGAAACTTCAGCCCGATAGTACAAAAAAGGACTGTATGGAAGACAATCTGTTCTCTCTCTCTATATATATATAATATGTATATGTGTTAATGAGTATTGAGTAATTTCTGTTGTCTGATCCCAGCTAGTGTTCGCAGTATCGGTATCGTGTTACGTTTCATACCCTTAGGATAAAGATACATATCGCGTATCGGTAGGGAAATATCCGTTGTATCGCGGAATGTATCGCACTTTTTGGGAAACATGGGAACATTGGGAAATTGATTGAATTTTTCAATGAAACTTCAGGTATTGTTAAAATAGACCTCAATACACACATTTAAATCATAATATGCATATAAAAAAAAAGTCCACATAATGGAGTTCCTTTGTAAAAGGATCCTAAGCTATGTGCTTTCTGACTGAACTGATGCAACTATTGTTTAAATTGATTCCATAAGATATACAAATGTAACAAGACATTAATGTAAACACAACCAATGCATTGACAAAGTAAAACAAGCAAGAGAGTTGAGAAATATACCTATGGATGATGCAACTGACTGAGTATCTTCAAAATGCAGTTTTGACTATCCTAGTTCAACGCAATGCAAGCTACCCTATATAGCCTAGATCTATATGAGGACTCAATAAAATCTAGAAAAGGGCTAACTGGACCCAACAAACTATGACCCCTACGCAAAGTTGGAATGCGGTTTTTTTTTAGGGAGGAGAAACTATAAGAAAATCGAACAAAAAATCATTTTTTTTCTACAAAATGGGAGACTCTTGTGCGTCTGATCGATACCTGGACAATATCGTCCAGGTATCGACGATATTTGGAATCCACAATAGAAAAAAATGCTATAAATTGACGATATATCATGCGATATTATCGATATCGCACGATATATCGTGCGATACGAAGGAATCGGGGAATTTTTTGTTATTATTAGGCCGATATTTATCGGCGCTGACCGATAACGATAATATCGGCCAATATTATCGATACTGCAATCACTGATCGCAGCTATTTGTGATTACTTATTATCCTAAAGAACTTTCGTGAAACGATGCTAACCATTGGAACTATGGCTCGTAGAAAATGGAGGGTTATAAATAATTAACTAACATTCAAAAGGTTAGGCTTGTGTATTTTTCGGCATGGTTGATGGTGTTATGGAGTGAATGGACAACTGACATTATTGTAAAGAGATATGTTATAGACTATGACATGCCGTTGTGGTTGGGTCCAGTTATCAAGGTCCTTACGTTGGGTTGGAAAAGGCCGACCCGATTTGAAATCGGGTTGGGCTCGTGTTGAGCAAATTCAGGTCAGGTTGGCAATGATCACATGTATTCAGGTTGGGAATCATCACATGCATTTGGGTTGGGTTAGGTCAGGTCGGTTTGGGTTGGGTTGGGTTGTGTCAAGTATAGAGGAAATCAAGTTGGGCACCACAGTTGGAATTTGGGTCGGTTCAGGTAACAGGTTGGTTCCTCTTGAATATAGGTCCTGTTGAGGTTGACCCTCAACCCGAACCAGCCCGCTCAAGTTGCACCCTTCATTAATAATAAAGGAGACCAGTATGGCATTCCACATGACTACACATGCATGACATATACCCCTTTACTAAAGACATTCCGTTACTAACATTGCCATGAAGGTGGAAGAAATTAATGATGTCCCCAAATCTTTAAACTGACAGTTGTATAGGGATTGGATCCAGTGCCTTTGGAAAAATGGATGTATTTCGCCTCCACATTGTTGCACACATTAACTAGATCAGCAGCAGTCATTTGATGGGCAAGTAGTCAGTGGGCCATAGTCTAAACTTAGTTGTGTGGACAATCTGTAATGGCCTGTTTAGATGACAATTCGGACGTTAGTTTTTGAAGTCTTTGGAATTAGTTTCTGACAACTCGTTTCCTAGAAATGTTGTTCAGATTAGTCATGTCGAAATCTTGTTGACTCAGCCGAGTTTTGAGTAGTCAAAGAGTTCTAGAACTATGGTCTGCAAGGTATGTCCCACTATGTAGACCAGGTGGGAAATAACATATGGAGACAATGGACAGCCAATGGTCTGATTCAACATGTTCAAAATGCATCTTTGGTCCACCTGATGAATGCAGCTGCCTGATCTTTGCAGCTTGTGGTGTTAAGGTGACTACGACGAATCAATATTCAAAAAGACTATAATACATTTTTCATCTTCAATACCATTGCATGGTTCAAACTTCAAAGCTCTAAACTTCACAACATATTCATAAAACCTCAGCTTTCCCATTAAAAAATATATCATTGAATTTCATCTCAATAAAAAGAATTCTCAAGAAAAAAAAATCCTCGACAGAATAAAGAATCTACAAAGAAAAGGAAGAAAAAAATCCATGAATTGAACAATTTATGTGGGAGACCCGTCTCCCGTGTCACTTGATTGTTTCTGCAATGCCGGATTCTCGCCCGAAACTACCGACAGTTTCTTGGATTTGACACCAAAGATGAAATTCCGTAGTGGAATTTTACTCCGGCTCGTCGAGTATCTCACATGGTGGTATCGGCTATGACTGTTTTTGGATCCCGATGGCTCAAGGCCACGCATCTTTGACAGCTTTTCTACTTCTAATTGAAGCCTCCTCACATGATCTAAGCCGGCCTGCAGTTCCTCGGAGACCCTATTATTCTCTTGTTGCATGTTCTGAATCTCCCCTTTAAACTTCGAAGCCTGATAGGGAGTGAATTCAGCTTGTTCCAATTCTGAGCTAGTCTTCAAAGCTCTTGTGATCTCTTCTTGTATGTCGCCTAGGGACGACAACCTGCATTGCAGTTCTTCCTTCATTAGCACATTCTGTTCTAACCAGAGGAATAACTCAGTCCGTAATTCTTTGATCCGTTTGTTAATCTGGCCTGCTTCTGCAGACGGCGGGTCCGAAGCATTGGTGCTGCTGTCTTGCTTCTTGCTGTCCTTCCTCATTTTTGACACCTCACTTTGGAGTTCCTGTACGACTGTTTGGAATTTCTGTATCTGATGAAAAGACGAGCTGAATCTCAACCAGTACTGGAGATTCTCCTCCAGCAGTTGGTCAATGTCCCGTCGGAATTTCTCTTCGATCCCAGACAGGACGTGTTGTTCTTCAGTTGCTACCATGGTACCTTCTTCGGTAGGTGGAGTTTCTGTTAGCACCGATGTGCTTGAATAACCTCTTCTTGCTATAGACTTGCCATTCTGCTCATATAACAGCTCTGCCAAAATCTTCTTATTTGGGTAGTATGTCCTATTTGCATCATAGTCGGAAGATTTCGATCTGTTTACTGCTGAATCTTTTGACTCTATTAAATGGGTGTCGGGGTTTCCAAGCGAGGTTGTATGGAGAAGGCCCAGTTTCTGTCTTAGAGACCAAATCTCCACATCCTTTGTGGCGTTAGAGCTGTTTAATTCCGTGACCTTCGCAAGTGTTTCTTTGCTTCTCTTCTCCATTTCGGAGAGCCTTATCTTCGTTTCCTTATAATTACGAAGGATCGATTTGTACTCTGTCAGCAAAACCTTCTCAGCGATCTTCCAACCCATGTAAGAATAGCTTCTGCCAGTCGGGTGAATCTTCTTCTGTGTGTTGTTTGTTCGTCCCGACATCAATTTCATCCACTTCTAGTGCTCTTATCTCGTCCATCAAATTTACCAAATGGATAGTAGCTTCCCCTTCTCGGGTCGGTTCAAGGGAAACTCTCTCTTCATCCTTCTGTTTAGGTGACTCAAGTTTCACGAAGAGACTATCGAATGTATGACATGCTTCCATAAAACTCCTCCGAAGCTCATTGTTCCGATCTTCGACAGATTGGTTGAGATCCTGAACTCCATGCAGCTCCTCTTCCAGTTCTTTTACCTTGCCGCTCTGATCCTTATCTTCTTCCATGCTGCTCAAGCGCTTCTGAAGTTCGTCCATTTCAGATCTCAATCTCTCCACAACAGCAGTCTGGGATGAAACTGTGGTTTCCAATCCAAGCACTACAGTTACAAGTCCATCCACCTTCTCCACGAGTTCCGTCACAGTTGTTGTTGTATTAGAATTCATCTCGAAATATCCCTTGATTTTCTCGCATATCGATTGCAATTCTAAGCGCTCTTGTTTCAGGACACAAAAATCTCCCTCTGAGTTCTCAGCAGTGGAATCCGAGAGCTTCCCGTTTTCAGTCCAATGCTCAAGAGATCCGTCCTTGAGAGCCTTCAACCTCTTTTCGGCATCCTTAACCCTTTGGGACTCTACTCTCGCATCTCCCATCGATCTCTTCTGTCGCTCCCGCAAGCTGAACTAAGGTATCTTTACACGATTTTAGAGCCATTGCCGTCATCAGAGCCCGAGCCTCATTGTCTTCGATCACCGTATCATCTGTATCGACACTGAATTCATCTTGCAAGCTGCAAATCTCCTCTTGCGTCTCTACAATCTGATTATCAATTTCCCAGTACTTTGCGAGCCCGCTCTCATACGAGCTCTTGACGAATTCCTTCTCGGTCTGCAAAACCAAGATCCCTTTCTGAAGCTTATCAATCTTTTCTTGTGCCTCATCTTTGCTCTTTTGAGAAACAACCCTTTTAGATTGAGGTTTCTTCGGTTTCGGGGGCAATGCGCTTTTCGGATCTTTCCTCAACGCATTAGCCTTCAAATTGAATTTTGGGTTTTCAGGCACTGGCTTTGGAATATTGTCGGGATCTGGAGATGGTGGTTTTGGCAGTTGTTCGGGCGCTGGAGACAGTGGTTTCGGTGTCTGTTCGAGCACTTGATCTTCATCTGCATCATCTTCCATTTCAAATTCAACTTGTTCAGGACAGACGCTTGCGATGGTCTTGTTGGCATTGTGCAATTCTTTTGAAATGTGTTCATATCTTTCGGCTAATGCTCTGTAAGCTCGGTAAGACTCTTCTACGAAGTTTATAAGCTCAGGTCTTTTCTTGTAGTACATTTCTGCCCTCTTGGCGAAGGAATCCGCATCCTCTTCGATGATTTGGAGAATGCACTTCACTTTCTCTTCCATATCTGCAAATCCAAAAAGTTTCAGCATTGGATTATTTGTGAGAAAGAAATCAACTTGTTCATCCTAGGGGGCTGTTTGGGACGGTGGAAAACCTTATAAAAGAGATTGATTTCCTCAAAAATAAATATTTACCCTGTTAGAGTAAAAAAAAACATAGGCTTTGAAATCGATTTCAAAGGTTTTTCGCAAAAAACATGTATAACATTTTCTTCGTATTAGAATAAAATGTAATCGTTGTTTAATCATTGACCTTTTAACATTTTCATGGAAATTAACACTGAAACCAAACAATTACTATAAAATCTTTGAGAATTTTAATTTTACCAAAATGTCCTTCGCATTCCTAATGAGAAATGCTCCCGTGCTCCCAGAGCATTATAAGTTAAGTTACAGTGCTCCTGGTTGCATTTGGGACACTTGGACAGTCCAATCGATTGATCTAGACTGTTCATTAGGTCCAACACATTTCATTGGCTAACATGCAAAAATTACATCAATCTGACATTGAGCAACTATTTGCTCAATGGCCTTTGATATGGACGGTCAAGATTTTGACAGAAAAATAGGCCCAATCAACAATTTGATCCATCTATTTGTTAGGGCCCACCTTGGATTGCATTACGATTATGAAGAATCAATTTTATTATGCAATCATAACCATCCCATCCACGGTGTTCTAGCATTGTGAGGCCCACATGGTGCGTGTATGAATCCAATACATCCAATAGGTCCACCTCACCATGGTGTGATTAGAAGAATTAAAAATCAAGGCGATTCACAAAGAAATAGTTCTCAAAGAATATTCAAGACAACCCACCACCTAGGAACAGAATACTCGATCGCACCCGATTGGAAGGATAGCTTCTTACAACTATTAATTTAGAAGCTTTTCTAATTTAGAAGCTGCCAACTATCCCACAATCAATGGCCAATCAATAAATATCGGGATTTGATCAAATAGGTAGCGAAAATCCAATATTTTTTTGGCACCTTTTCTCTTTTGAAAGTTACGAAGTGTTTTTGCAATCAACAGGTAATCGATCAAATGTCAAGATTTGGTCAAAAATTATTAGCAGAAATTGGATTTCAAATTTTAATGACGACCATCATTTCCTTATTTTATGAATTTCCACTAATAACTAAAATGGTCACCTCCAACTATTACTGCCCATCACCTATTTCCAACACACAACATTCCACTACCACACCAAGTCTTGAAGACTAAATGATGTCGTCTTAGATATTAAGGCCAAGGGTGAAGTGCTCCTCTCTAGGACTATCCTCCCATGTTCTAGGTGCAAAGCTTTGAAGACTAAGTGAAGACATCCTAAAAATTAAGGTTGAAGTGCTCTCCTCTCTCTAAAAGTACCCTCTCTTAAGTTCTGTAGAGATGGCCATAGGGGTAGGGCGTGGATCGATAAGGTCCAATAATCTTCCCTAATTGAGAGTGCTAGTGTTCCTTGTTCCTTACATCTCCAATTAGGGTCAATCATCTTGCAATCAAAAACTTCTAGAATAGAGTTGGAAATCTAAAGGCTCCGATCATCTTCTCCTTTAAAGGAGTGTTGAAGTTCTTTCCTCTCTACTTACATCTCTAGGCCCTTGACTAACTCAAGCGGTTTATTTAATACTTTCCTTTTTAGGTCACTTTTTTGCTTACTACATTGCTATATATTCTTCTTATACCCACTCTCTGCTATAGTGTTTTTTTTTTTTTTTTTTTTTTACTGTATTTATTTACTTATTTGTAAACAATAATTTAAAGCTATAATCTTAATCATCCAAAATCTCATAAAGGAGACAAGACATTTTTACCGTCACGGAAGAGTACCTCACACCTTCCTTATCCATAGCCAAGGCCCTTAATCGGAATCTACATATGTAGACCATGCGAAGTCAATCAAATCCCTGGGTCATCGTAGTTCTACGGTATCTAGCCTGTTATGGATTCTAAGATTTTGGCTAATGGTAACTCCATAAAATATTTTTCACCTCCTGCCACACCCCCGCATTTGGTGGGTTCATTCCACAAATACATCACAATATATCACAGTAAAATACATTCAAACTTCAGCCTTGATCAGCATCCTTTTTAATGACCTAAACCATTGATATGATGCCTCACCTTGAGCCAACCAGAAGAAAATTCATAATATTGAACCATTTGATATTGCAAGTGTCAAAAGGAAAAAAAAAAAAAGTTAAATGATCAAAGGGTTGAAATCTTGAATTGCAGAGCGATGCCATCAGTACTTCAGCAATGGAATTTGCATCATCTTCCAATGATCCAAACCATTAATACAACGGTGAAAAATCAACAAACAAAAGCTCTCAATTGGATTATTTCAACCTTTGATAATTTGGCTCTTATGCTTGAACGTGAACAGTCACCGTATCCTCTGCATGATCGAAGGACTGAAATATTCAATTTGAGTGTTTTTCAACCCTTCATCCAATGACAGCCCAATCAAATAAGCGATTTGGGTCATTAAAAGAAAACCAAATCCAACGGCTAGAATTCCAACGTATCTTATCCTAATACATTGGGATGTATTCAAGCAAACCTCTACAAGGAAATCTAACTCCGACCAACATCACATGACGAAGTCAAAACCAATTCTAGCCTTTCATTTTGCAACCAGGATCAAAACGAAAGAAAACAAACAAAACCCCAATGCCAGATTCTAGTTCCAGCTCAGATAACATCATCAAATCTCATTCAAGCAATCAAATCAATGGTGGCCATTCATTTCGCAACCAATAAGAAAAAAGACAAAAACAAAAAACAAAAGAGATACCTTGGAGGCTTTGTTCCAGCCATTTTCCCTGCTTTGTCCTGACATGGCTGGCCCACCACCAGGAATAAGCATTACTTGCAGCTCTCTGCAACATCTCTCTCTCTCTCTCTCTCTAGAGAAAAGACATTGATTGCATTAAACAATGGGTAGTTTTGAATTCTTTTCTTTTTTTTCTTTTTTCTGAGGCTGAAAAATGGGAAGGTTTAAATTGGTACGGAGAAGAGAGAGAGGAGGTTAGAAGAACGAGCGGGTAAACTTAAAAGAAGGGGAAGCAAGAGGCCGGAGAATGCGCCACGTGGCGGGCCAAAATAGGGAGCGAATTAGATGTTACCCTGGTAACACCTTAGTGGGTCTTACCCCTACCGTGTGGGGCCCATCTTGATGTATTTTTTATATATCTATGCCGTCTATCTGTTTTCTCATATCATTTTAGGATATGACACAAAACATTAAGAAGATCCAAATCTCAGGTGGACCATACCACTAGAAAGAGTGATTAATAACCATTAAAAACGTCTTATGGGCCACAAAAGTTTTGGATCAATCGGATATTTATATTTTCCCTTCATCGAGACCTTATTGACATTATTAAGAGCTTGGATTGCAAATAAACATTACCAAAACCTTACCATGGGCTCTTTGGAATTTTTAATGGTGGAGCACTCAATCACACTGTTTCCAGTGGTATGGTCCACTTGAGATTTGGATCTGCATAATTTTTGTAATACTATCCTAAAATTGTCTGTATAAACGGATGGACGGAGTGGATATACAAAATATCATCCATGTGGGCCATACGGTAGGGGTAACACCCACTAAGCTGTTCCCGGGGTAACACCTAACTCGTGCCCGCCAAAATAGGGCTCGGATCGGGTACTACTCCCATCAGGGGCGTGACTTCGGTGAGACACGGGCGCGGATTTCCTGCGAAAGCCTTGCGCAGGAAGTTCCTGCTTGGGAACCTAAGGTGGGGCCCACAGTGATGTTTTTTGATGAATCCACCCCGTTCATCCGTTTTGGGAGCTCATTTTAGGACACTAAAACGAAAATGAACCGGATCCAAAACTCAAGTGGGCCTCACTAAAGGTAAAGGTGGGTAGGTAAATTATTACCGTTGAAACCTCCCTGAGGTCTACAGTGATGTTTATATGACATCCATACCGTTCATAACGTCACTACTACTGGGATGAACTGGAAACACAAATATTATCTTGATTCGAAACTCCTGTGGCCCCACAAATATTTCAACTGTGGACGTTTAATCCTCACGTTTTAGGCCCACTTGAGTCTTGGATCCGGTTCATTTTTGCTCTCATCTCCTAAAATGAGCTCCCAAAACGGATGGACGGGGTGGATTTATCAAAAACATCACTGTGGGCCCCACCTTGGTTCCCAGCGCAGGAACTTCCTGCGCAAGGCTTTCGCAGAAATCCGCGCCCGGTGAGACACCGGAACCAGCGATGTGGGTGAGACCCTGAACCTAGGGCTCACCTGAATGTATTCTTTGTAGATTCACGCCGTCCATCTGTTTCTTCATATTATTTTAGGATGCAGTCCCAAAAATGAAACAGATGCAAATTTTAGGTGGACCACACGTCAAGAAACAGTTATCATTCAACCGTGACCATTAAAAACTTCCTGTCCAACGTAATGTTTATCAACCATCCAATCTATTGATAAGGTCACGTATAACAGCTTTTTGGGTATTAACCTTACCGTGTGGGGCCCACCTTGATGAATTAGTTTCATATCCACGCCTCCCATCCGTTTTTTTAGCTCATTTAAGGATTTAATTCCAAAATTTAAGTAGATCCAAATCATTGGTGGACCACACCATTGGAAAAAGTGTTAAATGACCATTAAAATTTTTTTATAGGACAAATGTTTTGTGTCAAGCTAATCTTTATATTTTCCCTACATCGAGTTCTGGTTGACCTTATTAACGGGTTGGATGAAAAATAAACATTACAGATCTGCTTACATCTGCTTACAGTTGAACTTGGGAAGTCTTGTTATGGTGACCGTTCAATCACTGTTTCTTGTGGTGTGGTCCACCTGAGATTTGTATACGCTTAATTTTTTGGATCGTGTCCTAAATGGTATGTAAAACGGATAGACGGAGTGGATATACAACATATGATTAAGGTGGGCCCTACAGTAAGGCGAGTCGGACGGGGCTTGGGTGGTGACCCCGACCGAGGACTCTGTGGGGACCACCGTGATGTATATATTTTATCCATGCCGTCCATCTGTTTTTACGGATCATTTTAGTCCATCTGTTTTTACGGATCATTTTAGTGCGTGAATGCAAAATTGAAGTATATCCCAAGCTCAAGTGTACCACAACATAAAAAACAGCGAGGATTGAACGACTGTTTTTGAAAACTTTTGAGGGCCATAGAAGTTTTGGATGAAGCTGGTATTTTTTGTTTTCCATTCATCCAGGTCTTTGTGAACTTCTGGACATAGAAGTTTTGGATGAAGCTGGTATTTTTTGTTTTCCATTCATCCAGGTCTTTGTGAACTTCTGGACAGGTTGGATGGAAGATAAACATCACAGTGGGCCTTGGGAAGGTTTCAACAGTGGTGGACGTGTCATTATCTCAACTGTTTCTTGTGGTGTGGTCCGCTTGAGCTTTGGTTATGCTTCAATTTTGGGCTCACCACCTAAAATGATACGGAAAAATGGATGGACAGTGTGGATAAAACACATATATCACAGTGGTCCCCACAGAGTCTTGACAGCACGTAGTTATGGGGGGTGTTGGGAGCGGTTTCTGTCAGGTTTGGGTAACGCGGAGATTAGTCGGGCATGATCGTGAGGCCCATAGGTATCTCTCGCACGAAATTTGTAAGCAAATTTTCATGGCTTATCTTACCTGATGTGAACTCAAAATCCGAGCTGTTCATGTAATGCAGCATCCCGTAAAATCTCTAAGGCCCATCTTTCAACTTAATCCAGAACTTCAGTAGGCTGCATCAGAAAGTAAGAGTCAAATCAAGGGAGGAAACTATTTCCTTCTTTCATGGCCCACCAAAGTTCTGAAACAAGTTGAAAGATACAGCACCCCAAAACACTCTAAGGCCCATCTTTCAACTTGTTCCAAGATTTTGGTGGGCCATGAAGAAAGGAAACAATTTTCTCTCTCGATTTGCCTCTTGCTTTCTGTTACAGCCCACTAGAGTTCTAGATCAGGTTGAAAGATGGGCTTTAGGGAATTTTTGAGATGTTGCGTAACATGGACGGCTTAGATTTTGGGCTCATGTCATGTGCGATGAGCCATGAAAAAGTGCTCACGAGTTCTCGTAAGAGAAGTGCTCAGGTGAGCATTCCTCACACACAAACACATTCTGTCCATCCGTTTTATCAGCTCATTTTAAGGCATGAGCCCAAAACTGAAGCAGATCCAAATCTCAAGTGGACCACACAGTCCACATCACAGAAACGTTGGTGTTTGATCCACAAAAGTTTTGGATCAAGCTGATATTTGTGTTTTCCCTTCATCCAGATGTGTGACCTTATCAATGGAGTGGAAAAGAAAAAAAACATTACTGTGGGCCCTAGAAAGTTTTTAATAGTAGCCGTTCAATTACTACTGTTTCCTGTGAGATTTGGATCTGCTTAATTTTTGGGCAGCTCAAAATTGAGCTGGCAAAATGGATGGACGGCATGGATATACAACACATACATCAAGGTGGGCCCCACAATAAATTTTGTATGAAGCTTGCTGCAACAAAAGGCTCTCTGAGGCCCACCTTGATGTGTTTGTGACAGCCAACTCCGTCCATCAGTTGAGCCATCTCATGTTGGTAAGTGGGCCCAAAAATCAGGTCTATCTAGGGCCAAGTGAGACACAGCAGATGAAAAAGTAGGGATGGGAACACCTATTATCGAAAACTTCCTGAGGCCCACCAACGTTATGGATTAGGCTGATGTTTGGTTTTTCCTTTGATCCTGGTGGAGTTCACCTTATGAACGGGTTGAATGGCATATAAACATCACGGTGGACCTGAGGAAAGTTTCAATGGTAGGCGTTCTAGACTCCACCGTTCCTCTAGTGTGGCCCACTTGAGTTTTGGATCAGCCTGATTTTTGGGCTCACATCCTTGCATGAGCTGGCACGGTTGATTGGACGGAGTGGATTCGACAAGCACATAAAAGTGAGCCCCAGGCCTCACCCAAGATGGTGCGTCCCTTACCTTGGGTTACCATGGGCCCACCTTGATGAATGTATTATGTATCCACACCGTCCATCTGTTTTTCCAGATCATTTTAAGGTATTATCCCAAAAATAAGCAGATCCAATTATCAGGTGGACCAGACCATAAGAAACAGTGGTGATTGACCATTAATAGGCCACAAGTTTTAGAACAAGCTGATATTGGTAAATAAACACTACTGAAACATTAATGTGCGGCCTTAAGAAGTTTTTAATGGTAGGACGGTCAATCACCACTTTTTTCTTATGGTATGGTCCACCTGATAATGGGATCTGCTTCATTTTTTAGATAATGCCCTGAAATGATATGGAAAAATGGATGAACGGCATGGATACATAATACATACATCAAGGTGGGCCACAAAAGGGGCCACGCCGTCTTTGGTGAGGCCAGGGTCTCACTAAATCCGCTCTCAGCAAACATCATCCAACAGCATATTCTCATATTCATACCACTTAAGTGTCTCTTATTGGTCAAGTCGAATGAGTCATCGAGTCAACTCGACCCAACTGGATACCGAGTCCAGTCGAGTTTTTGAGTTTTAAAACTAGACTTGAATCCTTCAAAAAAGTACTCAAGATAGTGACCAGCTACACCCCAAGAAAGAGGAGATTACAACCCTTAAGCTTATTGATAGTGGCGGCCCACTCAATAATTAACAACCTCAGCCTTTGAGATATATCTCCAATGAGTTGCTCTCATTGCAAAAGCATCTATCATTTCTTTCTTCCCACAGGGACCACCAAACAACAGCAAATTAGGACTTCTCCATTAGAAATTAGGGTATTTTCAGATCTTAAAAAAAAAAAAAAAAAACGACCTTTGGAAGTATGTTCATTAGAAATTAAGGTATTTCTTAAGTGATTTATCTGACCATGAACCGATGCTATTACAAAGATCAAGCATATCCGTTCATCAAGTAGCACAAACATCATCATCATTATTATTGAAGCCTTATCTCAATTAATTGGTGTTGGCTACATGATTCTGTTGTTCAGACTTGTGATAATTGCGCAGACACAACACCAGCTGCCAACCTAACTCAACCTTCATCCTTTATCAAGTAGGACACAGTGATAAGAAAAATAATCAGGTATGGACTTGGATGGTATATTGACGTCAGCAAGTTCTGTGAGTCCCACCAAGAGGTATGTGTTGTATCCAAACCGTCTGCTCATTTTTCATGGTCGTTGTAAGTCTTTAAAGGAAAAAATGAGATTGATCCAAATCTCAAGCGGACCACATTTGCAGAAAGCAGTGGAGATTGAACATCTGCCATTGAAACCTTCTTGGAGGTCACATAAGTTTTGGATCAATCTGATATTTATTTTTACACTTCATCCAGGTCCGTGTGAACTTATGAACAGCTTGGAGGACAAATAAACATCATGGTGGGCCCTGGGAAAGTTTTAACAGTGAGAATCATTTTCCCTACCTCCTTTTGTTGTGTGATCCACTTAAGATTTGGATATTACTCAGTTTTTGGATAATACCCAAAAATGATCTCGCCAAATGTATGGACGGTGTGGATTTATTAAATACATCATTCTAGGGCACATAAAACCTTAATCTTATGTGGATCATTCGTACCATCACGTGCTCGAGGTCTGATGTACTCGTCTGAGCATTACACTCACCCTACACCAGCAAAGTCGCTGGTGTAGGGTTCACCAGCCAATCCGCTTCCCAGAGGGGGGGCAACAACTGTTAAGACACGGCATTTTCCCCAAATCTGGCACTGCAAATTCTACCTTTGTCAGAACATCCCCTCAAAATTCAAAAACAACAAAAACAAGGATTTAGTGGGGAAAAAAAATGCCCAAGTAGAAATCTTTTTTCCCCTTAAATGGTATCTGTTACCATCCAGAGGCCTAGCTTGACGCGGGGTTAGTTTTCTGACATATGGTATCAAAGCCAGCACTATATTTGATGTCTAATTCTTGAAAAGGGGTCACTTGTGAAAAGGGCAACTTTCACTGTAGTGAGAGCTAAAGTGGTCTGTTGTGGGCCGTGCCCGCACTACAGAAAAAGGGTGGCGTGTTACAATCCCAAGTGGTTCAAGGGTTTGGCCTGTATTGACTAGGCACATAGGAAATGCACTTCGTCGACAAGATTCAGAACCATAGTTTAAAGACTCAAAAACTCGACTCAGTGTTCAGTCGGCTGGGTTCACTCAAAGACTCTGATGGGTATTTACTTGACTCGATGTGTAATAATCAATTTAATAATTTTTTATTGGTATTTTATGCAGTTTTATAAGGATAATTTTTTTTTTTCCTTAAATCGAAGATAAGCAGCGTGTGCTGTTTAGAGATGTTCATACTTCTAAGAGAGGTTTTTAAATGACGACAGGGTGTGGGGGCCTTTTTTTTAAGGCGAGATTAATCCCTATAGATGCACACAATCACCCACAAACCACATGCATCAGGTAAAGCACGGGGAGAGGAATTGAACTCACTTCTTTGGGGAGGGATCGGACCTTTTACAAAATAAAACGAAAAAATAAAAAGAAACGAAAAAACGACTTCCAAGCTAGTCATGTCGAGTTATATATAAATTCCACACAAATTTCATCAAAATGCAAACACAAGAGCCAAGTATAAACAGGTGGGCCTCCCTTTCATGATGAAGAAAAAAGAGTTATTTACACTGTAAAATTAAGCAAAGATGTTTCCATATGCACAGGGTTATTTACACAAAGAATTGCATGCATGATCCTCCGACGATCATTGTTGTTGGATATATGATGTTGTCAATCCAAACCCTACAACTCTTCTGGGGAAAGTGATGGAGAAAATAGAATGGCAATAAGGACTGCATAGATACCTTCTTTTCTTTTTTTATTTCAAGCCCCTTCTTTTATCTTAGAACCTCGTTCAGATCATCACTCCTTCAGAAATCGGATTCAGAGTTGATCTTCACTTGTGTTGCAATTGCCACCTTCCAGATGAGATTGACAAGTCTCCGATCTCGCTCTCTGTAGCTTCGTTTTTCTTTTCTTTTCTATTCTTTTCTTTTTTCTTTTTCTTTTTTTCTTTTTTTTGGGTTTTTGCAGATGTTATTACATCATCTTAGGATCTTCGACAAGAAACAGAATCATTTCAATAAAGAAGGCCAAGCTGATGATTGGATGGTCCTCGACCTCAGCTGTTCTGGAGAGAAGAGAGCCACTCTTCCATATACTTCTCGCTATCTGCACGTTACCAGAGAAAACAAGGAAAACATCAGAGCCAATAATTAACCAACACCTCGAGAATCAGAACTAGGTTTTTCACTTTTATCGATTGGTATCATTATAAGATGTAGAGATAGGATCCAAAGTACAAGATAGGGACCTTTCATCTGCTGGTTTTTCACCTTTGGAGAACTTAAAGAATTACGAAGGAGCAGTAAGGAAAAATCCAATCAACAATCGATCAGTGAGCAAAAGTACTCCATTTGATATCTAGGATCATATAATGGGTGTGAATTTCAGCACATGGCACATCAGTAGTAGAAAACACTGGTCAATAATAGTAATGAGAAGGAGAAGAAGAAGAAGAAGAACACTTACAATAGTGATAAATAATAATGATGATAGTGGTATTAAATACTGATAATAAATTAATAATACAGTGGAGGTTTGTTATTAGCCCACATGTGTGTATAAGGTATCCTATCTACATGCCACAGCCGCATGCGATAGCTTGGCACATCCAAGCCGTCCATCAGATGGGTCAAATGACTATGGCCCAACTAGTGATTGGATAAACCTGATTTTTGTGCGAGGGCATCTCCAATGTGGTAGCCACCTGACGAATGATTTGGATATCAAATCCGCGTGTTATACTAGCACTACTGGTTGCATGTAGATGGGATGCTGTCGACACAGGAGTGGGCTTAGGAAAGGCAATAGAAAAAATAATAATTATAATAATAATAATAATAATAATAATAATAATAATAATAATTTAGAAACCAACCAGCGAATCTTTGCAGCACCTGATGTACTAGGAATATTAACAGAAGTCTGTTGGAACTACAACGATTCTAAAAGGTTTTGGAAATGATACAGAAAGTTTGGAAAGGCAACCAAATAGCCATAACAAGGCTATGATGATAATCATCATGCCATAGTCTAAAAACTCAAAAAAATCAACTCGACACACTATTCAGTTAGGAATTGGCAAAATCAATAGGTACAGAGCGCACGGTACAATGATAGCTTAATTTGAGTTCGTGCTTGAGGTCGTGGGTTCTCACCCTATCCTCTTGATATTTTTTTATTAAAAAAACGTAACCTCAACGGCATGTGACTCAGTTCGAGTCATGCCGAGTCATATCAAGTTGATCAAGTCGGCAGGTCAACTCAACGAGTCCAAGCCAAGTCAGTGACATAAGTGAGTTTCCTCATGGCTCGCCTCAAATCTCATTGATTTGAGTTAACTTGGCCTTCCTTCAAGTTGTCTCGGAGTTTTAGAACTATGCGTCACACTGGAAAGTTTGGAAATAGGGGTCCCTTTTATTTGGTGGAAAGCAAGAGGTATCCTACAATGGATTTCTATGGCCAGGAATAACCAAAATACCCTGGTACGCCGCTACACTTCCCAAACAAGCCTTAATTCGCATCTGCGCAACAAACTATAGATCTCTTTAATAATCTGACAAGAACTTCACAAAACTGCTCAAATCATGAAGTTTAATATGTTTCCAGAAAAGAAGTTAGTTTATGCTGGCCAACTTCAAGGAATCTAAGAAACTCAAAGACCCAAGAGTGCTAAATGGAAATGGCATCTCTCTTAAATGAGAGATCAAGAATCGTCCGGATATTCGATTTTTCTTTTCCTCATGAAAGACTGAAGCCACTAATAACCAAAAGAAAATCCATCAGATTAGGAGTGGAGATTACGAAATGCAAACAAATAAAAGTTACAGAAAACTCTTTGCACCATCACCCACTAATTTGTGGTCCTGTGAGGAATACATCTAAAAGAAACGGCCACATCTATAGACCTCAAGAATATCTGCTGATCTCTATGAAGTCATTACTCTGCTTCAATGCCAATTAACCATATGTAATAAATCACATTCACTAAAAACCTCCCCTTCATCGTCAATATAGCTAACCTAAGACCCCATCTGCTTCATTTAAGACTTTTTCACCTATGCACCCAAAACCTCCAAACTTTCCATTTGCAACTATCATCATGCACCACTCCAAAGATACTGGCTGAACCCAGATTAACAAACAAACTACAATCAAAGCTAAAAGCTTTAAAACTGGAATTGGAATTCATGGGAACAAGTAAAAGAAAAACTACCACTCTGGTAGCTCACCAACAGAACAGTGTTCTAGAACATGGACCAGGTCACTCAGTCTTAACAGGACTGGCTCAGCAAGCTCAATGAAAAATGGAAATGCAGTTCTCATCAGGAAATGAGCCTGTTTTCCAGTCTCTCCATCCCTCTTTGGTAAGTGTGTCAGCTTCGTATTTACACATGCTCCAAAGACTGATCTAACGCTCTTGCGTTTCCTTTTGTTTTTTTCTCTCTTTCTTCGTCATACAATTTTGTTCAAAACCACTAGAAATGATTTATGGTGTGAATTAAGCAACAACTTTGGGATAATGAAGAGAGCTAAATCCCAAATTGCAAAAAAAATTTGTAGGACCCAGCTCTTTGGACCAAGGCCAACTGGTCTGATTGTACAGGCCATCAACCAGCTTGATAGCTAATGCAGTTTTTAAACATTACAGCAGCATATCCATAGTTCCATAGACATACCAAAGAAAATGGATATGACCATGTTCACAAGATAAATGGAAAGCTCCATGACCTCAATATTCCCTAGTGTCAGTTTAAATACAGGATTACCAGATCTTACCAAACAAGAAATCAAATTCTGCAACATACCCAAAACAGAGATTAAAAGGATATAAATTTAAAATATAGAGGCTCTTACCAGCAGAGTACCCATTCTGGAGGTTTGCTGAAATGATGGCACCCAAAAGCTGGTTCTTCGAATTCTCCAACAGTTCACCGCGACCACGGCCATAGCATGGGACAAGCACTGCGAAGCTGCTCTCTGACTCATCGTCACTCTGGAAATCAGGAGCGTGCGGCTCCAACCACCCTATTGACCAATCAGAATCATCTGACTCTGACCCCGACAAACACCCGCCATCAGATGGCACCAGGACAAGGTCATATTCCCTATCAATTCTCCGTTCTTCCCGGCTCTGCCACTTCCGCTTAACTCTCCTTGACGTGGAGTGCATCTTCGCTCCCTTAACTGGAGGGAACTTCACATAGTCCGGCTCTCGCAAACCCAAGCCAAAATCCGATGACGCATTTAAGGCGGGACCCGCAGGAGCAGTGGACTCATGGTCTTTTCCACCCCACAACCACCAAGAAAGGCGTGGAAAGGCCAAAGCCATTTATTCCAAATCAAAGAAATAGCCCGCAAAGATCAAGATATGTATGATAAAATTCACCCGACAGCCGAATCCAGCAATAACAATTTACAAAATAGAATTGAGATTACTTCCAGTATAGAAAACCAAAAGGAGGGAATTCAGTTCAAAAATACAACTTGGATGACGTAAATAAGGAGGCGTTTGGCCAAACAATCAAATGAAAAAACAAATTTAAATCCAATGAATTCTGCTCGGCCTAAAAATCACAGCCCAAAACCTTGAATTCTAGCGAATCGTACTAAAAAATAGCTGCTTTTTTTTTTAAAAAACATATCAGACAGCTTTAATAAAAATAAAAGTATAAAAAATCTTCAAAAACAATCCAGAAAAGATCAAAACATAGATCGAATCCAAACTACCAAAATCAGCAGAAAACGGATTTTTTTCCTAAAAAAACCCGTATCCCTTTTCGTTCCTTGACACTAAACTCCTCAAAAATCACTTGAATGCCATAAAAATCCCTCCTCCTTCCTCTACCTCAAAATCAAACTCCCCCAAAATCACCCAAAAAAGCTCTTGAAAATCACCAAAACGCTTCAAATGAAAACCTCCGAAACCCTAATTCCGCCTCCTCTTCGAAAAATTCGAATCCCTAACCGGCGATCTGCTTCTCCAAATCCCCAGAAGAAACCCTAGAAATTCAAACCTCTCTCTCTATCCCTTCTCTCTTTGAGAAAATCGGCTGAAATGTTTCGTCGGCTTCTCTATTTATAAGCTCCGATGCCTTAGATTCTGCCGAGGCTGATTGGACGGTTGAGATTACGAGAAGATATCGTGGACCATCGTACGCCATACGATGGGTCGGGCTACTCCAATCATTGAACTTGGGCGGAATCTTAATTAGAGAAAGAAATAAATCGTGGAAGTATATGCCACGTGGGCTTTTGATCGCTACCCGACGGGTTTGCTGACGTGGTCTATTGGAGTCCTATCATTGCGTGTTTGTGCGGCTCAAGTAAGTGACACGTGGACGTTAATGGGTGAATTTCTTGCCGGCAGCCTTCGCCACAAAAAAAAAAAAAAAAAAAAAAAAATCATCTGGGCCACAAGGTGATGGGCGTGACATCCAGTCCGTTCTTTGCCCGATCCGGCACGTGATATGACGTCCCAAAGGCAATCCAACGGGCAGTTTGGCTAGTGACCCCAACACCTGCCAGCTAGCTGGTGTCAAAGCTCTGTGGACTCCACCATGTTGTATGTGTTTGATCCCCGCCGTTCATCCATTTTGTCAGATTATTTTAGGAGATGAGCTAAAAAACGAGGCAGATCCAGATCTTAGGTGGACCCCACGGTAGGCCCACAGGAAAACAGTATTGATTGAATGTCTATAGTCAAAAACTTTCTAAGGCCCATTGTAATGTTTATTTTCCACCTAACCTGGCATGAAGGAAAAACGCAAATATAAGCTTATCCGAAACTTCCGTTGCCCCCATAAAATTTCAACGGTAAGCATTCAATCCCCACTGTTTCCTGTAGTGTGGTCCACCTGAGATTTTGATCTACTTCATTTTTGGTCCCATTCTATAAAATGACATGGAAAAATTAATGAACGGCATGGATAAAACATATACATAACAGTGGGGTCCATAGAGCTTTGGCAACAGGTAGCTGGTTGGTGTTGGTGTCACTAGCCAAACCGCGCCCAACCAACAGCAAGTGCGCCACGACGAATCTAGCTGATATTTAGCTCTTCACTTCATCCTGGTGGGTCCCACTTTAAGAACGGATAGGATGGAATATGAATATCAAGGTGGGCCCAGGAACGTTTCAATGGTGGACGTCCCCATCGCATTGTTCACTGGGTTGTGATCCACTTGAGTTTTGTATTGGCCTGATTTATGGCCTCACATCCTAATCTGAGATGGCTCTAATTATGGACGGAGCGGATGTCACGCAGACATCATCGGCCACACATAGCTCTTCATTGCAATGCCGCCATGCAACAGTCACTCGTGTGCCTACTAATGAAAATACCATATGTTTTAGATAAGAGGAACTGAGGTGGAATCTTACGGTGGTTCACCATCATTTGAAAATGGTGGTGACTTATCCACCACAGACATGATGTGGGTCCGGTGACAATGGGCCAGGTAGCCCACCCAACCTGACAATGGGCGAGCTTTGCCTGTGAACCAGGCATGAGCCTTACATGCATTGCTAGATCCATTTTTGAGTTGGCTTGGGTTCAAGTCATTTTAGCCCCATCGACCCAACCCGACCCAACCTGGCTTTGCATGTGTAAATGTGTTATGTGTTAAAAATAGTAAAAATAGCAAGGCAATCATTTATTCAAATTAAGACCGTTGGTTTCAATCTTCTAGAGTATCTATTTCTTTATAAATGCATGGCCCACTTAATAAAATGAATGGATTAGAAAAATTAAGGAAAAATCAGATTTTTATCAATTTTTGTGGTGGTTCGGATGAAACCATGGCACCGGCATGCTAGCTGGCGTCAAGGCTCTGTGGGCCCCACTATGATATATGTGTTTTATCCACACCGTCCATCCATTTTGACAGGTTATTTTAGGGCATAAGCCTAAAATTGAGTAAGATCAGCTCAGGTGAACCACACGGAAACAGTTGGGATTATATGCTAACGGTTGAAAACTTTTTGAAGGCCATAAACGCTTTACATAAAGCTGATATCTGTGGGAGTTCAGTCACCACTGTTCCCTGGTGTGTTGTGGTCCACTCGAGATTTAGATCTGCCTCACTTTTGGGCTCATGCCTTAAATGAGTTGTCCAACAAATGAACGAGGTGGATAAAACACATACATCATGGTGGGGCCCACAGAGCTTTGACACTAACTAGCTGGGCTGGTGCCGAGGTCACCAGCCAAACCACGTCCCCTACTAGGCTAGGGCACCCGGCCCATTGCCACCCCTAGAGGAAATCCAGACCGTCCATATCTCTGTAGTGGTTGTGGATGATAGTAAACACTGGATTTTTTTTTTTTTTTGTAGTTGAAGTGGGCCAAACAGTGTTTCTTAGCAACCATTCGTAGCCGCCCATTGGATGGTGACGGCTGCACTATTGGTGTAGCTTTAAAGATATTCCCATGGACAACATTCCCAACAATTTGGACGGTCTGGATGGATAGCAGAGATGTGCATCTTTTCTGGAGGAATTATACAATCCTCCCCAACAAGGTTCGATGAATCCAGACCTTGGAAACTGTTTAGGCTGCGGTGGACCGTGGACTATGAGACCAAAAAAGTCCGTATTGATGATAGATGCCTTGTTTTGTTCGTTGAATGTTGTTGAACCGTCTATCTGAAGGCCGGTGATTGAAAGGTCAGGATTATTTCAAGGGAAAATTCGCAACTGGGTCCATCAAACATCAGATCGACCATCTCGATCAAGTCACTCGTCCCAAGTGTACGGACTCATGGCCCACCTTCCATATAAACATCCTTAGATGATCATGTAGGCCATGTAACATGGAGAAGAACAGGCAGCCCATGCAACAAATATCTCTGTGGGGCCCACCGTGATCTGTTGTCAAATCCACTCCATCCATCGTTTGGGCCAGCTCATTTTAGGCTGTAATTCCAAAAATCAGCTTGATCCAAAACTCAGGTGGGCCACGACACAGGAACAGTAGAGGTTGGGACACTTACCATTGAAACCCCCCTGGGTGACCACCCTGATGTTTATACTCCATCCAACCCATTCATAAGGTGACTCCCACCTGGATGAAGGAAAAAACCAAATATCAGCGTGATTGGAAGCTTTGGTGGGCCCAACAAGGCTCAGTGCTGATTTCAAACACATATCAAAGTGGCTCCACAGCTTTTTGCTGTGAGGGTTGTAGGAAATTTGCGCACGGGATGTGCGTAAGTGGGGCCCACTTCCAGATCACAGGGTCCATGCATTGGAAACAGTCTCCTGATTTGCTCAACAGTATGCCCATCCAACAACAGACAATGATCATGCATGTGAGGCGGATTGCATGGTCATATCTCCGATGACCATGCATGTGAGGTGGATTGCATGGTGGCCCAATCACCAGCCATATCTCCCGATGACCCAACGTGGCGGGATTCCATTGGGTCATTAATAAGGATAGTGGATTCCTTAGTGACCTTGCTAAATATCAATATGGTGATGTGGGGCCCACTATGATGTATATGTGTACATTCACGCCATCCATTCATTTTAGCACATGCGGAAAGGGAAAAAAAGAAAAGAAAAAAAAACAAATCAAAGCTCAAGGGGCCACACCATATGAAACAGTGGGACCCTGGATCTATGGAGGTGGGTGGGACCCTAACTGCGGGGCCCATTATGATGTATGTGACTACATCCATGTCATCCATTCGCATGAAAAGCTCATTTTAAAGCATGATCCAAAACATGAAACGGTCCAAAACCCAAATAGACCATAGTACAGGAAACAGTGGTGATTGACCATTAAAAACTTCTTGTGGGCCACAAAAGCTTTGGATTAAGATGATATTTATGTGGTCTCTCCATCAAGGTGTTTGTGACCTTATCAATAGGTTGGATGGCAAATAAACATTCTAGTAGAATTCATGAAGTTTTTAATGGTGAGGATTTAATCACGACTGTTTCATGTGGTGTAGTCCACCTAAGATTTGATTCAGCTTCATTTGATCCCCCAACTCGGATATCCCTAGCGACACGATCACCGAGCAATCCGCTTCAGACGAGGATGGAGTACTACCCTAACCATGTGGGGTCGATCTTGATGTACTTTTTATATATCCACTTCGTCCATATGTTTTTCCATCTCATTTTAGGACATGATCCCAAAACCTAAGAAGATCCAAATCTCAGGGGGACCATACCACTAGAAACAGTGATAAATGACCATTAAAAACTTTTTTGGGCCATGAAAGTTTTGGATCAAGCTGATCTTTATATTTTCCCTTCATCCAGTTCTTCTTGACATTATCAACAGCTTGGATTGCAAATAACTCCTACTAAAACCTTACGATGGGCCTTTTGGAATTTTTAATCATGAGACACTCAATCACCATTGTTTATAGTGGTATGGTCCACTTGAGTTTTGGATGTGTATAATTTTTAGAACCCCATACTAATGGGCTTGGAGAAATGGATGGATAGCATGGATACATAAAATATCATCCATGTGAGCCACACTCTATTAGAAGTAACACCGACTAAGTCAGATGGAGCCTCATAAAGTACATACTCCATTGGACAACCGCCAACATGCTTTTTGTAGCCCCAACCATAATAGTGGCCTACTGCAACTAAATCTCATTTAAGTCAAGGGTAGGGCCAGAGCTCTCTCAAGTTGGGTGGTACCTTATCCACATCTATCGTTAGAGGCAAGCCACTATGAAAGATGGGTGGATTTAGCACATAAATCACGGAACAAGTTGTAGACATTTTGAATCACTTCATCTTTGACAGCAATTTTCAGCCTAATCAAATTTTCTTACATCAGTAGACAGTTGGGGAAAGTAACCAATCCAAGGCTGTCGTCATTAACTGCTATGTATCACCACGTGTCATCCGCAAAAAAGCAGTCAATAAAGTAATTATAAAGCGGAGAATAGCAGGGCTAGTTGGGTGGTCAATCAATCTCATTCGCTTGATTGGCGATGGAAATTCGGCCCCACTAGATATCTTCCTCTCAAGATGCTGACCATTGAAAAGATGACCTGGACACGTATGCCACGAAGTGATAAGACTGGGTGAGTATCATACAGATCTTACATCAACGGTTGGCATACAAGTTAACAATGATCTTAGCATGAGAGGCTTGGATCTCCAATCTCCATGCTCTATACATAGTGGGGCCCAACATATCAACCGTCTGGATTACTTAACGATGGTCTACGCACGTCAGGATAGAGAACTCGTACAGGACTCGCCCAAGATGATGCCTTGCTGTATTTATTTTGTATCTATGCCGTCCATCCATTTTAAGGAATTATTTAAGCACATCTAATCATCAGGTGGACCATACCATAGGAAGCAGTGGTGATTTAACGCCCTACCATTAAAAATTTCTTAGGATGCATCTTATTATTTAAGTTAGTGTTTATTTGCCATCCAATCTGTGGATAAGGTCACATCAGCTTGATCCAAAACCTTTGTGGCCCATTAATGGTCGATCACCATTGTTTCTTATGGTATGGTCCACTTGATGATTGGATCTGGTTCACTTTTTGGACAACGCCCTAAAATGATCGAGAAAATTGATGGACAAAGTGGATATAGAATACATGTATCAACGTGAGCCCTACCTTAAGGACCGCACCGTCTTAATTGAGTCTGGGTCTCACCTAATCCGCTCCAAGGGATTTTTAATGCAATAGCCCCCCATTGTGGCTATTTTTATAAAAAAAAGTTCAATTTCTTATTAGGCTCTTTCTTTTTTAACTTTTTACAAGAAATTGTAAAACTTTCTGTTAAAAATGTCCCTCCAACCATCACTCATCTTTTTTAGCCCTCTAAGCACTATAGATCTCACCAGGGGTGGTGGATCCCTCTGAGTACTGTGCAAGCAGGATCTCACCTAGGGGGTGTTGGATCCCCCCCTAGGTATTATGGAACTCACCTAAGGATGGCGGATACGAGTGCTCATAGGGGGACCCATAGTACCTAGGGGATCCAAGTGTGCTCGAGGGGACTCATGGTACTAGGGGGGACCCATAATGCTCAGGGGGACCGTTAAAAGAATCCTAGATGGAAGCATTTTAACCTTTTATATTATGACCGGGGAGGAAGGCTTAAGAAGGCTTCAACGGTGGACATCATTGTCCCCACTGTTATAAGTAGTGTGGCCCACCTGAGATCTGTATTTGGTTCATTTTTTGACCCATGCCTTAAAATGATATGGCAAAATGGATGGACGATTTAGATAAAAAACAAACATCAGGGTGGATCCCACGAGGTGGGCCATTGTTGGGCAACATGTCAAGGCATGCCACCTGCAGCTGGGCCCACTCTTGCAGCCCCTAGAAGCTTTAGATCAAGCTAGTATTTGTATGGTCTCTTCATCCAGGTCCGTGTGACCTTAGTAACAGGTTAGGTGGCATATAAACCTCACGGTGGGCCCCACACGTGCAATAGTGGTGGCCCCACCCATTTCCAATGGTGGTCATTCAATCTTCACTGTTTCCCATAGTGTGGTCCACTAGAGTTCTAAATCCAACTAATATTTGTGTTTTCCATTAAATCAAGCCACGTGGCCTCTACCCAAGGTTTGGTGGCAAAGAAACATCATAGCGGGCTTGACAAGGTTTCAACAATGATGTCATTGTCTCAACTATTCCCTATGATGTGGCCCACCTGCGATCTATATTTATCTTAGAGTTGGACCCATGGCCTAAAGTGATCTGCCAAAAAGGATGAACGGCGTGGATGTAACATATGTATTATGGTGATCACCAGGGCCCATCACTATTTGGTGTGGCCCACATGAGCGTTGTATCTGCCTCGTTTTTGGGTCCATATCCTAACATGATCTCATAAAATGGATGGACAGAGTGGATAAAAAGATACATCAAGGTGGGCCCCTCCACAGGTTTGCCTGGACGGTAATGAGTTCGGGTAAATTCGCATCCCATTATGGGAGAGCAAATTAGCTGTTACCCACGAACAGCTTAGTAGGTGTAGTTTTGAATCAAGATGATATTTATATTTTCACTTCATCCAGATCTTATTGACATTATCAACCGCTTGGATTGTAAATAAACATTACCAAAACCTTAAGATGGGCTCTTTGTAATTTTTAATGGTGGGGCACTCGATCACCCACTGTTTCCAGTGTTCTAGTCCACTTGAGATTTGGATCTACATGATTTTTAGAACCCCATCTTCAAATGGACTAGAGAAATGAATCAATGGATGGCGTAGATATACAAAATCTAATCCACATGGGCCACACCATATGGGTAACACCCACTAAGCTGTTCCCAAGGTATCACCTAATTCTCTCCCATAATGGGTACTCGAACCCATTACATTAGTGTTGGAACTCTTGTGAGTCTACCACTTAACCATGAAAAAGATGGACAACCTAGACGGAATGCATGCATCACATAGCATTTACAATACCATATAGGGTGGTGAAAGTTTCTTCCATCCGGATCCTATGTCAGCTGCCAAACAGGAAATTTCTGTTTGGAGCCTTTTCATTGGTCTACATCACACTGCATGAGGTCAGTGTGATAAGGTTGCACATGTAACTAGGCTGCAGACTTGCGTGATGACATGGACCGGCTCCAAGGATTCCCTGCTTGGCAGCCGACAGAGGATCCGGATTCCTCATCTTACATGCGGCAGGTTACTATCCGTGTGCCACGTACCACCAACCTGAATAGTGTGCTGACATCACCAAGTTATATAAGCACCAATATGATGTATTTGTTATATCACAACTGTTTGTCCATTTGGCGAGATAGTTTTCCAACATGATCCAAAAAATGAGGCAGATCCAAATTTTAAGTGGACCACATCATAGAAAGCAATAGGGATTGAATTGTCTATCATTGAAAACTTCTCTAAGGGTATAGAAGTTTTGGATCAAACTGATATTTTTTCTTTCTCTTCCTTCAGGTCTATGTGACCTTATGAACATGTTGGATGAAAAATAAACATCACGGTGGGCCCTAGAAATTAAGTTTTCAATGGTGGGCATCATTGTGCCATTGCTTTCTCTGGTGTGGTCCCCTTAAGCTATGGATCTGCCTCATGTTTGGGATCATGTCGTAAAATGATCTCTCCAAATGGATGAACGGTGCAGATATAATGCATACATCATAGTGAGCCCATAAAACTTGGTGACACTACCATGGCACACAACGCAATCGGCTTCCCATTTCAAAATGAGAAAATCTTTGGGGGGAGCGGATTGTCTGCGACCCGGGACAGAGATATCTCTGTGCCGGTGGCTGTGTTGGGTTCACAGAGATGTTGGTGACAAATCCACTCTGTCCATCTGTTTTGAAATGCCACTATATGGCAACAATATAAAAATCAGTCAGATCCAAAACTCAGGTGGGCCACACCAAAGAAATAGTGGGAACAACAACATCCACCGTTGAAACATTCCTCGAGCTGACCATGATGTTTATTTGCCATCCAAACCGGAATTACTACCAAAAATGAAACCGTCACATTGATGCATGATAAATAAGCCAAAAATTAAGCTTATATGATTGTCTTAGAATGGGATTTGTGGACATTTATTGGACGGTCGAAATGAAAAATATCTGCAAATATGCGGGCCACTTTCCTACTGATCCTCTTGGGAGAAAGTGTATTTTTTTTCTTTGTTGTGATCCATTCATGGTGGACCGTTCATTTGGACGGTCGGGATTTTTTGTCAAATAAGCCAGGTGTACGGTTGAGGAGTTATCATCACTTTTAGTGGGAGCCAGATTAGGTGCAGCCCTGGCCTCACCCAAGATGGTGTGGCCCTTAGCGTGATGCCCACCTTGATGTATTTATTCTACATCCACGCTGTCCTTCCATTTTATCGTGTTGTTTTAGGGCATGACCTAAAAAATTATGCAGATCCAAATCTCAAGTAAACCATATCATGGGAAATAGTTTTGATAACCATTAAAAACTCCTTGTGGGCACAAGAGTTTTGGATCAAGCTAATATTCGTTTTTTTTTTTTTTTTTTTTTTTTTACTTCATCCACATGGTAGGCCGTAGGTAGTTTTTAATAGTGAAGCGTTCAATCACCAACGCTTCCTACAATGTGGCTCACTTGAGATGTGGATCTTCTTAATTTTTGTGTTCATGCCCTGAAATGACCTAAAAAAACAGATGGACGGTGTGGATGTAGAATAAATACATTAAGGTGGCCCCAAAGTAAGGGCTGGACCTAATCCGCTCTCACTTTCAGGAGTCCTCAGAGCCAAGAGGAAGCGGATTGCCTTCTGAGTAACTCAGTACCTCGTTTTTGGGCTCATAACTACAAATGATTTGAGAGAAGGGATGGACGTAGATGAGCAGATACATCACTGGTCGGCCCCACACAGATCTGCCCGTTCCTTGTTAGAGACGGCGGTGCCGGACGTAATCCACTTCCCCACCAAGAAGAGTCACTGCAGCTACCTCTACGAAGATTGTTTGCATGATAGCTAAATGCTTTTAGTTATATCTGCTTAGGATTCTTAACCGTTGAAGTTTATGTCTGTTGTTAGCATGAGAGTTAGCCTCAATTCAACCATTCTCATGCATGATAAGGTCTTTCCCCATTATTGTGAGAGACTCATTTAGCTAATTTACCCAAATAGTCACAATATATTATCATTTTGATATTTATAAAATGGGGCACTTTATTTATCCTACGATATTAGGATCTTCTTCCTGTGATCTAAAATGCGGAATAAAGAATTGATCTATGCATCGATTGCAGAAATCGAAATAATTTGATCTGAAGTTGCGTACCTATATGAGAAGCCATAGGATGAGATGGACGGACTGGATCTTCCACACCTTACACCTTTAGAGGACACTAAGGGATGGAAAAGTTTGTGTCCACGATCGATGTGTAGACTTGAGGACCCGTCACTATTTATAACAAATCGCATGTGGAAGTTTTTTTCTTTGTTTATTAAAAAAACCCCATCGAAAACTCCCCTTCATTCATGACTCCATACTTAATATCCCATGCCCATTAATGTGGTGTAATGAAGCGTCCCACCCCAACACGTTTACAATATGACCACGACTTTAGTGGGGTCCACCAGTATGCTTGATTATATATTCATCTTTAGGTAGATCCAAGTCATTGATCATGTAGGCCCACTTTAAGAAGTCTTACATTCTCCTACTTGAGCCACATTGATCAATGTTTAAATTTTTTTTAAAAAAATATTTTGCAAAACATGTTTTGTCATTTTAAAAGAAAACATCTTAATGGTTAACCAACGAATCTGTTGAATAATACAAGCAACGCTTCTACGATCTAGTCCATCAAGATTAGCAGCATTGGATCGTGGTGTCACCACAACATTTAATCTTTGCGAAGTGAGACGAATCATGGTCACAAATGCTACCACCCTTAACGACATAGATCAAGGACATGAAGTGTAGTATGAAGACTACACATATAATGTGATCAAATGTGCCTATCTTCAAGAGGTCCTGGTGCTTTATATGTCTCTAACGAGACATGTTTAAATTCTACTTACTCAAACTAAAGTTGCACATACTTAATGAGAAGCAGAAACAAATTTAATAAACAAAATTATCAAAGTCATATAAATGAGATCTCTGTAAATGTCTATGTATAATGGATCAAATTAAATTCCCACTAACTGAATACATCTGTGGGATTAATAACACCCATAGAATCACATGCTCCTGAAATAGCGTGATAGAGAGCCCTTTAGTGAGTGGATCCGCTATTATCTGCTTAGTGCTTATGAGTTCCACAGACACTTGACGATTCTGAACTCTTTCCTTCACAACAAGATATTTAATGTCGATATGCTTGGACCTTGATGAATGCTTGTTGTTGCTTGAGAGGTTTACCACAGCTGAATTGTCACAAAAGATTCTCAATGGTTTCGGGATATTCTTCAATACCTGCAAACCAGAGAAGAAGCTCTGTAGCCATATTGCCTGATTTGTAGCTTCGTGACATGCAACGTACTCAGCTTCTATGGTTGATGAGGTCGTTATTGTCTGTTTCACACTCTTCCAAGACACAACCCCACCAACCATCATAAAAATATAGCCAAAAGTTGACTTCTTGGTGTTGAGGCAGCCAGCAAAATCTACATCTGAGTATCCAACCAACTCCAAATGGTCAGACCTTTTATATGTGAGTGCAAAGTCCTCTGTCCGCTTCAAGTAACGTAATACCTTCTTTACGGCTATCCAATGTTGCATCCCTGGGTTGGAGAGATACCTGCCCAACATTCCAACTACAAAAGTGATATCCGGTCGCGTACAGACTTGA
Source organism: Liriodendron chinense (assembly GCA_003013855.2). Classification (NCBI taxonomy): domain Eukaryota; kingdom Viridiplantae; phylum Streptophyta; class Magnoliopsida; order Magnoliales; family Magnoliaceae; genus Liriodendron; species Liriodendron chinense. The sequence goes on from PVNU02003428.1 coordinate 396,079, forward strand.
GCATACATAATGCTCCCTACAGCTGACGCATATGGAACATCTTTCATATAATTCTTTTCTAAATCATTTTTTGGATACTGAAATTGGCCGAATTTATCGCCCTTCACAATGAGTGATTTGCCAAGAGCACAATTTTGCATGCCGTACCTTTCGAGTACTCTATCGATATAGGCCCTTTGTGACAAGCTAAGCAGTCCATGTGATCTGTCACAGCTAGGGCTGAAAGTCGGGCGGGTTGGGTCGGGTTGGTGCTCAACCCTAACCCAACCCAAGGTTCCTATACCTCAACCCTAACCCAACCCAACCCAACCTCGGGTTGGGAATTCTCAACCCAAGCCCAACCCAAGCGGGCTCGGTCGGGTTGATCGGGTTGGTCGGGTTGATAAATGCTAATATCTTCGTTATTACATTAGCCTATTATGTTTCAATACACGTCTTATTTTTCGTACTTTTGACTTTATTAATTATGTATGTAGTTATTTATTATGAAGAATTTCACTTTTTTCCAAACAAATTAGCTAGGATAACTACACCTTTAATACTAAAAGTATATCAAATTTCAAACGTTATAAGTTTACTTACTAAAGTAATATAAACCAATAAGTTCACTTAAGTATAATAAAATTATAAGTAACTTGTATATAGATCGGGTTCGGGTTGAGTCGGGCGACCCAAGACCTCAACCCAAGCCCGACCCAAGCTTTATCGGGTTGGTGTTTGCATAGCCCAAGCTCGAGATCGGGTTCGATATTTCTTGCCCAAGCCCAACCCAATGTCGGGTCGGTCACAGGTCGGTCGGGTTGAACCCGCCCAACTTTCAGCCCTAGTCACAGCGTATCTCAATGCCGATGACAAAAGAGGCGTCACCAAGATCCTTCATCTGAAATCTTTGAGATAAAAATTTCTTTGTATCACGTAATAACCCAATGTGACCTCTAGCTAACAGAATGTCATCAACATACAAAATCAATATAATGAACTTGCTCCCACTGATCTTAACATAGATACACTCATCCGCATTGTTCTCTACAAAGCCATATGAGGAAATCACTCCATGAAGTTTTAAGTATCACTATCGTGATGCTTGTTTCAACCCATAAACGGATTTCTTAAGTTTACAAACCATATGTTCTGAGTCATCGGCTACAAAACCTTCTGGTTGCATCATATATACGTTCTCTTCCAAATCTCCATTGAGAAACGCAGTTTTGACATCCATTTGGTGTAGCTCCAAATCCATATGAGCCACAAGAGCCATTATGATTCTAAATGAGTCTTTCTTGGATACTGGTGAGAAAGTCTCCTTAAAGTCAATGCCTTTACGTTGATTAAAACCCTTGGCAACAAGTCTGGCTTTATATCTTTCGATATTACCTATAGAGTCCCGTTTGGTTTTAAACACCCATTTGCAATCAATCAGCTTAATTCCTTTAGGTAAATCTACAAGATCTCAGACTTTATTGTCATTCATAGATTTTAATTCATCTCTTATGGCATCCAACCATCGAGAAGAGTTAACACTTTGTTTGACTTGTGTAAAGGATTCAGGATCCATTTCCACCCCTATGTCAAATTCGTGCTCCTGCAAGTAGACAATGTAATTGTCAGGAATTGCAGGCCTCCTCTCTCTATGAGATCTTCTTAATGGCTCATTTTCTTGAATTGAGTTTTGATTTCCTTCTTCAGTGGGTTGTATAAGAGGTTCATTGTGGTGATCTGTAGTGATTAGAAGCTCAACTACAGGATGTATATCCACATTGCTAGGAATGACCGTGATAGGGATCATGGTCCGTTCTTCATCGAATACAACATTCCTATTGTTTAAGCTCCCACTATTATCAATGTCCTCAATTAACATGGCATTCCCAGTCTCTATAATCCTCATGAAGTGGAAAGGACAGTAGAATCTATAACCTTTTTACCTTTCTGGGTATCCAATGAAAAAATAACTTATTGTTCTAGGGTCGAGTTTTCTTTCATGCGGGTTATAGGGTTTGGCCTCTGCTGAACAACCCCAAACGTGAAAGTATCGGAGACTTGATTTTCTCCCATTCCATAACTTAAAAGGGGTTTTTGATACAGCCTTGCTAGGGATCCGATTAAGGATATGAACAACGGTTTTAATCGCATCGCCCCATAGAGATCCTGGCAATGTCGAATCACTAATCATGCTACGCACCATGTCCATCAGGGTGCAATTGCGCCTTTCAGATACATCATTCTGCTCTGGAATTTCAGGCATTGTGTATTGGGCGACAATGCCACAATCTTATAGGTACTTGGCGAACGGTCCTGGATTACGTCCTGATTCGTCATATCTGCCATAATACCCACCACCACGGTTAGATCTGACGACTTTAATATTTCTGCTACGTTGATTTTCAACTTCAATTTTATAGATTTTAAAAGTATCCAGGGCCTCCAATCTCTCATTTATAAGATAAAGGTACCCGTAGCGAGAGTAGTCATCTATGAAGGTGATAAAATATTTTTGTCCACTCCACGATGTAATAGAGAATGGTCCACAAATGTCTGTATGTATCACCTCTAAGAGTCTCACACTCCTAGTTGCACCTTTCTTTCTGATCCTAGTCTGTTTACCCTTTATACAATCTGTGTATACTTTAAAGTCGGAGAAGTTTAGAGAATGAAGAATTCCTTCCCGCACCAGCCTTTTCAATCTCTCACGAGAGATATGGCCTAATCGTCTGTGCCACAACATAGATGAATTTTCACAATCCATTCTTCTCTTAGTTCCTGACTTAGTTTCATGGAGAGAATGTACATTATAGACGTGAGAGGCATTTAAGTCCAACTGGTATAGGTTATTAACCATAGTGTCAGTGCCAATAACATTTGAATCGTAGTAAATACTAAACTCTTTATTCTCAAATTTAAACGAATAACCGAATTTGTCTAAACGAGAAATTGAAATTAAATTGCGTCTAATGGAAGGCACACAAAATGTATATACCAGATTCAATGTATGACCTGACTTTAACCTAAGCCTACAAACTCCAATTGCCTCTACATCCACCTTAATGTCGTTGCCCATATAAATCGATCGCTCTGCATCAGTTGGTGGTCGGCTCTGTAACATATCCTGCATGGAATTACAAATGTGAATAGTTGTACAAGAATCTATCCACCAGGAATCTATTGACACGTCAGCCGGATTAGATTCAAAACAGACCAAGATATAATCCTTACCCTTCTTTACGAGCCACTGCTTGAACTTAATACAGTCCTTTTTCTGATGGCCCGGCTTCTTACAGAAGAAACAATTATTCTTCTTTGCCCGCTTTCTACTCGACTGGTCTTCAGGTTGATGTTGATTACCTGAAGAACCTGAAGGTTGCTTATCAGAACCTTGTTTTCTTTTCTTTTTCCCATTACGTCCCTGTCCCGAGGTTACAAGATTGACACTATGTGCCTTGCCTTGTTTACTGAGCCTTTCCTCCTCTTGAACGCACTGAGAAATCAGTTCATTTAACGTCCATTTGTCATTTTGGGTGTTATAGTTAACTTGAAATGTACTGAATTGAGGTGGCAGGGAGTTCAAGACCAAGTATATTAAGAGTTCATCCTTTATATTTAAGACCGAATGAGCGAATCTTAGAGACCATATCAGTCAGTTCTACGATGTACTCTCGAATATTTCCATGATCATTATAGGATGCACGAGTTAATCGGCCCAAAAGGAAACTCACTTCAGCTTTATCCGATCTCTTGAATCGGTTTCCTATTTCAGTCATGAAAACTTTGGCCTTCTCAGTTTCAGGCATGACACCCTTTATTGTCTCAGAAATCAAGTGCTTCATGATTTTGAGACACATCTTGTTAGATTTAACCCATGCCTTATGGTGTGCAATCTCTGATTCAGTACTCTCGTTAGATGGTTTAGGAGGTTCCTCCTCTTCCAGAGCAAGGTCTATATCCATGCACCCCAGGACTATCTCTACGGACTCTCTCTATTTGGGATAATTGGACCCAGTCAAAAGGGGTACCGAATTGTATTGAGTTGGAACATTAGCTGATTACAAATACACTCACATTAGTAAAGTGTTTGATTATTCATGAATATCAATTAAGTATCAGGCAAAATTCATGATTAACATTCAATTGATTGAGGCCTTTAATTGAATTGTCTAGGATGATGATGGGCCTAATCATACAATCCTGGTGAGAGTCCAACGTATCATCACGACTTCTCTTGTGGGATGAAGTCATGACATACAAGTGACTCTCCTGAACATGAAGCTAATTGATGGTAGTTATGTAAATTTGAGACACTCAACACCTGTGGGCAAAATGAGTCTCTCAGCCTTACACCACAATTATCATTTACTCCACACCGCTTGTGTCCTGCCAAACAGTGATCGTCTATGTTTTTGTCACCGCTCTCATTGAACCCAAACGCAACTCTATGCAATCCTTATACTGAATCCCAAAATCACGAGTCAAAATTTATAAAATTTTCACTGATTGAGGTCACTGTGGTGGCTAACACAACCAGTTCAAATTGTACAAAATTAGACACAGGATTGCCTATATAATCCTACACTCAACGGATCATATTAAAGTTGTATGATTTGGCCTAAAATGTGGCTGATGTTGACCATCTAAAGGTTGGGAGAAGTATTTCTAAATTAACGGTTGGATCAATGATTTAAAAGTCAACAACTAAAATCAGCCATGTAGGATGGGTAATGACTCTATTTCAGACCAATCAGAACTTAATAACATGAATACTTAATTACTGGGGTCATCCATCAAGTGAAACCCACCAACCGTCTATTTATTTGGATCCAGTCCACTTGTACAAAATGATAACCCAAATAATAACTAGTTTGATCAAAACTCCAAAATTGGGCCATCTATAGGTCAATCTGAGCTGTTAGATATGTTCAGAACATACTAATTAGGCTAAGAAACTAGTTTCGCCTAATCTGATTTAAAATCAATCAGATCCATTCAAAACACCTTTTAAATGGTCATGATCAATTTGACCAGATCTGAATAGATTCTAAAAAATCTAACTGATTAATATTGAAGATCATATCATTTTAGCTACTCAAACCAAATTTCACTCAAATCTGTCCATTGAAACATTATATGTGGCCCACTCAATGAGTGATCAATATTATTCATCCTATATCTCCATCATCTGAAATCTAATCGGGGGTGAGTGACCACTCCATTCAAAGCTGTCGACGAGGAGAACAAGATTATCGAATAAGATGATCCAAAGGGGGCAAAAAATTGGATAAACAAGGGGTCAAAATCCGCTGACCATACAAACACCCATTTAAATGCCCTGGTTTTAAAGCAACACTTATTGAACATGCTTTAAGTGAAGCTCATGCTTTAAGGGAAGATCCATTAAAGGCTTTAAGGCCCCATGCTAAAGTGATCAGATTGCCCCGATGCATTATTTGAGATATAGAAAAATAAAAAAAATAAAAAAATGGAACAGTTGTTCCAATGCCCAAAGTGGACCAACAAAAGTTCCAAAGAAAAGATGAACATATTAAGCCTAAAATTTAGGCATCAAGATCCGATTATTGATATGTAAAAATTGATGGCCCAGATTTGAGTATGAAAATTCATGAATGGATAACTCAGATCTGATCAATAAGATCCATAATCGGATTCATCAATCTATATTGATCTGCCAGCAATTGATGCATAAATAGCTCTAATACCAAATGTGATCTAAAATGCGGAATAAAGGATCGATCTATGCATCGATTGCAGGAATCGAAATAATCTGATCTGAAGTTGCAGTACCTATTTGAGAAGCCATAAGATGAGATGGACGAACTGAATCTTCAGCACCTTACACCTTTAGAGGACGCTAATGGATGAAAAAGTTTGTGTCCACGATCGATGTGTAGGCTTGGGGACCCGTCACTATTTATAACAAATCACATGTGGGAGTTTTTTCTTTGTTTATTAAAAAACCCATCGAAAACCCCCCTTCATTCATGACTCCACACTTAATATCCCATGCTCATTAATGTGGTGTAACGAAGCGTCCCACCCCAACACGTTTACAATGTGATCATGACTTTAGTGGGGTCCACCGGTATGCTTGATTATATATCCATCTTTAGGTAGATCCAAGCCATTGATCATGTAGGCCCACTTTAAGAAGTCTTACATTTCCATCATCCATTACTATTATTAGGTGCTTCATTTTCATATAGTATGAGGATCTTTTTCCATTATTCATGGCTGTAATATCTATTTATTTAGCCCGTCATTATTCAATTCTCAAACACGTATGATGCATGCATGAGCTATTAGTCCCACTTCATATTTCACATCATTATATCATACATGATATAACCCATTGTCTAATTCATCTAGACTATATATATAGGACCTTGATATGGCAACATATTAACCATCTCATCTATATAATGAGTATGATTTATCAATTTCCTTTTATCTTATAATATGAGGTTAGTTGATAATCACCCATGGTTATTGTCCAATGATCGGTGGTTATTTAGTCATTCGATCCAACAGGACTTTGTCTGTCACTCAGAACATTTGAGATATTTTTTCATTTTATTAAACATACTTCTACTACTTTGAGCATATATGCATGGTCAAAATCATTAGCCACACTTACCATCTATTATAGCTTAAACAAAAGGAAAATCATAATAATTTTCCCATGAGTCTCTTAGTGGTTATCGCCGAATAGAGTATCAATCTATCTTTTCATTTTTATTTTTTTTAACAAGTTTAATCAACAAAGCTAATCAAGTTGGAGCTTAAGTCAATATTTTCATCACTCAGGCCTATTGAATCAATGATTGTATTCGGGTTTCTTGACGCTCAATATTTTCAGAGATCAAGGATTTTGACTAGGATCGACGACGGGCTATTACTTAGAGTTGTACGCGAGCCAAGCTAGCTCGGTTAGCTCACTCAACTCAGCTCGAACCAACTCGATTCAAATGTTGGGTTCAAACCAAGCCGAACCATTTTTCCAAGCTCGAAATGATTTTCAAGCCGAGCTTGAGCTAATTCAAGCTTGATTTGGCTCGGCTTGACTCGACTGACTCAGTTGGATAAGTATGTTTTTTAATCTCACATCAGAAGTGAGCAAAGAAATGAGAGGTGAAACTCTCTATAAAAGTAAGTGGGGTGTCAATGAGCTTTTGGGCTGCCTTTGTGCCTGATTTTAAACAGTTTTAGGCTAAGCTTTTGGGCTGGGCCTATTTAAAATTTTATTTTTTCCAGGCTCGAACTCAGCTCGAAAGATTGGTCAAGCCAGGTTAAACATGTCAGTCTAGCTCGAAGGATGAGCCGGCCCGAACACGAGCCAGGGTGGTCATTGAACGAGCCTAGCTCAAACAGGGCAGAGCTCGACTCGACTCGACTTGGCTCATGTACAGCTCTACAGTATTGCCCTCTTACTTTTTCTCGTTTTTTTAATTTATAGTGATAATTAAAGAAAAATGAAGATTTCTGCTGATGAGTTTTCTACTCTACATCTCCCTCCTTTTTTTTAAATATTATGTTTGTGTGTGTGTGTGTGCGCGTGCGCGCGCGACTTTTTTTAGGAGGGGGTGACTGTAATGGTCGAAGGATCCTGAACCATCGAGGAAACCCGACAAGAGTTTTGCCACATCAAGAAGCTATAAAAGGTGAATGCGATGAAGAGCTCGAGACCCATGCCAAACAATATATATATATATATATATATATATAATTACTGTCTAGTGTCATCGCTGCAATATCGTAGGAATAGCATAATGATCCACAACACTCTCATTGTTGGATCTCAATCAAACGAATTCTTACTTAGAGATTAAACACTCTGGTCACATCCTACTGACCATTCGCCCAGATTGTCCGTTCATATAGATAGTTCAAGTATTTATCTTTTTCATTTTCTTTAGTTGTTTTTTACTTCATTGATTGTAATAAATGTCACCTACAAATTAATTAAACCGGTATTGTTTTAACCTTCTTTCATTTATTTGTTCATCTTTGTTCTTTTAAGAAATACATTAGCTACAATTGTTGGTGAAAGAAAAGTCTTAAATGTAAGGCAAAAAAATCCCATAAAAAATGACTAACCCCTACCTTTTTCACAAATCGCCTAATTGTTGTTACAACCGATGGTTGAGAGGGTGGCTAGATTTTTTAATCCGGTCTTAATTGGTCAATCTCAGCACGGGGGCACCAACGTTCAGTCAAACATTAGGTCAAGTATAACTCTGGTACACTCGCACTTTCTAATCATACACGATAACCAAATATAGGTCATCATTCACACATGTGACTTCATGTTTAGTTGAATTACGCACTCAGTGATTGGATTAACCCCCTTTTGTTGTCAACTATTTAATAGTGGATGGCTTTGACCAATGTATTGGATACAATTTATGGATACGATGGACCCCACGTGTGAGTTAAATGAAATTCGACAATGAGGGTATTTATGTCACTTGGTGTAGATTCCCCTAACATTTTCATCATATAAGATGTAATAATCTAAACCATGAGTAAGAGTGCGTATAATTTTTAAAAACTAGAGAGGAGGCATTTACAATTTTCTTGATAAGACATTACAAGCCTCCAAAAAGGTAGTTGTGGCTATAAATTCTCACACCCTATAAATGGAGGTGGGCCCCTTCTCCACCACTTGCTCACTCTCTCTATTATCTTCTCTTTCTTAGAGATCACATTCAAGTTCACCGAGATAGATTATGTTGTGTGAGAATCTCATATGGGGTATGTGGCTTGCAAACTGACACAAATTTCTAGTAATACTAGTTAAAGGGGATTCCAATAACTTCTAACATGGCTTCACAAAAGGTACCATGTGACCTTATTAAATGAGGGGCCAGTATTGAAAAACAAAATCTCTTTATATGAAATAATGATATGTCCTTTCCATTGTAGGGCTTGTTTTCGATGGGCATGCATGATATTGTAATGGCATTGTCCAAATCATATAACTTTTAATATGGCAATGTCCAACTTCTTGCCATTATAGGTAGGGGTTGGCCTCAGAAATTTCCACACGACCCGCCAACTTGCATGAAACCCGTATGAAAAAATCTATGTTTGGGTTTACCCTTATCGTGTCGAGTCACTAATGGGTTGGCCCATTAAGACCCATTAACATAACAGGTCATGTCAGTGTATGTTTCAACCGTGAAACCTGTTTAACCCGTTAGCGAGAGCATTTTGGTAATCATCCTTAGTGTGGTGAGAAATCCTTAAGAAACTAAGACAACCAATAAGACTCTCTCTCTCTCTCTCTCTCTCTCTCTCTCTCTCTCACACACACACACACACACACACACACACACACTTAGGAGTTTTCTCCATCTTTTTGCCCACGACCACATTCCAAAATCTCTGTCGAATCGAGCCCCTTCTCCATCTCTCTGCCCGTGAAAGCATGACCTGATTATTTAACGAGTTGAACGGGTTGGATTGTAGGTAACCCGTTAATTTAATGAATGGGTTTGGTTTCTAAATTTCGACTCGTTAGTTAATGGGCCGTGGTTTGGGTGAGCAAATTTTCGACACGACATGAACACGGTTCAACAAGACCCGTTGCTAGGCCTACCTACAGTAGGGGTGTCAATGGGCCGAGCATGGGCCTGAAAATCACAATTTTGAATAGGGCTAGCCTGACAACCCAGCCCGATACAGCTCAAAATTCAGGTCAAGACCTACCCTAGGCCCCGCCCATTGACAGCCCTAATTACAGGGACCACCGGGGTTATAAGGACTAGATGCTACAGTGAAGCATGTGAAATGATGACCGCATTGTACAAATCATAGGAATTAAATCATGTTACTTTGGCAAATGTGGCACATGTGACGCTATTCAGGTGGATGGTGACTTCTCATCCATATTCTTCTGATCCTATCCACATTTTAGATGGTGAATAAACATTATAGTACTGGACCTCATGAAGTTTCGTTTCCAACGGTGGGCTAACAATCACCACTACTTCCTATGGTAAGGTGGGTGTTACCTCTGCTGTGTGGCCACAGCCTATTTGAGGATGGGGTTCCAAAAATTATGCAGATCCAAATCTCAAGTGAATCATAACACTGGAAACATTGGTGATTGAGTGCCCCACCATTAAAATTTCCAAAGAGCCGATCTTAAGGTTTTAGTAATGTTTATTTGCAATCCAACCTGCTGATAATGTCAAGAAGATCTAGATGAAGGGAAAATTATAAATATCAGCATGATCCAAAACTTTTGTGGCCTACAAAAAGCTTTTAATAATCATTCATCACTGTTTCTAGTGGTATGGTCCACACGAGATTTGAATCTTCTTAGGGTTCTGTATCACGTCCTAAAATGAGATGGAAAAACAGATGGACAACGTGGATATGTGAAAAAATACATCAAGATGGGCCCCACACAGTTAGGGTAACACCCACTAAGCTGTTCCTAGGGTAACAGCTAATCCGCTCTCACGGTCCACCATAAATTTGGATCAGATTCATTTTTTTGGAGCATTCCCTTAAAATAGATCCAGCAAAATGAATGGACAGCATAGATACATGATACATAAATCAAGGTGGATCAAGGTGGGCCCCACGTAAGGACAGCATTCGTCCGCTCCCTTCGGTGATTCCCACCGGATCCACCACAGTTGCCCTCCATCAACACAGTATATTCCTTTGGGCACACGCCTCTTGCACATGGCAACTAGGCTCAGTGATAGGGAACATGGTGTAGATTCCTTGGCCGCGTAGTACGTTGGTGGGTATTTCCCCGACCACGGGCCCACTTTGACGTATGTGTTGTATATCCATGCCATCCATTTTTTTCTCTAGATTATTTTAGGGGATGGTCCAAAAAATAAAACAGATCAGTATCTCAAAATGGACCACACAATAGGGATGGAATGCCCACCATTAAAAACTTCTTAGGGCCACAAAAGTTTTGGATCAAGTTGATATTTGGTTTTTCTGTTCATCCATGTCTGTGTGACCTTATCAACAGGTTTGATGGAAAATAAACATTACGGTGGGCCTTATGAAGTTTTTAATGATGGGTGTTCAATTACCACTGTTTCCTGTTGTGTGGTCCACTTGATGTTTGTATATGCTTCAATTTTTGTACCATGTTTTAAAATGATCTTGAAAAACGTATGGACGGTGTGGATATACCTCAAATACATAAAGGTGGGCCCCACGTTCAGCGAAACACCCACTGACGTGTTACTCGAGTAACACCTAATCCACTCCCGTCATTATTCATTAGCGGCTCAATCGTATACGGAAAAAAGTAGGCCGACAGTTGAGATGCGGTTGGGGCCCACCGGATAAGACAACGGTCTGATTTTCGGACGCGGATTGCGTCCGACCCCTGGTCGGACCTTTAAGCGTCCGACCAGATCTGTTCGAAGGCCCACCATGATTTATCGGTTTATCCACGCCGTCCACTCACTTTCTGAGATCATGTTAAGGAATCGGCCCAAACTTGAGGCAGATCGAACGGTTATATAGACCACACCAGATACGACTCTTGCATTTAATGCAACTTGAATTTTCCGTCTGCGCATTTAATGCAACCCAAGTTTACTATTTGGTGTGGTTGAATACAGCGTTGGATCTCTGACTTATTGTTGGGTTCATACATTAACATGATCTCATAAGAGGGATGGACGGCTTGGATAAAGCGATACATCACAGTGGGTCCCCCAAACAGTTCTGGTCGGACGCTTAAAGGTCTGACCAAGGTCGGACGCAATCCGCGTCCCTGATTTTCGGCCAAAACATGTTTATTCATAGTGGGCCACATCCGTTGTCTGGATCTCGCACGCGCCTGCCAACACGTACGGATGAGATGCCCTCCGTACGCAGATGACATTTCTTCCGTACACGTGTTGCCCTTTTTATGAGCCGGCCGGGCTGTTCTTGTGCAACGTTGGGGGCCACCTGATGGGTGGCTTGGATCTTGCACGTGTGGGTGACACGTCCGCTAGCAGGCATCTGAATCTGGATTCTGGAATAACAAATCCCAAGTTCTGTTGGGCGTTCAATCACCTCTGTTTCCTGTTGTGTGGTCCACCAAATATTTAGATCTGCCTCATTTGTTGTGTGGTCCACCAACCATGGAGGGGCTCACCTGATGAACGGAGTGGATTTCACATATACAACATGGTGGGCCCACGGAGCTTGATTGTTCTTACGCGATGCATAGATCAGACGTTGAAGAAGATTCCGGTACGATCACAGATACACAACTAGAGCGGATTAGGTGCGACCCCGGACTCACGCAAGACGGTGCGGCCCTTAGGTTCACCGTGGGCCCACCTTGATGTATATATTATGTATCCACACCGTCCAAATGTTTATATACATAATTTTAGGGCATTACACCAAATATCATGCATATCCAATTATCAGGTGGACCATATCATAAGAAACAGTGGTGATTGACCGATTAATGGGCCACAAGAGCTTTGGATCAATCTGATATTTGTTTTTTACCTTAATCTAGTCTCATTTAACCTTATCCACAGATTGGATGGTAAATAAACACTACATAAACATTAAGGAGCGCCCTGAGAAGTTTTTAATGGTAGGACGGGCAATCACCACTGTTTCTCATGGTATGGTTCACCTGATAATTCGATCTGCTTAATTTTTGGTATAATGCCTTCAAATGATGTGAAAAAACAGATGGATGGCATGGATACATAATACATACATCAAGGTGGGCCCCACAGCAAACTCACGATAAGGCCCGCACCCTCTTAGGTGAGGCCGGGGTCTCACCTAATCCGCTCTCATACACAACTTGCGGAGTGGTGGGACCATTTAATTAGGGCTGTCAATGGGCCGGGCCTGAGGTAGGTCTCGGCCCTGATTTTGAACTGTTTCGGGACGGTCCATCGGGTTGGACCCTGTGTAAAATTTTAATTTCTAGACCCGAGACCGGCCCATTGACATCCTACGTTTAATGAATGAGGTTTGGTAGAAACAATCCGACGTACTGAAATACTGGTACATTTTCAATTTATCCTGTGGATCTTAGGCTGTATTTTAATGATCTGAACCGTTCATATGATGATTCTAAATATTTATGGGATAAGTAAAAAATAATATTGTCTTAATTTGGATAATCGAACCTTTGATACATTAACTATTTTCCTTTGAATATGAACGGCAATGAAACTTAAATAATTAAAGGAATCAAATATTTTAACTTGCAAGTACCTTTTGCATCCCATCCACTGTGATGAACATCTTATAAACGGCTTAGATCATTGAAAAGAGACTCAATCCAACGGCTAATGTATAAAGTATCCTAGTACAATGCGTAGGGATCTATTCTACCAAACCTTTGACGGTCAGCTCAGTGTACACTTTGGAAAATGCAAGAGTGGCGGTCCACTACCAATTTTTTGGTAGTTATTTGATACTCTGGCTGCGAATCGTTCTTGATGCTCGGTCACTTAGAAATGGTACACGTGCCATATAATATATTAACTCGAATTAAACGGACTAGATTGTGGAAAAATCTACTACAAAATCCAAATTGGTTAAAAAATCCTAACCATTTATTAACGGACACTTGTTTCTTTAAATAAGACCATTGGGTACTTTTCATCTTAACTGCCCAATAAATGGCCAGCAATCTAATAGTGAGATAAGCCAATAAAAGCAGCTTTTAGTACACGATACATCTAAAATGGTACTTATAATTTCTTCGGTTTAATTGGAATTACTCGTATGCGTGACTACCCATGTATCATCCGACACACTCTACGAGGTATTAAAACATTTGTATGAAAAGATAGGTGTACATAGAGAAATTTTCCTAAGTAGACCTCAAGTTGACCGATGAGCTAAAATAGACCTCCGAAAAAGTTACCTTCTCATTCTAAACTGGGGTATTTTTTCGGATGAAAATACTCATGTGAATTCAACGAGTATTCGTTGAAACTCAACCAGTACTCATTGAGTTCAACGAGCATTCGTTGAGTTCCAATGAGTAATCATTGATTTTGTAAGTACTTGTTGATTTTGCAAGGGTATTTCTATAAAAAAAAAAAAGGAAAAAAAAAACATCCGTGCAACTAGAGCTTAAAATAGGAAAGTAAAGTTTTTGGAGATTTATTTTTGCTAGTCGGTCAAAATTAAGGTTTACATAAGAAAATTTTTCATGTACGTAGGAGGGTACCGGATTAACTATTACCCGAGTAATACCTTGGTGGGTGTTACCCTAACCGTGTAGGGTCCATCTTGACGTTTTTGTTATATATCTACATTGTTCATCTGTTTTTCCATATTATTTAAGGACGAGATCCAAAATCATAAGAATATCCAAATGTCAGGTGGACCATACCCATAGAAACAGTGATGAATAACTATTAAAAACATTTTGTGGGCCACACAAGTTTTGAATCAATTCGATATTTCTAATTTATCTTCACCCATATTTTCTTGACATTATAAACAAGTTTGATTGTAAATAAACATTATGAAAACCTTATAATAGGTCTTTTTGAATTTTTAATGGTAAAGCATTCAATCACCACTGTTTCCTGTGGTATGGCCCACCTGAGATTTGGATCTGCATAATTTTTGGTACACTGTCCCATAATGGTCTGGAGAAACGAATGGACGGCTTGGATATACCTCAAATCATCAAGGTGGGCCCTATGGTAGGGGTAACACCCACTAAGCTGTTACCGAGGTAACACCTAATCGGCTCCCACATAGGAGCTACTACATTTGGTAGTCCCAACCTTCCATTGTGAGTGGACCAAACTATATTGTGTTAGATTTGGGCTGAGCTAGAGGCCCACTATCTGTGTCCGGGCCTATGCTTTTAGGCTTGATGATGAATTTTGGTGTGGCCCATCTTATCTATTTCTGGGCCCATTGGATAGGTTAAGTCTATCCAACTTATTTGCATGTTGCACTAGAGCTTGACCTGCTCGCCAAGCCGGTCTAAAATTTAAGCCTCTATTTTCAACCATAAATGAATTAGGCACCAAAAGCTACCTTCTAAGGCTTTCTATATAATTTTACCTTGCGTGTGTGTCATGTATGGGACTCATTCAAATGTATTTATATCATCTAATCTATCTATGAAAATTGTTTTATCAGAAAACTCTGATATTAGTCATGTTCAACCATCATGTGAGCTACCATATCAACATTGTTGTCCATGGTGGGCTCACCGTGTTGTATAGGTGTCAATCAACATGGAGGGTCATATGAGGCGCATGGCAATAATTGTATGCCTTAGAAATCAGAACGATAAAAAAATGTTAGGTGGAGCGCATCATAAAAAAACAATGGACAACTATGAAAAATTCTTCAGATTCATGAGGCGGCCCACATGATGGCCGTGTTGGCTGATTATTGGGGCACTGAACTTTCATGGTGGACGACCTTGCATGAGAGGTTGGATGACATAGGCACATCTAGGTGGCCCCCACTTGCAAATCTTGTAGGATGGCGTGGTATCCATGTGGGTGTATTTCTAACTGTGAAGCCCACTGTGATGTATGTACCTTAATTCATGCTGTTCATCTGTTTTGACAGTTCATTTTAGGGCATGATAAAAAAAATAAAAACAAGCAATACAAATCTCAAGTGGACCACACCATAGAAAACAAAAAACATCTCGTGGGACCTTATCAACAGGTTGGATGGCAAATAAACATTCAAGAAGATTTTAACGGTGAGTATTCACTTACCGCGGTTTCCTGTAGCATGGTCCACCTAAGATTTGGATCTAGTTAATTTTTTGGATCATGCCCAAAAAAGGAGCTTTAAAAAGGATGGAGAGCGTGGATGTAATAAGGATACATCAAGGTGGGCCCCACAATAAGGTATCCACCGTAGGACAGGCTTATTTTACAGGTACTTATTAAGCAAGTGGGTCCCCCAACCCTGAACTAAGAAGTGGTCCAACCCATCATCCGCTCAATGACCAGCGAAATGTCCTGAGCTCACTTGCACGGTTTCACCCTAGAAATTAGGGCGAGACACAAATATATGGTATGGCCGCGAACCACCTGAAAGTATATCCGACCCGAATTATCTCTAGTGGTTTTTACCGCAAATTTCCCGGATGGTGCTCTTTAAGGGTGGAAATTACGCATATACCCTTGTGTAATTTTTCATTAAAAAATGAAGAGCCGAGAATGGTGGGCCCTGTGTTGTATGTTGAAATCTAAACCGTCCAATAGATGCACCACACTAAGATTATCTGGCAAGGAGAAAATATGGCAGGTTCAGTCATAAGGTAGGCCAAATTATAAAAGATAATGTACGCCACTCCTAAACACGTAAATTCAAGTGTAGCCCATCTATCGATTCGACTGGCCAGATTTTTCTTTTCTTGTGATCAGCATGATAAGTTGCATCTGTTGAACGGGTTGGACGTTATACATATGCCATCTGTACAATCTCTTCGCGCCTGCATATCAAGCATCGACTTTGCTAGAGTATCTAAGGTTTTTTTCGTACTGAAACAATGCCAGAAGAGGTACCGGAATAGCCTGCCTACCTTCTTTACGCAGTGCGGCATGCGTATAAGACCCGAGCCTTGTGGGGCCCACCATGTTTTTACGTGTATAATCCTCTCCCTCCATCCGTTGAGAACTATTATTTTTACCGTACTACAGTAGATGCTCCTGACTAAAAAAACTCACGTAGACCAAACCATAAGAAAAAATTGTAAAATAGCTCCCCAAACTGCTAAGTTCCAACGGTGTGGCCTGTTGATGCCGATTACTAGTCAACAGACGAGGTGATATGATTCATATACGGAGGAATAATCGTCGCCGCTAATATCCTTCGTAAGAATTGGAGAAGGTGCTCGGATCAGAGGTTTGGCTTTGATCCTGTAAAACACTACAGAAAACAGTAAAGGGAGTGGCTGGGATCCAGCCGTGAACCCTCCGATGCCTAAATCAGTGATGGCTTTTGAGAATAATCAAGCTATTTTAATAGAGATTGTTTTCGTACCTGTAGCCATCGTATATTCTCTTATTTATAGATTTTGATAGAGAGTTTATGGGCTGAAATCACGGCAGATATCTTGCCCGGGAATCCGGGCGAAAATCTTGGGCCGTTCCGATCTTTCGGGCCGTTCCGATCTTGAGGGGATGCGCCCTTACTTTTAGACCGTTTGAGGAGGAGATGAGGTCGGCTCCTATCTACCAGTCAGCTTAGGCACGATCCGATCTGTCCTCTGGAAAGGCGAAGTCATCAGCTCGGTCCTTCCACTTACTATATTATTCCGAGGTCTTTTCTGCTCGGATCGGGTTATGAGAAATTATCCCATAACAGCTGTCCCCCCACTGCCGAGGTGGATATTTTCATTTAGGGAGTAAATGTAGCTGACCTCGTTTTTTGGCTGCAAATGCACTTTAAATGCGCTATTTCGAATTTCTAAAAGGCGCAATGATGACCGTACGGCGCGTCAGTCTTTCATTTCGGTAGACGAATGGCGTTAGGACACGTGGGGCCTCGTATCTTCGAACGGACGGGCCAAATATTGTTGTCCAACGAGAGGCCGACATGTGACAAGTTACGTCGATAGTCGCGTCGGTTCGTTCATTGAGACCACAGATGACCTCCGCGTGGCACAGCACATCCTGCGTACTGTCTCCTGCTACAGTATAAATACTGTACTTAGTCATTTTTCCGGGACTTCTTGCATCTTCTTTGTTGCGATTTTTCCTCCCCCGCTTTACAGTTCCTTCTGTGATTCCCTCTGGGCCACCCTCTGAGATTCTTTTTGGACCGCTGCGATCCCACCAAGCTTTTTTCTATCTTTCCTTGGCCAATCCTCTTTCTGGAGAGTAATCCGGTACGTTCGTCTCTTCTTCTGTCTTCACCCCTTATCTTTCTGAATTTTTGGAAAATGGCTGGTTCAGAGGAGAGTTCTTCGCGAACTTTATCTTCTTCCTTACCCATTGGAGAATCCAATTTAATGGAAACCCAACTTGTAGCTGTAGAACCCCCGGGAGGAGCTCTGTTATCAGAAACTCCCTCTTTTTTCGCCTCGGATGAAGTTCCAGTGGCCGGGACTTCAGGGCGTATATCCGATAGGACTTTCGATTACCCGGCCGACCTGATTTGGACAACACTCACTCAGTCCGACCTCATCAGGATCAGGACGGAGTACTGTATTCCCAGGGCCATAGACCTTAGGCTCCCCGGATTAGATGACTTTCCTTCCCGTCCACCTGGAGACCAGGTTACCGTGTATGCTCAGTTTTTTTAGGCCGGTTTCCGTCTTCCTCTCCTTCCTGCCGTGAGGGAGTATCTCTCCGCAGTTAACTTGGCTCCGGGTCAGTTAGCTCCCAACTCCTAGAGGATCTTGATCGGTTGCGTCGCTCTATGGCGTCAAGTCCACGGCTCGGATCCTACCTCATCCGAGCTGATGCACCTTTACCAATTGAAAAGCCACCCTGATTCTAAGGGATGGTTCTATATGTCACCTCGGGGGAGGAAAGGACATCGGTTGATAGAAGACCAACCCTCCTCGATTCATAGGTGGAAGGAGGAGTGGTTCTTTGTCTCCAAAGGTTAGGAAGGGGCCCGACCCGAAGTCAACTTCCCTAACTGACGAGTTAACAACTGGTTTTCAGTTCCGGGTCGGGTCCGATAGCTTTTTCTTAGTCTTTTTTTGTTTTTGTTTTATTTTGTTTTATTTTGTTTTTTTTTTTTGGTCAGTTCGTAGTGACCCTCCAACCCTTAGCTTGGAGGAGGAAGAGCGTGTTGCTGCAGTGTGGGAGCTGGACCCAAGCTTCCGTAGTGTAAAGCTTCTTCTCTCCTTCGAAACTTTATCAGACTTAGGCATCAATCCCCGAGGTGAGCGTTCTTGAGTACTGAACGGTTTAGTTTTGCCTTTGTACTTTACTAACATGTTGCTTTGTCTTCCTCAGGTATGTCTGCTCCAACCTCTCGAAGGAAGATGTCAGCTATGACGGCTGAGGAGAAATAGCAACTTCGGGAGAGGAAGCGGCAGAAGGTGGTGACAAGGCATCCCCGAGCACGCCCTTCTACTCTCCCTGCGGCTGATGCTCCTTCACACACAGCTCCCGAGGCGATCCCCGAACCGCCAGTTGCTGAGGTCGGGCTGACCGAACCTCCTGCGGTGCTTCAACCTCCTCCTACCCAAGTCATAGACTTGGTGGAGGGCACCGAGGTCGGCCTGTCTGAGCAATCTGCCCAAGCCACTTCGGCTCAGACTTCTGCTGCCATCCGCCGAGGACCGGAAATGCCGCCACATCTGTACAATTTGTGCAAATGGGCGTACAAGGCGGTCCCGGAGGCCGAAGTGGACGCGATGGCAAAATCTCCGGCTCTGTCTTTGCTTAACACAATGGGGGTCTTCGGGACCAAGGTAAGGTTTAATACCATCATGCTATAAAAATAGCTAAGTTAAGTACTTCGTACACTCACTCATTACCTGTTGTGTAGGTGGCTTATGGTTACCAGTTGCCGCGGGACGAGATCACCCGGGACAAGGGTACGATCTCTGGCCTCGAGGGGACGCTGGCAGCCACCAAGTATTCCTTGGACGAGGCCAGGAAGTTCGGGGAAGAGGCTACAAAGGCCTTGGATGCTCGGGAAAGGGAGATCGCTGCTCTTCAAGCCGAGCTTTCCAATAAAGAGAGGGTAGAGGCTAAGCTCCTCATACAGATTGAAGAACTGAAGGCCGCGGAAGGGTCCGCGCGATCGGGGTTGGAGAATACCAAGGCGGAGTTGGAGGTGAAGGTCGTCGAGGCCCATAAAGCGTTCGACTTCGGCTACGAAAAGTGTCGGATGGCCGTTCAGGAACATCATCCGGACTTGGACCTTTCCTTTCTTGACTTCGAAGTGGAGGAAGAAGAGGACATCGTAGCCCCAACCGAGCCGACTGCTGATCCAGCCCCTTAGGATTTTTTTTGTTTGTTTCTTCTGTAGCCCGGTTATTGGGGCATAGTGTAACAAATACAATCTGTAATCCTGACCTTTTTATGGTCTTATAAATGAACTACCTCTTTTCTGATCTGTATGTGTACTTTGTCAGATTTTTTTTTCTTTCGCCAAATTTATCCATTTACTTCATGGCCGAGCATATTAGATCGTAACAGAAGTATTTAGGACTTTGCGAAAAATAATGGGAGCTCGGAGCTCGAATACGACTATGGGCGAGATTAGCCTCTGCTTGTAGTTCAAATTTTGAGAAACGAATGCGAATATTTAGCTTTTATTGATAGTACATTTTCAAGTGTTCCGCATTCCATTGATGGGGTAGGGCACAACCTTGCATATCTTCGAGCCAACAAGTCCCAGTCCGAACTGTCTTTATGACTTTGTACGGTCCAATCCAGTTCGGATTGAATGTGCTCGCAATCTTATCCTTCTTTTCTCTTACATTCCTCCGTAAGACGAGATCTCCCACTCTGAACCGTCTTTCTTTCACTCGGGAGTTGTAAAATCTAGCGACGCGCTGTTGATAGGCCGTAACTCAGACTTGGGAAGCTTCTTGGACCTCCTTGATCAGGTCAAGATTCGCACGGAGCTCGTTCTGATTCTGATCGGGTCGGTAATTACTGGTACGGTTATTTGGTAGCCCTATCTCGACTGGGACCACGGCCTCTGCTCCGAAGGCTAAGAAGAATGGGGATTCTCCTGTTGTTGACCGAGCTGTGGTCCGGTATGCCCATAACACTTCGGGGAGCTGTTCAGCCCAAGCTCCCTTGAATTCGCCGAGTTTAGTCTTCAGATGATTCTTGATAATTTTGTTAATGGCTTCGACTTGTCCGTTGGCTTGGGGATGATGAGGGGACGAGTACACATTCTTTATGCCCAAGTTCTGACAAAATTCTCTGTACCTTATATTGTCGAACTGAGGTCCGTTATTGGTAACAATGGTGTTCGGGATGCCGAACCGACATATGATCGACTTCCAGATGAAGTCTGTCGTTTTCTTCTCGGTAATCTTCGCAAGTGGTTCTGCCTCGACCCATTTTGTAAAATAATTGACGGCCACAATTGCATATTTGACCTGTTCCTTGCCCGCAGGGAGAGGACCAATGATATCGACTCCCCATTGCGCAAAGGGCCACGGTCCGGACATAGGAGTGAGTTATTCGGGAGGCGAGTGAGGTACTGGGGCGAACTTCTGACATTTATCACATCGTTTGACGATTTCACGAGCATCCTTTTAGATCGTCGGCCAGTAGTAACCTTGGCGAATTGCTTTCTGTGCTAACGCCCTATTTCCAGAGTGATTTCCGCATACACCGAAATGGATTTCTTTCAAGACATAGTTGGCTTCATTAGGTCCGAGGCAGCGGAGGTATGGCAGCGAGAAACCCTTCTTGTACAATATACCGTCGATTAGCACGTACCGAGCTGACCTATATTGAATCCATCGTGCTTCTGTTCTTTCTTCGGGCAGTATGTTCTCCCGCAAGAAACGGACAATAGAGTCTCTCCAGTCAGGCTCGGTTGAAACAGGGCATACCTCAGTTTTATCATCGGTCGCGATACTTCTTTGGGGGAGGAACTCAATTGGAATGATTCTTCCAAGCTCGTCGTCCCCTGCCGACGCTAATTTGGCGAGGGAGTCCGCATGGGTGTTATGTGTCCTCGGTACTCGGACAACTTTGCAATGATCGAACTGAGCAGACACCTAGCGATATTTTTGTAAATACGCGGACATCTTTTTTTCCTTCGCCTGGTATTCCGATGTTGCTTGACCTACGACCAATTGCGAATCGCTGTATGCTGTGATATTTCGGATTCCGACTGCTGAGGCTAGCCGTAATCTAGTGAGAAGAGCTTCGTATTCGGCTTCGTTATTGGAAGCTCTGAAACCGAACCTCAGGGCATACTGGACTTTATGCCATCGCGGGAGGTTAAGATTATTCTTGCTCCGCATCCTTGTGAGTTTGACGAACCGTCGACGTGCAGCGACCAGTTCGAATCTTCTGTTGGGTTCGAATCTGCCATGTTTTCTGCGAGAGAAACATCAGTTCTGGGATCGGAGTGGTCGGTAAGTTCTGCGATGAAATCGACCACAGCCTGCCCCTTGATGGCCGTGCGAGGTCGGTACTGAACGTCAAACTCGCCGAGCTCGATAGCCCATCGAGCCAGGCGACTCGATGTTTCTGGCTTCCGTAGTATCTGCTTCAGTGGTTGGTCCGTCAGTACCACTATCGGGTGTGCTTGGAAATAGGGACGTAATTTCCTCGCCGTTGTAATCAAAGCCAGAGCCAGTTTCTCTAGGCTAGGATAACGGGTTTCCGCATCCAGAAGAGCTTTGCTAGTGTAATATATTGGTCTCTGTATACCTCGGTCATCGCGGATCAAGGCCGAACTTACTGCCGCCGAAGATACGGCCAAATACAGTAGTAGCTCTTCTCCTTGCAGGGGCTTCGACAGCAATGGGGGTGAGCCGAGGTATGCTTTGAGATCCTGTAAGGCCTGTTCACACTCCGGCGTCCAGGTCACCTTATTAAACTTGCGAAGTTGCTTGAAGAACGGAAGGCACCGGTTTGTAGCCCTAAAAACAAATCTGTTGAGTGCGGCTACCCGCCCCGTGAGGCTTTGTATTTCTTTCACGGTGGTTGGCGAAGTCATCTCAACCAACGCACGGATCTTTTCTGGATTGGCTTCAATCCCTCTCTGATTTACAATGAACCCGAGGAATTTTCCAGATCTTACCCCGAACGCACATTTACCGAGGTTGAGTTTCATTCCGTATTTTTTCAAGATTCTGAACATGACGCAGAGGTCGTCGACGTGATCTTCTGACTTCAAGCTTTTTACGAGCATATCGTCCACGTAAACCTCCATGGTTTTACCGATCTGATCGGCAAACATTTTGTTAACCAAACGCTGGTACGTCACTCCGACGTTCTTCAACCTGAAGGGCATCACCTTGTAACAATACAGCCCTCGGTCCGTGACGAACGCCGTTTTTTGCCTATCAGGAACATGCATTTGGATTTGATTGTAGCCTGAGTAAGCGTCCATGAAACTGAGAAGTTCATGTCCCGAGGTTGTGTCTACGAGCTGATCTATTCGCGGTAATGGGAAGCTGTCCTTCGGGCAGGCTTTGTTGAGGTCGGTGTAGTCGATGCAGACCCTCCACTTCCCATTGGCTTTTTTGACCAGAACGACATTGGCGAGCCAGTCGGGATAGCGGACCTCTTGAATAAAACCTGCTTGGCGCAATTTCTTTACTTCTTCCTCAATTGCGGCATATCTTTCTGTGTTGAAAGCTCGTCGTTTCTGACGAACCGGCTTGAAGGATGGGTCCACGTTGAGACAGTGGACCATTACTTTGGGATTAATTCCGGGCATGTCCTGATGGGACCATGCGAAGGCGTCTGCGTTTTCTTTCAGAAAAGCGATCAACTTCGTCTGGATGTCGACGTTTAGCTGAGACCCGATCTTGACGATCAAGCTTGGGTCCTCGTCCGATAAAGGGATCTCTATCAATTTTTCCGCTGGTGATCCGCGCTCTTTTGTTTCTTCTCTGGGATCCAGGGGGTTGTATGCGAGATGGCGGATATCATACTTTTGCTTTTTCCGCGTAAGGACAGCTCATAACACCGACGAGCCTCTTGGTGGTCACCCCGGACCACACCGATTCCGTCTTCGGTTTCGAATTTCATGGACAGGTGATAAATGGAGATGCCTGCCTTTAGAGCTCGTATAATGGGCCGGCCGATGATCGCGTTGTATGCTGACGGTGTGTTAACGACCAGAAAGTCGACCATGATCATTTTCTGGTTCGGCTCATCTCTTGCTGTGACTGGTAGGGTTATTTCCCCTTCAGGCATGATACAATCCCCTGTGAACCCGGTTAGGGCTGTTCTGACCGGTCTGAATCTAGATCGATCGATCTTCATTCTGTCAAATGCTGAGGCGTATATTATGTCGACCGAACTCCCTGTATCCACCATCATCCTGTGGAGTTTTTTGTTTGCGACCACCATTGACACTACTAGAGAGTCGTCGTGCGGATGCATTATTCCTCCAGCATCTTCTTCGGAGAAAGATATCGTACGCTGGGCGACCTTTGGAATTTTTGTGGGCCTGCTGGTTAGATTCACCTGTAAAGCTGGCTCGGATGTCCGTGCTTGACGAACGTAGGATTTGCGGGCGTTGCCAGAGTCTCCAGTGGTAGGTCCGCCGAAGATCACATGGATCTCTTCCATAGGATTGTTATTGACCGGCTCCCCTCTGTCTTCCCGACTTGAAGTTCTATCGTCCTCTAGACGTTGTGCGATGTATTCTTTCAGGAATCCTTGCCGGATGAGTGTTTCTATCTGTCGCTTCAGGTCGAAACAATCCACTGTGTTATGACCATGATCTTTATGGTATAAACAGTATTTGGATTTTGACCTTCTGTCGGGGTCGGTTTTTATCTTTGCTGGTCGTCCAAACGCTTGTTTGTTCTTCTCGGCTAGGAATATTTGCTCAATCGTCGTCTTGAGCGGGGTGTACTTCTCGAATTTCGGGGCCGACGTTTTGGCTCCACGTGGAGCAGTGTTTGAGTTCGGTGATCGGCGATCGGAACGGTGCCTTTTGGTGCTGCTTTCCTCTTTGCGATCTTTCCTCTTCTGAGGAGACCCTTGGGCGTTCACCAGCTCTTCTGCATTTATGTGTTTCGCAGCTCGATCGAGGAATTCAGCCACTGACTGAGGGGGTTGTTCCCCCACCGACCAGAGGAATTTCTCATCACGTAATCCTCCTATCATTGTATGTAGCAGTACGTCCTGAGACAGGTTCTCTACCTGTACCGCTTCAGCATTGAACCGTGAGAGGTAGTCTTTCAACGATTCGTTGTCTTTTTGTTTGACCGCGGCGAGGTGTGTCGAATGCTTCCTCGGGTCGGTGCTCCCAATGAACTGAGTTGCGAACGCCCTGCTTAGTTCGGTGAAAGAGGAGATGGACTTCGGCTTTAAATTGCGGAACCAAGTCCAGGCCGAACTGGTTAAGGACAATGGGAAGGCCTTGCACATAATGTGTCCATTAACCACATGGAGTTCCATCCAGACTTTAAAGTTCTCGAGATGCTCGGTCGGGTCTCCTATCCCGGAATATTGCTTGAGCTGGGGTATTTTGAAGCTTTTCGGGAGAGGTTCGCTGCGAATTTCATCGGTGAACGGGGACTCAGACGAGTCTACTAGGACATTTGCTGCTGTCGGCGCTCGGGCATGTTGCGCTCGCTGGATATCACCGATCCTCTCCCGAAGCTCTTTAAGCTCGGCCTCGAGGGGAGTAATATTATCGTCCATTCGACCTTGATCTTGACTAGCTCGGGCGGATCGTCTTTCTTCTATCCTGTGCCTCAAGTCGTTTGAAGGAAGTTTTGTGGCCGCTCGAAGTCTCGAGCCTGAGGCTCGGCTCGTAACTTCGTCCTCGTCGGGTCGCGGATGATTCGAGAGTGAGCGTGGTGGGTGAGAACTTTGTTGAGGTGGCTGAGGTTCAGGGTTGGTTTCGTGGATGGGTGAGGGCCGAACTAAATTGTTTAGCAAGGCTGCAATTTCATCTAATTTCCCATCCACGTGTTCGAATCGTCTGTCCACTCCACCTAAGCGTTCTGCAACGCCTCCAACTTGCTCTTTTAAAGTGGATAGTCTGGCCCCGCGATTTCGAGACCTCTGCCGTCCACTTAGAAGGTTTAGGTGGCGTGACGAACTTCCGAGGTGAAATACTGGGGTTTCATGAACGGGCGCTTCATTTTCAGAATGTAGCTCGTAGGAAGGTTCAGCGTTCATGGGAGCTTTTCCCTTCCTATTGCCTCTCCCACCGGCCATTGACGAATATCTTTTATCGAAGGATTCAGAAAAATGCTTAGTCGTCGCTTCCCACAGACGGCGCCAATCTGTTGATGCCGATTACTGGTCAACAGACGAGGTGATATGATTCATATACGGAGGAACGATCGTCGCCGCTAATATCCTTCGTAAGAATTGGAGAAGATGCTCGGATCAGAGGTTTGGCTTTGATCCTGTAGAACACTACAGAAAACAGTAAAGGGAGTGGCTGGGATCCAGCCGTGAACCCTCCGATGCCTAAATCAGTGATGGCTTTTGAGAATAACCAAGCTATTTTAATAGAGATTGTTTTCGTACCTGTAGCCATCGTATATTCTCTTATTTATAGATTTTGATAGAGAGTTTATGGGCTGAAATCACGGCAGATATCTTGCCCGGGAATCCGGGCGAAAATCTTGGGCCGTTCCGATCTTTCGGCCCGTTCCGATCTTGAGGGGATGCGCCATTACTTTTAGACCGTTTGAGGAGGAGATGAGGTCGGCTCCTATCTACCAGTCAGCTTAGGCATGATCCGATCTATCCTCTGGAAAGGCGAAGTCATCAGCTCGGTCCTTCCACTTGCTATATTATTCCGAGGTCTTTTCTGCTTGGATCGGGTTATGAGAAATTATCCCATAATATGGCCCACCTGAGTTTTTTCTATCAGGATTTTTTTTATTCATCCCGGTTGTTTACGCCTGATTAACGGATTAGATGAATGATACACACTATGGTGAACCCACACACAAGCCTATGGTGGGCATCCCATCCTGATTCTTCCATGTGGTGTGGCCCATATGAATAGAAGATCTAGCTGATTATTGGTCTTCGGACTTAAAATAACTTATAGAACATTATAAATGGAGTGGATTTGCATGGACGAGATCGGGTACTACCCCACCAGAACCTAGCCGGAGAAGACGGTCCTCACAGTGGCTTGTGGGGTCCACCATGATGTATTATTTTATCCATTCTATCCATCCATTTTGACAGATCATTTTAGGGTAACAGCCCAAAAAAGAGGGAGATCAAAGGCTTGAATGGACCACACCACAAGAAGCAGTGGTGACAATGATGCCCGTCGTTGAAACCTTTCCGGGCCCACCGTGATATTTATTTTCCATCCAACCCGTTCATAAGCCCACATAGACCTGGATGAAGGGAAAATATGAATATCAACTTGATCTAAAACTTCCATAGCTCTCAGGAGGTTTTCAATGGTAGACATTCAACCCTTACTGTTTCCTATGGTGGTCCAC
The DNA here is from genome assembly GCA_003013855.2 of Liriodendron chinense. Classification (NCBI taxonomy): domain Eukaryota; kingdom Viridiplantae; phylum Streptophyta; class Magnoliopsida; order Magnoliales; family Magnoliaceae; genus Liriodendron; species Liriodendron chinense. Next base: position 423,146 of record PVNU02003428.1, read on the forward strand.
TTGAGCCTCTAATCCACTTTTTTTTTTTTTTTTTTGCTTAATGACTAAAATGATATGTCGGCAATATAGATAAAACATATACCTCAAGGTGGCTCCACTGAGCCCCTGTCATCAGCAGCTTACGGCTTGGTCCTGATCCTGGTGGGAGTAGCACCAAGCGGATTTGGATCTTAAAATAGGTCCCATTGGTTAAATGGAATTTGGATTTTAAAATAAATCCGATTACTTAAATGGACTGGATTTGGATACACAAAAACATATATGAGTTTGGTCCAAATCCGATTAATATCCGACTCATTGTCTCCTTTCTGTATATATTATATTCATGCTGGCCATCGGTTTCCAGATTATTTTTAGATTTATAATAGGAATGGATTCGGACCTAGATCCGAACTGAATCCGACGGTTATATAAATGGATATAACAATTTATAAATAAATTAGATATGGCTATCATCTTTTGGATCCGTGTTAGATCCGAATCCATTTACAGACATACGGAATCCGAGCACGATACAATTGGATCCGATCCAGATCCGACCCAAGTCTGCGTTTCATTCCGGTCGCGGCTTTGGATACCCGGAACAACCGAGGTGCGGAATCGCTGCGGTGCCAGTGTAATAAATGGATCTCCGGATCAACCCGGTGGGTGGATTCCTGACCAATGGGGCCACTGTAATGCATGTTACTTACATCCACACCGTTCATCCGTTTTAACAGATCATTTCAGATCAAGATATAAAAAATTAAGAAGGTACAAGTCTCAAGGGGACAACACCACAGGAAACAGTGGTGATTAAATACCACCATTAAAAACTTCTCAGTAGCTACCAGAATGTTTATTTTCCATCCAATCCCTTGATAAGGTCACAAAAATCTGGATGAATGGACCAAATAAATATTATATTGATCGAAAACTTTTGTGGCCCACAAGAAGTTTTCAATGGTCATCCACTACTTCTTCCTTTAGTGTGGTCCACTTAAGATTTAAACCCACTGAATTTTTGGTATCATCCCTTAACCATGAGCTGTTAAAACAGATGGACGGATTGGATGTAAGGAACATACATCAAGGTAGCCCCCACAGTCAGGAATCCACCCCGAGCCCCTAGGCCCCACAGACTAGGGTGTTTTACGTCCGTGTATGAAATCGGATTGCGTACTGAGTTACTAGGCACGCTTTCATCGTACTGAGTAAATTCAATTGGCCCACTGTGAATGTATGTGTTTTATCCACACCGTCCATCCGTTTCTCCCGCTTATTTAAGGGGTTTATCCCAAAATTTAAGCATATCTAAAGCTCAAGTGGACCATAACACAGGAAACAGTGGGAATAATGATTTCCACCATTGAAATATTACCAGGGCCCACAGTGATGTTTATTTGTCATCTAACCTATTCATAAGATCACAAAGACATGGATGAAGGGAAAACACAAATATCAGCTTGATCGAAAACTTCTGTGGTCTCCAAGAATGTTTCAATGGTAGAGGTTCAATTCAATTTGTTTCCTATGGTGTGGTCCAATTGAGCTTGAATATCTTACATTTTTGGGCTCAAGACCTAAAATTATATTTTAAAATGGATGGACGGAGTGGATAAAATAAATAAATCAGGGTGGGCACCAAAGTTTTTACTCAGTACGCTAAGTGTACTGAGTTACTCAGTACGTAATCTGCTTCCCCTTGTATTTGTTTTTTACTCCTTCTCTCCCTCTCTCTCTCTCTCTCATTTTCATAGACGGCGGTAGTTTAAAGATGCAATCGCTCTTGAAACCCTCCACCTTCCCTTCTCATCTTCATCCGTTACATACCGTCCCGAAATATCGGATCCGAAAAACCGGGCGGATGCTAGGAATATCGTGTGCGTCGGATCCAATGCCGGATCTGTTAGTAGAGAAGAAGGTGGGTAAGGAGGTGAAGCTATGGGGCGGGCGATTCGAGGAGAGCGTAACGGATGCTGTGGAGAAGTTCAGCGAATCGGTATCGTTCGATAAAGCGCTCTACAAGCAGGATATAATGGGGAGCAGAGCACACGCCACCATGCTCGCGCATCAGGTTAGGATCTTCATCTCTCGATCTAGATATGCTTTCTGTACACCCTGGTTTTGATAGATACGCCCCTTTTTGTTTGGACGCGGATTGCGTTCAAGGTTCCTTCGGTCGGAAGGTAGGTGGGGCCCACCGTAATGTTTGTGAGAGATCCACTCTGGCCATACCTTTTTCCAGCTCATGTTAGGACATGAGCCCAAAAATGAGGCAGATTGAAAACTCAAGTGGGCCACACGGCAGGAAACAGTGGGGATTGAATGCTTACCGTTTTGGATCAGGCTCGTATTTTTGTGTTTTGGATTCATTCCAGTGGGAATGACCTTTTGAACAGTTTGGATGGCATATAAAACATCATGGTGGACCATGGAAAGGTTTCAATGGTAGGCATTTCCATCCCCACTTTCTGGTCTTGCGGCCCACTTGAGTTTTGGATCTGCCTCGGTTTTGGGCATGTGTCCTGACGCGAGCTGGAAAAACAGATGGATGGAGTGGATTTCTTACAAACATCATGGCGGGCCCACCTAGCTTCTTACTGAAGGAACTTCCTGGGGTCCGAGGTTGTTTGGATGCCTACAAAGTAAGTAAAATCCTTAAGTTGTAAATGGATTACAGGTAATCGGACTGCAGGGGCTCTTCGGATACCTGCATTTGCCTGTAAAGGCCTTACAGGCTCTAATAACACATTACTGTTTTTAGCTGTAATTTGAAACCAGGCAAAAAAGCCATGTTTACAGGTAAAGTCTTTACAGCTAAAAAGATATTATACATAATGGAACACAATGGTTGATATACACGTGGTGTGTGGGGTCCACTATAATGTGCATTGTACATCCACTTTGTCGATCATGTGCTTCCCTTGATGCTCTCCTTTTTTTTTTTTGTTGAAAGGTAACGATTTTATTAGATGGCCGCACTGGGCGGGAAAGAACACAAGAACCAAACAAACAGAAAAGCAAAATTACAGCCCCAACAGGGCTAAAAAGGATATAGAAGTCAAGATCTTTGATTCCAGCTCCCCACTCAAGCACCCAACCAGTAGCTTTCCGTGCAGTTGTCCCTGCCCCTGATGCTTTGTTTTCAAATATCCGCCTATTCCTTTCTCCCCAAATGGCCCATAGACAAGCCATAGCCCCTAATTGCCAAGCTGCTACTCCTTTACCTGCACCCCTTTCGTGCCATGCTTCAAGAAAAGACGGAATACTTTCTGACATAACCCAAGCCACATTGAGTGTATTTAGCTTGATTGATCATCAAATGGACCACACAATAGGGAAGGATGGGACGTCCACCATTAGAAACTTTCATATTGTATTTGGGGCCCATTGTGATGGGTGGAGGACATCCAATCCGTCTAGTGCGTGCTTGCTTTGATTCTCTTCTAGGGTCTAAAAAAAAATCAAGTTCCTTTTATGTGATTTACTGATTTTGGCAGGATTTACTGCCTCAAACTTTATGTGGTGTGAATACCTACTTTATACACTGTAAACACTTTACAAGTTAGCCAGACACATAATCTATTTACCTGTACACAGATTACCCCTTAAAAGACAAACAAAATAGCATGTAAACATTCAGGTGTAAAGTGTTTACAAATAAAAACTTTACAGGCATCCAAACGACCATTTCTTTTTTGATATCTGGTATTTCTTGATATTTGGTCACCCTTTTCTTGATAGACACGGCCATTTCTTTTTTGTCATATGGTGTTTCTCTCTCTCTATATTTTTTTTCTGTAAATGAATATGACCCTGTTTTTTAAGGATGCAACCCTTTCCTTTTGTTGTTTTGTCATTTGGTACTATTCTCTCTAATATGCATGTATAAAGTGAGATTGGGTTGCGCTTTTTTTTATTTTTTTTCTTTTTAAATTTTTTTATAGACATGCTCGTTTCCTTTTGTTATGTGTTATTTATCTCTTTGTTATATGGTATTCTCTCTCTCTATAAATGAGACGTACGACCCTGCTTTTGATAGATACAACCGTTTCCTTTTGTTTTTCTGTCATTTGGTACTTATCTCTATGTATGTATAAAGTGAAATTGGGGCAATCTTTTTTGATTGATATGCCCATCTCCTTTTGTTATATTGTATTTTTCTCTTGCTCTGTAAATGAGATGTAGGACCTTATTTTTGACAGAGACAAACTGTTCCTTATGTTGTCTTGTGTTTTTTCCCATAGATATTACATCCAAAATGCTAGCTTGACCCCCATAGTTATGTAGAGAGTGTTCCTACTTCTAATGTGGCGGTATTGACTCTATGTGCATGACATCCAGTTCATCGGGTGGGCTATCCCTCTCTTGCCCTTTATCCCAAAAATCAGCCTGGTCCAAAATGCTGGTGTGTTACACCATTCGGAACAATATAAAATTGTGGCCACCTGAGTTTTGGAATTGCTTGATTTTTTAGGCGTCCCTTAATCCTGTTGAGGTGTGTATATGGATGGATTGGATGGCATATGAACACCAGCTTGGGCCCCCCATAGACAACCAGTGTTCGAAGTTTCGGTATTGCTACAAGTTTCGCTAGCCAGGGATACGGAAACATTATCGATATCGCCAATAATATCGTTGATAATCGGAAATGCGGGGAAAATGGGAAAAACAGTGGAATTTTTCAGTGAAACCTCAGGAGTTGATAAAATACACATAGTTGCATATTTATGAATAAAAAATTTGCATAAAGAATGCATACATAATAGGTTTCTATTTAATGGGAGCCTAAAAGCATGTGTTGCCGTAAGAAGTCTGTCCAATCATCTCATCTATCCAAAATCTGAACTTCCATCCAAACATCCATTGATATTTCAGAATATCGACAACACATGAAATTTCCAAACAAATCGTTAACAACTGAAAAAGAAACTAAAGATTGTGGTCTCATTATTGCCATGTTGCGATAATGATAATATCGTGATATTATCAATGTTATCGTCAACAAATTGAACGCTGCATACAACCACGCACCCATAAAAAATTTGAAATGGGAATTTTTTAAATATATAGATTTTTGGCATATCGATACATTGGCGATGTTATCGAAATATTGCAGATACATTGGCGATACAAGTGACACTTGGAATTTACACAGTAAAAAATATTGAGGATACACCGACGGGATCAATGTATTGACAATACAAACAACGCTTGGAATTTACACAATTGAAAATATTGACGATATTGATACATTGGCAATATTTAGTGATACATCACCGATATCAAGAATTTTTTATACTATCAGTGTTATCGGTGTCACTGAGCTAGAAATAGAGATAATATCGGAGATAATGCAAACACTGCACACAACTAATGGTGGCATCCCCATCATGAGTATACCCTATGATGTGGCCTACTTGAGTTTTGGATGGGCTTAATTTTTGGGTTCCAAGATGAAAAGTGGCTGTGCGTCTGGTGGACGGGGGCGGATCCCATGCATGTTCCCCCCACATGATGCTGGCTTAGCATGGAGATAGTGCATGAAATCTATCCCGAATACCTATGCAGGTTACACACGTCACACAATTCTATGAGAAATAATATTTGGTCACCCATAAAATGTTGTCATCTCTCAAAAGATATTTGGTCACCCTATTTTGATTACAGTTATAAACCTATAACGCCCTGAAACCCTAAGGATGGACTACAAACTCGATCCTCAATATCCCGGGAGTTACTAATGCGTATGCAATGTGTGTCATTCAAGTGTTTGGTCAATGTGGCATCAAATCATAATGATAGGTCAAGCAAGGAAATGAAATAGGGACGTACCAGCAAATAAGTAAGTTAAACAGCAATGTATGAAGGGGTCCACTCAGCCTGTTTGATTGGGCCTCTTCTAGCTTGCTAGCTCATGAGGGACCTGCAGCAATGAAAGTGCCTGGATGGTGTTTTATAACGCCGTCCCAGAGTGGGAGTGAGTCATCAACTCAGTGGTTCCATTTCCCTAAGTTACTCAAAGCACAAATGTAATCAAACGTAGGTAATGAAACAACATACATATATAGTAATCATAAGCGTAGTATGTAATAAAACGAACATACATACATAGCAGTCAAAAGCATAAACATAGAACCTTTCTAGTCACAGCCGACAGTGAGTGGCAGCACCACTCTCCCGTATAGACTCAAGTCACCAATGAATGGGGCACCACCCCACCAGTCGCACAACCACATCTTATAATCTTAATGCATGAATGCATGAAGTGCAAATGCATGCCCAGACACTGGTTTTTAGTCACAGCCGCCAGTGAGTGGCACCACCACCTCACCCGCACAGACAATGCATGCTATGCCGAACTATGTATGATTAGCCGAGTTATTAGTTATTTCGGTTTAACATCCAGCTGGTTGGCGAAACCACCGTACCATTATTCTATCACCAGGCCAATCTGGGACCATCTGGCTCCCTGCGTGGCGAATGCATCTCATCGCCAGTAACCCCTCGATCCAAGTATGGTTAGACAGTGGTCCGTCAGCTACGCCCAAGCCAAAGTAGAAGGGTCGTCACCCAACCACTAATATAAATAATTAATTCAGAAGTGTGGGCTTGTTATTCAAATTAACAATAATGCCAGAGTCGTTCAAGAGGGGCTCTGGCACAAAACAATCGGCCGGGTATTTGATGGGGCTGCTCGAACAACCCTGTGCTCAATGGTCACTACGGGAAGGCACCACCCTAGCGTAGGCCGACAGCTCGGGCATAGGTCCCATACCACCATCCCCGGCTCATGAGACTTGGGGATCGATCGCCGTACGATTTTAAGTGGGCCCATTCAGTGGTAACAATGGTACTTAGGTTCGAATAAAAGTGACAGGTTATACACAACACGCCCAATTCGGAGTCGGGCCGACACCTCCGACTGAGACGAAGAAGGGGGGGCCAGCCTTAGGCGCCCGTGGCCCGCATGGTCCTCACACCACAGCCGGTTATCCGCATTCTACCTCCGTCAACAGGTTCCAGTCTCAAAGGGGCGATCGGTCTCATGCAGCCGCCCCTAATTCTCATCCATTTGCCGAGTTAGACAAATCATAGGAAAACACTTCATCACAGCAAATTGTTGTATATATCAAGCATAATTTAAGAGCATGAGACATAAATATGAATATATAAGTGATTCTAAGCATTCATGATAGTCCTAGGAGTTCTACACAAGCAAATATCAGCACATAGTCATCATTTAGGTATGCTTCTAACATCTCAACAGCAATGACAACAAAATTAATCAAAGACTTGGACATTAACTACATTTAAAAGCATTTGATGCTAGGCAACCTAGAGGTAAATGGTCCGCACCTTAAATCTCTCGGTTATTTTGAAGAAATCCTACAAAAGGAGGGCTGCATGTTAGAGAATTGAGGATGGAACTTAAGAGAGGCTGATGGGGGTTGAGGGATTTACTCATAACTTACCTTTAGGGCTGATGTAATGAACTAGTGGTGAAGGTTGGCGTTGAAAACTCCAAAACTCTAGCTCCAAAACTCTCTCTTCTTCCTTCTCTCAACTTCCCCTCACCTCTCACTCTCTCTTTCTCAGCAATTTTGAGAGAAAATGAAAGGGAGAATGCTGGAGAAATGGATATATATATATATATATATATATATATATATATATATATAGTAAATTAGTAAATATAGCCCTGGTTGCTGGAGTTTTACAAAAACAGCCCTCTGATGGGTTGTCTTGATCATGTGGGGCCCACCTGGCCCATCAGGACCAATCCAGCCCATGGGATAACATCCCCATGGTGAGATCTACCTACAGTTGTGTGATTTGGTGCAAATCGAATGTAGCGTTTATCGGATATAAGAAGAAGTCTGATTGATGGTCACCGATCGTCAATCGAGGCCACGGCTTTGGGGACGGGTTAGATGTTATATTTAGACCCTAGGCTCTAAGTTTCATTGACATGCAAAGGTCCTAGTGGCCTATCCTAGAAAATGTGATTCTAGTAATGATTGCTCACTTAAGGTCTAATGCAAGTGTACTTGCACTCTCATGTGCACTTGCATGACATCTCAATTTTTATGGTTTCGGGCGTCGATCTTGTTGTAACGCCCATCTAGGAACGTTAAGCCCGGCCTGGGGGTTGTCCTTATTCGAGTTTCGGGTTCATCGGTCATGGAACGGGCGGTTAAACGGCCTCCTATGAGTGCGTTCGAGTTATATTTCAATGCAGCTTTGGTCCTACTAGGCTAAGGGTGGTCGATTATTCAACCTAAGATGACGTGAGCAGGACGGGCTCAAGTGTGTGTTCATATCTTAGAAAAGGCGATTTTACGGGGCGTTACAAAACCCATTCCCTTTTGTCGTACTGTACTTCTCTCTATTTGTAAATGAGATGTAGGACCTTGTTTTTGATGGATACAACCCTTTTTTCTTGTTTTCTGTTTTCTCCTGGAGACAATGTAAAATGCTGGATTCAAAAGAGAGGAATTATATGATATGTGGCTCATCTTTGCATAGTGTAAATAGGTTTTCAGCTCTGACAAGTGGTGCCATGGTTCGGTAATTAACACCGTTGGTTTGCTGTGACCTACAGATAGACAATTAAGAAGAGAAATGCAACAAAGGTCCACAGTCAACATTAAAAGGGTCCTAATATTGGTTTCTGAAATCTTCCATTTTGGGAGATCTTTGGTACATTATCCATCCTCAGCAGTGCTTGATGGACCAACGGTCTGGATTATCGAACCATTGGCCCCACTTGTCAAAATTGAAAACCTATGTATATTGCCCGAAGATGTGGGTTACATATCGTGTTATTCCTCTTTGAAAGAAGACCACTGTCTGCTGGGCCCTTTTGCCGGAGCGCCTGCCTGGTATCTCTCCTATCAAATGATCCTAGCTGTAGAATTTGGGGCTTGCAAATCAGCAATAACAACCGATGCTCCACACTGAACAAGCTGCCTATAGGATCAGTAAGCAGGTTTTTGTGCCATCTCCCATCTACCATGGAGTTTACCATGTGAGTGGCTTGGATTGCCAAAATGCAGGTTCTACATGTAGTCATGTACAATTCAGGTGACTGGGCTCCACATTTTCATCTCCATTTTTGCTAGAAGGCTAGGCTAGACTAAGGCAGTGCACATGCACCACTGGACATGAATCCATAATCTCTAAATCATGGGTTCCATTGTAGACAGAGTATAGTCCGAAAGTCCCGCTAATCAGACAATCCTAACCATGCAATTGGTAGCTATCAAATGGACAGTCAAAGAGAAAATGGTCAACTCTTTAAACTCATTGGGTGAAATCAGACCGTTAATTTTATGTGTGCGGTGTGATTTCTGGGCTATGCTCTGTCCCCCAAGGCTCTTTATTTGGATGCTCTGGATTGAAATACATGCACGGTGTGTGTATGGTATATTAGGCTGTAACAATTTAGTAAACTGTGGCAAAAACACTCCATGGACTTGTCCTTTCCCAAGAAACCATAGAAGCAAAAAGAGTGAATTGAAAGCATTGGATCTATCAAATCAAGGGTTGTAAATTTCAGCTCAGTGCCTTTACATGTTGTTTTCTTTGTTCTGTTGAGCATGTCAGGGATGTTCTAGGAGTTGCTATTCAAAATTGTTCAGGCATGTTGTAACTCATGGAATGTAATCAATTCTTGGAAGTTTCATGATGTTACAAAACTGGGATGAATCGATGCCAATGATAGAATGCATGAACTCATCCCCATCCTTATTTTTATAACTATTTTTTAGTATTTTATGTTTTTTAAACTTCCATTTTGACCAATATAGAAAGCGTTACCATTAAAAAAGAAAACAATATTGAAAGCGTTGCATTACCATCAAGGGCTTTTGTAATTGATTCTTTTAAATCCATGTTACTTGGGACTAATCATCAATCCAGTTCATGCATAAACTCTTAGGAGTTTTATATATTTTATGGTCATAACCATTTCATTAGGGATTCGGAATTGATAGAAGTGGGCATAAGGAGGTGCATGTGAAGATTTCTTTTGTTGTTGTGTGTGAGGTGACAATTTTAAGACCGAATTTTATTTGGTACCTTGTCTGTTTAGTGGCATTTGAACATGACATCTCAGCCATTTGGAAATAACTTGAAGTTTTCAACTCCATGTATTCGCATGCTTTATAGACGCTTTCTTAATGGATTGTGCATTGTTTTAATTATGAAGTCAAGGTTTACATGTGTAATGTAATGCTTGTCTAAAGTTCCGTCGGAGTATAAATTCCCTGTTGATAATATATAAGGTTCAAAACTTTAATAGGTATTAGCTGCATTGTTCCTTTGTATTTCTACCTATCCTGGTAGCTCTTTCAAGGTCCAATGCTATTTTCGTCTTTTGTAGAGTTATAAATTTTTTAAATTCAATCCTTTTGATTTGTAAGTTGCAGAATATTTGCTCATTTATTGTAGTGATGTAGGGCTTGATGACTGCCAGCGATAGAGACAACATATTGCGAGGTCTTGATGAAATAGAGAGGAGGATTGAATCAGGGGAATTTAACTGGAGAGCCGATAGAGAGGATGTACATATGAACATTGAAGCAGCACTTACGGACATGATTGGGGAACCTGCAAAAAAACTGCATACTGCTAGAAGTCGAAATGATCAAGTTGTAACAGATCTTCGTCTATGGTGTCGAGACGCTATAGATGAGATCCTCACCAGAATAAAAAAACTTCAGGTTCTACTTCGCCTTTAATTTTGACAATCATATTAGTTTTGCATGCAGAGCGACTTGCAAATTCTTTTAACATGTTCTAAGTTGAGCTTATGCACATTTGCTCCAAATGTTTGCCAATCCATGGTTCCCATCCTATCTTTAAATGGGTGGAATGCATTATAAAAACAATTGCCACTTCATATGAAACCACTCTAATATGTGATTTTGCTTTGCGTTGCAAGCACATGATACTAGAATGCTTTTATTTGAATATCAACTAAAGAATAAAGATCGGTATGCTGTCATGACAATTCAAAGTCTTCTATGTGATTTTGCCTTGTGGTGCAAGCATGTGATATTGGGATGCTTTTATTTGAATATCAACCAAGGGTCTGTGTACTGCCAAGACAACTCCAAGTCTTCTATGTGATTTTCCTTTGTGGTGTAATAATGTGATACTGGGATGCTTTTATTTGAATACCGAGGGTCGGTAATCAGCATACTGCCAAGACAACTCCAAGTCTCTCTCTCTCTCTCTCTCTCTCTCTCTCTCTCTCTCTCCCCCCCCAATCTAAATCAAATTGTTTGGACATTTTTCCTTTGCATAAAGCATGTGCTGCATTCGGAAAGCTTTTGGTGTAAGAGAAGCATGTTAACTGGACATCCCTTCTTTAACCTGTAAACAAAATGTCGACAATATGCCGAGACAATCAACACTGGAGGAAAATATCTCCAAAAGGTGGGGCAACTGTATCAAATTCCAAGAACACAATGTAGGTTCTAGTTTGCCTGCAATGTAGTTAATGCTCTGATGGCCAACCACATTGATGATCCATCTGAATTTTCAGAGAATAGTAGCTCGGTAGACCACATTTCAAGTGCCCCACAATAACAATCGAGCAAACTAGGAAGAAATCCCAGCTACAATTGAAGACATGTCCATCTTGAATGACATTATCTTCTGCCCCATCAAATCCCAGCTACAATTGAAGCCTATAGGATACCTGCAGGTCCGAGTATCCATTGACAATCCTATCTTCTGCCCCATCAAATCAATTTGTCCACTAGGGCATCATGCATTAATAGAGCAATTTGTGGGTCAGAACTCTTGATAAATTATGCAAACCCAAGGACTATCAACCCCTCCATTACTATGAAATGGAGCCTCCATCGGCATAGCTCTCATCATGTGCCCTAAGTGACGTCTATCTCAAACACGTTGTTACTCTCTCTCTCTCTCTCTCTCTCTCTCTCTCTCTCAAGATAATGGAAATTTTATTAACACAAAAAAACAAAACTACAACAAGGGGGATGCTGAGAAGGCGACCCAAGGACTACCCAAGAAAATCAAGATTACAATCCTCAACTTTGGAACACAGTAGGCCCACTCAATGATAAGCGACCTCGCCCTATGAGACACAATTTCCACCGATTTGCTGACATTATCAAAACATCAAGCATTCCTTTCTTCCCAGACAGCCCACCAAGGAGCGAATAACGCCATCCTCCATAGCATAGTCTTCTCTTTACCAAGCCCCACCCCATGCCAAGCATACAAAAGAGATATGACCGAACCTAAAGAAGACCATGAGATTTGGAACCGGCTCAAGAGGTTTACCTATATTGGCCTCGCAAAAGGGCAATGCACAAAGAGATGATCCACTGTCTCCTCATGAAATGGTGAGATGTGTGCAGGCCTGAAAGAGGGGGGGTGGGGAGGGTATCTGACCTTTAGCATCCATGAACGAAGTGCTACTGGGGAAGTGGATTTGGAAATTTGGTTCGGAGGGGAGGCTTTCGAAGGAAGTCATCATAAAAAACTATGGGATTGATAGGTTAGGTTGGTGGCCCAACAATGCAGGACCTGTATAGAGTTTCTGGTATTTGGAAGCAACTTATGAAACTCAAAGATACTGTGCTGTAAGGAGTTGATTATGTGGTGGGGGGTCGTTTAAGGATTAGATTTCGGAAGGATAATTGGATTGGTGAGAGAGCCCTACAAGATATATTCCCGAATCTTGCGCTTGTGGCTTCGGATCTGGAAATCTCTGTCAGCCGTTGTTGTCATCAAACAGGAAATCAAAGGGTTTGGAGTCCGCTTTGTAGAAGAGCGCTCCGAGAGGTGGAGCTTCAAGAATTTTTGGTGCTCCTGAACATGTTGGAAGGGTTATCGACTTCGGATGGGGCTGACTCAGTGCGTTGGACTAAGGAAAAATCAGGAAAATTTTCGGTGAGATCTTTTCATTCCTTCCTCTCCTGCTCAAGGCGGTGTGGTGGCTATCGCGCATACATTCCATCTTTGGTCCTATGGTGCGCCATCCAAGGTGGCAGCTTTTGCTTGGTTAGTTGGGTGGAATAAGGTGTTGACAGTCGACAATCTGCACAGGAGGGGCCTTTATCTTACCAACGTGTGCCTCCTCTGTTTAAAAGACGAGGAGTCGGTTCCACATTTGTTCATGCATTGCCATTTCTCTAGGGAGGTATGGATGTTCATCTTACAGTTTTTCAGCATCGCATGGGTTATTCCAGATAGTATCGGCGGCTTCTTTCAGCAATGTCATGGGGGGGATTAGGTGGAGAAGCATCAAAGGAGTGGAGATCATTCCTTTTGGCAGGGTTGTGGGTCATTTGGAAGGAAAGAAATAATAGGTGCTTTAAGGGTATTGTGGGCAACCTCTTGGGGGTTTTTTGTTGTTGTATTTTTTCTGCTTTACCGCTTCCTTAATAAATTGTCATCCTTAAAAAAAAAAAAAAAACCTATATTAGGCAATACCATGGACCTTTTGCGGAGATTATCAATAGTGAGGACCTTCTTCCTACCCACTAACCAGCTGAATGCCACATGCTTGGGAGGTATGTCATAGTGCCACACAAACAAAGTAGCCCCAGCCTCAGAATGCGATGCATTTCCATGGATAAGGGAATAAAGAGATTTGATTGAAAATGAACCCAAGTTGTTGGCCTTCCACATCATCTTTTTGGAATCATTGGTGCAACGAACATGAAGGTGGATGCAATCTAAGAGGGCCACGAACTCGTCAACTTCCTCATCCCGAAGAAACTGTTTGCAAGGAGGTTCTCAAAGAGTTGTTCCACTCACCTAAGAAAAGTAGTTTGCCATGAAGACAGAAGGATCCGGAGTCAAGCGGTATAGCCTAGGGAACCTGTCATTTAAGTAAGAAGTCCCTGCCTACACATCTTCCCAAAATCGGATTCACTTACCATTTCCTAATGAGAAGCCAACTCCTTTGAGGAACACTGCTTTTACGGAGGGGACTCCTTTCCACAAGCTTGAAGCTCTATAAGCCGACGATTCCTTAGTCCACCACTCAGCTTTTGAGCACCCATATTTACTTTCGATCACTTCCTTCCAAAGCGCCCCATCCTCTTCTCCGAATCTCCACAACCATTTGCCAAGTAAGGCTAAGTTCATGGATTTGTGGTCCTTTTTGCCTGCTCCACCCTCAACATAAGATCTTCCCGCCTCATTCCAGATTAACAAGTGGAATTTCTTTATCCTCCACACCTTGCCATAAACAATCCCGCCTCAATTTGTCAGGCCTAGTGAGCACCGACACCGGGCATTTGAAGAGCGACATGAAGTATAGGGGAAGGTTGGACAAAGCCACTTTAATGAGAGTGATGTGTCCACCGAGCGAAAGGTGTCTGCTTCTACATCTTGCAAGCTTCCTCTCAAATCTTTCTACAACTCTATTCCAAAGATATTTAGCCGGTTTACCCACTCAAAGGTGAATGCCCACAAATGTAGCTGGGAGGGATTTGACCACGCAACCAAACACCTATGCTAAATGCTCCACCTCTTCAAGATCCATCCGCACCCTAAACATTTTTCTCTTGGCAATATTCACTTTGAGGCCAGAAACTGCCTCAAAGCAATGGATAATCGTTCTCAATCTATTCACCATGACAGGAGAAGCATCACAAAAGAGAAGTGAGTCATCTAGTGTGGTAAAGGAAACCTGTAACCCATGAATACCTTGCCTGCATTTCCTACTAGCAACAATCATTTTCCCAACCCCAAAAAATATGACAATAATAATATTCTTCGATGAAAAATGGTAAAAAGATGCCCCAACTCTTGGATAGAATCTGCATGGAGCAAGAAAGGAAAAACCATCATAGCCTTCTCTTCCGGTACTAATTTGTAAATGAAGTTCGATTGAGGAAGCTCGTTTAGCCAACTCTTAGGAGCCTAACCCCTACAGCTAACCAAGAAAAAAAAAATTGGTGTCTTGCTTGTAGAAGTTGTCCAAATTGAACAACTAAAGTGTCTTCAATGAAGGACCGAAAAAAGATGCCCCTGAACCTGGAGAGAATCTGCATGGAGCAAGAAAGGTAAAGCCATCATAGGCATTCTCTTCCTGTAATAATTTGTTAATAACAGACTAACAGTTTGATGGAGGAAGCTCATTTAGCCAACTTTTAGGAGCCGATCCATCACAACCAACTAAGAAAAAAATATTGGCATCATGCTTGTTAAAGTCCTTCAAATTGAACAACTAAGGCAAACCTACTGCCCAATATAGAAGAACCATACAGGAAGTATCCATGGAGGCTCTTTAATCCACTTGACAGTCTTCCATAACTACAGGATCACAGATAAAATGGCAGCAATCGAATTCTGTGTAGTGTGTACCCCTTTTGCTGTTGCTTCTACTTCCATTTTCTAGTGTGGAACCATTTCAAAATAAGGAAAAAAGGATCTCATATGGGGCTCTTCAGCTAACTCCAAGTAATCGGGACAAGGCTTAGATGATGATAATATGGGGTCCTTCAGAAGTCTTTTAGTAACTCTATATGTTCTGTAGTAGCTAAATAGTGCCATCAATCTATTGGCACATGCTGTCAGAAATGTCCAAGCGATCCATATGTTTGGCACGATCGATGTGGTAAAGTTGTTAAAATTTTAGTTAAGAACTATTGATTCCTTTTTTTTGGTAGTTCAGTTTTCAACGTGCATTGTTTATTTGTTTTTTAATGAATAAAAGGATCTATGCCACGGAAATATCTCTAGCATATATCTTTAGTTGTCCTGAAGTAGAAAACTATCTGAATAAACTTTTTGCTTGTGTACACTCCACTTCATCATTAAATCGTTTAGCATATCAGATTCCATCTGTTGAGAAATCCTTTTGTATAATTTGCAGGTTGCACTAGTCAAATTAGCTTTAAAAAATGAAGGCCTAATAGTTCCAGGATATACACATCTACAGAGGGCTCAACCTGTTCTACTGCAACATCTTCTTTTGTCATATGTTGAGCAGGTAAGAACAACCCCAATGTGCATTATCTTATATTAGAGCTAAAAAGGCTTATTGGCACTCGTGTATTTATGACTGGCTACTCCACCCATTGACTTGTTCTTGTCACCTTCTCCTTTGTGCTGCTCATTTTTCCTGAAATTGGACAAGATTTTGATTGTTGTTGTATATCTGTTGTATTCAATCTACAAAAATTCAAATCTGTGCTTTTCTTACCAAAAACGTTGAATAAAACTGTTGCTATCCTAAACACATGACCAACCTTGAAAAAGGGGAAACGAAGGCAAATGGGTCTGTTTTGATAGGAAAGTTTATAAAATGCTCGTGCGGGCTATGGTTGATTACATATCGTAATGCTTAGTAACGTTCTCTTGTAGGAGTGTGAAGTTTACTCACTAAAGAGTAGTAGTGAGAGAAACTTGTTCAGGAGAAAAGATGAATTGGAGCTGCAGCAAATGCTGTTAATTTGTAGTGAGAGAAGTTAATGTGGCAGCTGAACTGATCATTTGCATAAGTGAAGTTAAAAAGCGATATTATCTTGCAGCTGGATGTGTTACATTATGTAACAATTATGGCTATTGTGAAAACAGAAAATAGTAAAAATGGGAAACACTGGGCTGAGAAAATAATGGCTGTTGTTGCTTAAAGGGGCTTATGATACCACAGTGTAATGCTGTTATGTTTATAAAAGAAGATCCTAAAGGCTATTATCCCATCATTTAATGGCCATTATTGAAAAAAGAAGAGCTCTTATTTTTATTATATAGGAAAAGAAGAGAGAGAAAATCGTATGAGGGAGAAAATAAGACATAACTGTTTCCTGTTCTCGTCCCTAAAACCTTTATTCATAATCAAATTGGTTACTGATGCAGAATGCCCTAATTATGATGCATGCTCATGAACACAATTAAATTAGCGGAATTAAAAGACAATAACAATATAAAATCTAGCAGTAATCATCAGGAACTAAGAAGATCACAAGGAACATGCAATGGAACAGTCCATTCATCACAACCATGAAGTATGAGATTCAAATATCACTATGGTTGGATCCGGCGAGGGATGGAACCTCCCGATCTTGCATGGCAATAACCCAATCAATTAAGAGGAATCTCTAATCCAAGAAATCAAGAGATTTTGGATTAGGGATTTGAAAATATGAAAACTTAGGGTTTTAGGATCAAAATCAGATTTTGGGGATTGTGGGTAATGAAGCAAATAGGTTAGGAAGGATATAATTACCTGGAAGAAGGATAGGAGGGGCACAAGAAGCAAGTAGAAGAAAGAGATCAAGGAAGAGGAAGAAGCATCACCATGAGAGAGAGAGAGAAGAAGAGGAAAGCTCCAAGAGGCTTTTCATTAATCAAATCAATAACTAAATTCGAGTTTAGGGCTTTAGCCCACTTAAATAAGCAAATAAAGACGTAGAAGTACTAAAATACCCCTAAGACTAAGTAAAACGCGTAAATAATCAAAAGTGCGGGAAAGTTCGGGCGCTCGAAGTGTTGCCCGAAGTCGTCCGAAAACCTCCAGAGAGGTTTGGGCGCTCGGTAGACAAAGTTCGGGCGCCCGATCAAGCGCCCGAAGACAGTGGTCAGGTGCCCGATGGGCGCCCGAATTCTTCAGTTCTTCGGTCTTCTTTCTCCTTTCTTCCTTCACACGTGTCTTCCTTGAGTATGGTCTTCTATGTGTTCAATCACATGTGAAGGGTCTTCAGCGGGTCTTCAGTTCTTCAATAATTTCCTAGCCACAAGGAAGATGCTTGTGGTGGGCGTTTTTTTCACCGATAGACTTTAAGGGTTAGATGTCCGCATCAGTTACAATGATTAACCCAAAAGTAGAATCACATAGATACACCCTAATCTCTCTAAGATACATCTCAATCTTCTAAAGTTATGATACACCAAGTAGTACCATATAACAATATGCACATCCCTTTATAACCATGCTCATACTTCTAATGTACACCACTGTACTCTAACAATTTTGAAAAATAATGATTATTAGTTAATGGGCGTTTCTCATTACATAACAGCAAGTGGTATGGAAGGAATGCAGCAATAGGACTTTCTTTAATAGAGCTGATTCCTCGGGGGTGGTTTTTTCAAATGCTAGGAATGTAGTTGTACATTGGCCTTTGGGGCTGAATGTTGGGGGTGTAGTAGGGATATCCTTGATGTTTGGAAGGAGAGTGGCTTTAGGCCTGATATTGTAGGATGATCCCTCATCATCTGTGCATCTGTATGGCCTTCCTGGCCCTTCTGTTTTTCTTGAGCCTTAACAAATAATTGTTATAACTCCAAT
This sequence comes from Liriodendron chinense, assembly GCA_003013855.2. NCBI lineage: Eukaryota > Viridiplantae > Streptophyta > Magnoliopsida > Magnoliales > Magnoliaceae > Liriodendron > Liriodendron chinense. The sequence continues at coordinate 441,420 of PVNU02003428.1, forward strand.
AAAAAGAATGATTGTTCTGTTTACTCATCTCATGAGATGTCAAAGCTAGAAGTTATAAATCAACAGTATCTTTCAAAAAAAAAAAAAAAAAGTACTGTAATTGCAAAAATAAGTGATGTTGCTAAACTCAGACTATAATTGTGAGACTGCTTGTATGTTTTGTCTCCTTTTGTCAAATGAAGAATTTTGTGTAACTGTCGATTTGCCTCCTTTTGTCAAATGAATAGTTCTGTGTAACCATTGATTTATACTACACAATCTTAACACTCCCTATGGTGCTTTTGTAGCTCGAACGGGATGCTATTCGGTTTGCAAACTGCAAAAATGGGTTAAATTATTCCCCACTTGGTGCTTGTGCACTGGCTGGTACTGGCCTTCCAATAGATAGGTTCATGACTTCAGATGCTTTGGGATTTACTGCACCCATGAGGAACAGGTAGAGATTGAAACAGTTCCTGAATTATTTTTGTTTGATTTAAATGTCAACCGTAAGGGCTTGTTTAGGTGCCACCATGTTTTCATTCATTTTATTTTCCTGCCACATGGCCATATGGTCGGAAGCACTGCTAAATAAGAAGCTTTCTCCAGCCACTCAAAAATAAAATAAAAAAACATGCTCCCTATTTATCCTGAAGAAAGTAGTTCAATGCATTCAAAATGATATGAGTCTCACACATGCCAATGCGTGTGTGAGTGACGTAAACAATCCATTGCAAAATTCATGGGACAATACAGTCCCTGTAAAATCAGCACCATATGCACTTTAGGTAGGCCAATGACAACGGTCCATTATCAACTGTTCAAGGACCATTTGAAGAATAGCCAACATGTGTTGACGCCATTATTGGAGTGTCGGCGCCCAATTAGGCAACTCTTCTGGAGAATAGGCTTGGTTGATTTTAGGGTGGCACCCAAACAGGCCCTATGGCTGTTTATTTTGCACCAGTGGCATCCCCATTTAACATTTCTAGTAACTATAGGCTTTTCTAGTCATTACAGGGATCAATGTTTTAAATAGTGTATGCAAGGTAGCATGCAGTAGCCTACGCTCTATGTAGCATGCAAAAATAGCATATTTCCACCACAGCGCATGCTATTTTGGGTGTAGAGTACGCTACATGGTATGTAGCATATAGCATCTGTAGCATATGCTTCATATTTTTTTTATAGATTAAAAACTTAAGTTTATAGGGACGTACCTATGTTAGTTTAGCACCTGTTTTAAAAGATGACTCATCCTCACTTGTGGCACTGATGCATAGCTATCTAAACCATCAAAATTGTGGATCCCATTGTGGATCGAGCAGATCTATAAAATGACACTGATCAAGCAATCATAACCATCTTTCAACCATGCCAAGTGTATGGTTGCAAGCCACAGCCATTTTCAAAATAGTAACTAACACATGAGTGTAGCCTTTATAAAACATGGCTTTCAAATGAAAACATTCGAAGCCCTAAATACTCAACTGAAACCATCACTGGTGCCCAAAACTTCAGCTGCTCAATTCTCTCAACTCACAAAACATTTCTAGATGAAGTTTTAGCTGTTGAATCAGCCCTAGGAGATGTCAAGTTTTTCCCTTTTTCATGCCTGTATGGCTGTGAAGCTCAAATTTTCTTTCTTCCTTTTCTTTCCCCCTTTTTTGTTTGATTGAATCTTTTCTATAGCTCAAGAGAGGAATTTTCTTGTCTTAGCCCCTTAATGCTTTTTTTTGATTTTGAATGCTGATTTAGGTTTTTTTTAGCATTGTTGGATCCTCTGCAACATTGTAGAATAAGCTTGTTCTACAACACTAGTGTGGGGCCAGATGTGGTGTTTGTATGACATCCAACTTGTCCAACAGGGTTGATATAACCATCATGCGGGCTACCACGTGATCTTGATATTCTTGGGTAGCTGTCCATTGCTTTCTACGGTATGGCTGACATGATGATTAGATAAGGCCTAATGTTTGTAGCATCCCATCATCATGGTGAGGCTCACTTGATGTAACAGGTTATCTGGCATACGCAGTTTCACACAACCCCGCTGGCCCCACACAGGCAGTTGCATAGCTTTTACACGTGTATTCATTTAGTAATACTTGTGATTTTTCTCTAAAACTTAAAATAGCAATTATGTATATTTGTTTACTGATATTCATTTTGATCTTTTTAATGACATGGTATTTGTCGTTAGATTTTGGTGAGATAGTTTGGTGATATTTGGCTTGGAAACTTATTGGTGTGATTATTTATTTTTATTTTTTTTTGGCTTTAATATGAGTGGGTTTGGCTTTTGATACCTTGTTCTGGATGTGCTTTTACTTGAAAAATCAAGGATATTTTCTATTTCTTTTTAGTATTTTATCTTTATTTTTACTAACCATTTTTTTTTCTATTTTTAAATCAAAATTTTGGATGTAGCATGTAGCCTACAGTACACGCTTCAAAGGGGTGAAGGGTACGCCCTATTTGTGAGGTGGATTGACCTTTTTTTTACCCCTCTTTTTCTTCTTCTTAGTTAAGTAGTTGGATGTAGTTTCTAATAAAACATGCCCTGTGAATTTTCAAGTGGTCTGTTGGATAAATTCCTCCTAATATTATGACATCTCATTTGCATTATTGTATATTGTCCACTACTAGATGTTTCTAAACAAGTATGTAGGGATGCTTTTTTAACAAATGGCATGGCTCAACTGCATGCATTGTTCGAAGTATCCTCGATATTATCGAAATATCCCCGATATTATCCGTATCTCCAGCTTGGTGATACCGATAACATTGGTAGTATAAAAACTTTTAGGTATCGGCAATATATCGATATTGCCAATTTATCGCCAATATTTTCAACTGTGTAAATTCCAGGTGTCACTTGTGTTGCCAATGTATCAATATTGCTAATGTATTGCCAATATTTTCAACTGTGTAAATTCCAAGCATTGCTTGTATCGCCAGTGTGTCGGCGCTATTTTGATAACATTGTCAATGTATCAATATGGCAAAAAAAATGTTTATTAAAAAAAATTCATTTCATTTTTTTTAATGGGCACATGGTTTTATGCAGCATTCAATTTATCAACGATAATGTCGCAATATTATTATTATCGCAACATGGGTGATATTGAGACCGCAATCTTTGTTTCCTTTCCAGTTGTCAACGATTTCTTAACGAAATGTCGTGTGTTGTCAATATTCTAAAGTATCAGTGGATGTTTAGATGGATAGATGGGATGGTTGGACTGATTCTTAGGGCAACACATGCTTTTAGACCCTCATTAAACGAAAACTTATTATGTATGCATTCTTTTTGCAATTTTTTATTCCTAAATATGCAAATATATGTATTTTATCATCTCTTGAAGTTTCACTGAAAAATTCCACCATTTCACTATGTTTCTCCAATGTTTCCCCGCATTTACGGTTGTCGACGATATCGATATTGTTTCCGTATCCCCGGCCAGCGAAACTGCAACCATACCGATACTTGAACATTGACTACATGTACAGAGGCATGCCGCCTTTTCTACCAGAGTCCATAAAAATGCCACGTTATGCCTTCGGGGCTGTCTGCTTGTTAATGATGAAGCATGGAATAAAAGATTGGGTTACACCAACCTAGTCGACCTTCCTTGAACTGGATTTATTGTAAAGACTTGTACTCTTTATCCTCTAAGTGCTGATGAGACATCCATATCTGGTGGATGACTCATGACCGTGCTATGAGAGTGCGATTGGTTGCTGTCTCGCTGAGATCTCTCGTGGGTATTGGCTGTAGAGGATTGTTCTCAGCTGGTGACTTCCGGTTGGGATGGTCGTGCAGTTGTCTGACAGACCAGCCTAGTCAACTTGGTTTCGGTGGTCACGATTTTGAGTCAACCCATCAAAACATGTAAAATTTCAGACCGAGTTGGAATTGTTATGGTCCTAGGAGAGCTGCACTCCAAAACCAACTAGACTTCTGCTATGAAGAATGATCAATTGTTTTGTCAAAAGTTCTGTAATTTAATTGAGAGGGATAAGTGTTAGGTAAGTAGTGTAGGTGATATGTCATATTAGTCTTAGCCAATCTAAAACAGGACCGGGAGATGGGATTGCTTTATCTACTATTTATTGTATATCACCAACAACATCTGCTTTCCTTGAATGACACGTTGCATTGCCCATGTCCTCAAACAGCATTGATGCAGTATCAGACAGGGATTTTGTTTTGGAGTTCTTGTCCGTCAATTCTATCACTGCAGTTCATCTTTCTCGACTTGCTGAGGAATGGGTTTTGTGGGCATCAGAAGAATTTGGGTTCTTGACCCCTAATGATTCTGTCTCGACTGGAAGCAGCATCATGCCTCAGAAGAAAAATCCAGATCCAATGGAACTTGTTCGCGGAAAGTCTGCAAGAGTTGTAGCAAGCCTGGTCAATCTTCTTGTATTGTGCAAGGGACTCCCACAAGCTTACAATCGTGATCTGCAGGTAGTACTTTCTTGTAGAAATATTTGAGTTTTAGGTTTGCGGGTTCTATCTTTTCAAATGAATTGGCCTAGTCAGTCCACTCATCAGGCAGGCCATGTGTACGCTTAATGGGGACCCTTGGCATTTTCTAGAACCATCCATTGTTTAAAAAAAGAAAAGGTGGCCCACTTGACAAGTCGATTGGCATAATTCTTGGACTGGGCCTCACCTACAAAGTGGGCTCATGGCAATGGATGTTTCCAGAGTCCCATGCCAGGTTGGCATCTCCGGCTGCACGTATTTATGTGTTGGCATAAGTGCAGCTCTGACTTTTTTTTATAATGGTGAGTTATTTATGGTTTGGGTTAGTTTATTTTTTATCTGATGTGACTTGCAACTTTCAACATTCAAATTTGTAAAAAGCTCTCTTGTTAGAACAGGAAGACAAGGAGCCGCTATTTGATAGTGTTAAAACCATCAAAGGAATGCTTGAAGTGACAATGGAATTTGCACAAAACATCACGTTCAATCGTGAGAGAATACAAAGGGCTCTACCAGCAGGGCATCTTGATGCCACTACACTTGCGGATTACTTAGTCAAGAAGGCAAGTTGGATTCTGTTTCAAAAATTTGCTTTTCATGGGTAGAAAAGAATGCATTTTGGTCTCTCTTTTGCCCGCAAAATTCGGTAATATAGTAGATGAGTTTCAAATATGAAAATCCAACTCTGACTTAATGAGGGAACAAGTCCAATCCCAACTCAAAGCTCTTTTGATGCGATCAAAATTTGTTTAGTTTAAAAAGCTTATTCCTCAGACTTAATGAGGGCACAAGTCCAATCCCAACTCAAAACTCTTTTGATGCGATCAAAATTTGTTTAGTTTAAAAAGTTTATTCCTCAGACTTAATGAGGGCACAAGTCCAATCACAACTCAAAACTCTTTTTGACGCGATCAAAATTCGTTTAGTTTAAAAAGCTTATTCCTCAGCCTCAGACTTTTTTTTTTCCAATTTTTGTAGTCGATCAATCTTAGCATTCAACCATGTGTTTGTTATAGCTGTATTAAGATTTTTTAATGCTCTATTTAGTTGTTTTGATTTCTAAAAAATCTAAGCTACCCCTTTTTCCCAGTGGTTGATTGAGTTTATAAATACATGAGAACTCCCAAAATTACACCGAAAATACTGAAATACTGAGATTATGGAGCAGCAAAACTTACTGTATTGTTTTGACAAGTATACTATTTTGTGCGCATTCGCTAGCAAGGCACGGCCCTTGCAATCTTGCTCCCAATCTGCTTGCCCCTTATGTCCCAGCACATGAAGATCCAGACCTTTCATCTAGAAGGTCCCATAGTATCTCTCACATGAAAAAAAATATGACCGATTGGAGATCCTCACTGTCCATATGAAGGTGGGTAAGGAACATGGTGTGCCGTAATGGAAGGCCGTTACGTAAAGGTAACTGTGGCAACTATTGCACGTTGCTGGGTCATAGAATTTTTTTTATCTGTAACGGCCGTTATAGCCCCCATAACGGACTGTTACAGCCCCCCGTAAAGGCCATAATGACTCTGTAACGGTCCATTACGGTGCCGATAAAAGTTTTTTTTTGGGGTTTTTTCTTCAATAAAAAAAGAATCGAAAAAAAAAAGACCACAACGGCCGCTACGGGGGGCGTAATGACTATTACAGCTTGTATCGTAAAGGTAATGTACCATTACGGAACACCGTGATAAGGAATTGCTTTTCTAAGGGCAAGCCTTGCTAGGAAACCCTTTTTTGTACATTGTGATGGGTTTTGAATTCATCATTTCTGTTAATTTCGAGCATTATCCGAAATCAACAATCAATTTTGCATTGCTTCTCCATTTCTAGAGTATTTTTTACATTTCTCCTTGTTCCAAATTCATGAAGCTGGTAACTTAGCCTTTCCTGTCTCTCCCTATCTCCATTGTGATGATGCAGGGTATACCATTTAGGACTTCTCATGATATAGTCGGGAGATCCGTTGCATTTTCCCTCTCAAAAGGCTGCCAGCTTTGTGAGCTTACTCTCGAGGAGCTAAGAAGTATAAATCCTGTGTTTGACGAGGATGTTTACGAGTTCCTTGGTGTTGAAAACTCAGTTAAAAAGTTCTGCTCATATGGATCAACGGGCTTGGAATGCGTGGCCCAGCAACTCAGCTTCTGGCTCGCCAAACTCAACATCGACAGTCACCAGAAGCTATAGAGGTACATGCAAGAAAGGAAATTTCACCTACAAATTCATGGATGATGTTCATTTTTGAACTGTGGATGTGCTGGCTTGGGTGTCGATGCTTGTCATTATGGAATGGTGTACCCCGTTCTTGAGCCGGGCCCATGCATTGGAGGAACCGCCAGCAATCTGAACTTTCCTGAGAGCAGCTCAGCCATTGAAATTGTCCATGACACCTCATGCGTGGATGTCAAATCTACAAATTCTCTCCCCACCATTAGCAAAGCAGGATTGAATTCTGTTTACGGTGCGTTTTGGTTGGGACTTGCAAGGAACGTAACTATAATTTAAGGTTTATTTTCTCATTGCGAACACAGGCATCCATACCTGTTCAAATTGCGATCAACCCCCCCCCCCATGTAAGTGTTGTAACACTCAAAAGGAGATTTCAGGATCTGCTTATGCATCCAAATGCACCATTCAATCTGGTTGTGCATCCAAACCTGTTGTTTGAGTGGACTGTTCCAAGTTGAATCTGGTTGTGCATACAAACACACCCTTACGAGTCAATTTGAGAGCATGAATGGGTGTGAATCAGTGATAATTGGTGCGTTTGGGAGGAGTGTGTTTGATGAGAATTGGAATCCAATCACACTTTTTTATATATCATAATAAAATCAATTGATTCCGATTACCACTAATTTGCAAGTCACAAGTTGATGATTTCGATTACCGGACTCTCTTTCTCCCAAATACAGGCTACCAAGAACAATTTGGTGATTTCAATTACCAGATTGCTAGATTCTAATTACAGGCTACTGAGCACAATTTGGTGATTTCGATCACAGGATTGCTAAATTCCAATGGATTCTAATTACGGGCTGCCAACACTTGTTATTCCAATTCGCATGAATTCCATGATAATTGCTTATGTATATCAATGTGTATCAAAACACAGCTAGCGACCCCAATTCACATTAATTCACATGGATTCCATGATAATTGCCAACGTGTATCAAATAAGGATAAATGGTGGTGTGAAAAAAGTAAATGTGCTAAAATTCCATCTCTAAGTTTTCCTTCAAAAGATGCAGGCACCGATTTCTCTAATAAACCTAGGAGTTAGCTGATTTTCACAACAAGAGAGCTCTGACCCTTCCACCTTTTAACACTGCCTTGGAAAACTGCACTCAAAATTAGGGCGGGATTGGGTGCCTCGGGCCCGACCCAACCTCAAGAGGGACCCAACCCAAATTTCTTGACTTAACCCTAGCCCGATTTGAGATTTGAATGGTATGTGTTCAATCCCCACTGCTTTCCGTGGGGTGGTCCACTTGAAAGTTTGAATATGCTTTCCATGTTGGGCCCACCATGATGCATGTGCTATATCACACCGTCCAACCATTTGCCAGATCATTTTAGGGGCATGAGACCCAAAAATGAGGTAGATCCAAACAGGGCTCTCAATGGGTCGGATCCAATTGGATCCGGCTCCAAGTCCGTATATCTGTAGACGGGGAGTCCGTATATCTGTAGACCGATTCGGATCGGATTCGGATCCAACTCGGATCCAAAAGGTGATATCCATATTCGATCCATTTATAAATTGTTAGATCCATTTCCGATCCAAAATCCATATAACCATCGGATTCGGGTTGGATCTAGGTCCGAATCCACCCCATTACAAATCTAAAAAAAAATATATGATATAAAATATATAATATAATATATTTAATTTAGTAGAAAAATGATGCAAATCCAACTCTTTACCATGGTATGGTGGACATGGCCTAAAATAATTTGTAAAATGGATGTCCAACATGAATATAACATATGCAGTAAGGTGACAATGAGTCGGATCTTAATCGGATTCGGATCGAACTCGGATATGTTCATGTGAATCCATATCCGCTCCATTTAAGTAATCGGACCTATTTTAAGATCCAAATCCGGTCCATTTAACTAATCGGACCTATTTTAAGATCCAAATCCACATTATACAGATTCGGAGTGAATCGGATCTCGGATCTGACCCGCTCCATTGAGAGCCCTAGATCCAAAGCTCAAGTGCACCACACTAGAGAAAGCAGAGGGTACAATGATACCCACCATTGAAATCTTCTTAAGGCCCACCATAATGTATGTGTTATATCCACACCATTCATTCATTTTGAGAGATCATTTTAGGGGCATGAGATCCAAAAATGAGGTAGATCTAAAGCTCAAGTGCACCACACTAGAGAAAGCAGTGGGTATGGTGAAATGCTAGGCGTCTTCAGCTGGGCTAGCAGGTGAGACACATTCAACCTGTTCATAAGTTCACCGATACCTAGATGAAGGGAAAACACAAATATAAGCTTGATCCCCTCTTCTGTAGGCCCCACTAAATTTTCAATGGTAGCCGTCCAATCCCCTCTTCTTTCTGTGGTGTGGTCCACTTGAGCTTTGGCTCTGTTTAATTTTTGGTCAATGCCCTAAAATGATCTCGTCAAAATGGATGGATTATGTAACACATACTGTGGTGTGGTCCACTTCAGCTTTGGATCCGCCTAATTGTTTTGGGTCCATGCCCTAAAATGATCCAGCAAAATAGATGCATTATATAACACACATCATCGTGGGGCCGTGAAATTTGGTGACGTAAACGGTTAACCCACCACCAACACCAAGGTCGGTGGTGTGTGGCACAGCAGGCAATCCTTCGGGTGCGAATTAGGTGTTACCGGGGTAACAACTTAGTGGGTGTATCCCCCACTGTGGGGCCCACATATATGATTTTTATATATATCCACGCCGTCCATCCGTTTCTATGGACTATTTTAGGATGATATGCCAAACTTGACAGAGATCCAAATCTCAGGTGGACAACACTAGTTTTGGTTGAGTGTCTCACCATTAAAAATTCCAAAGGGCCCATTCTTAGTTTTATTAAATATTAATGTTTATTTGAAATCTAACCTGTTGATAATGTCAAGAAGGTCTGGATGAAGGGAAATTAGAAAGATCATATCGATCCAAACTTTTTGTGGCCTGCAAAATGTTTTTAATGGTTATTCATCACTCTTTCTATTGGTATGGTCCACCTGAGATTTGGATCTTCTTATAATTTTGAATAACTTCCTAAAATGAGACATAAAAACAGATGGACGGCATGGATATACAAAAAATACATCAAGGTAGGCCCCACACGGTAGGGGTAACACCCACTAAGCTGTTACCAGGGTAACAGCTATCGCTCTCATCCGCTTCTGGGTTCCCTCGGTAGAAAACAAAGATAGTTAGCGGTCGAGATTTTACAACGAGCGTTGAAGAAAACTTGGTGCCTGGGATTGTATGATTGCTGTAATCATTTAAACACGGGCCATCGATGATCTGGCCCACTAAATGTACGGTCTGGATTGCTGTAGTTTTGACCCTTTGTGGTCATTACACAGGATAAAAGTGATGCTACAATCGTATGATTTATGTAATAATTTACACATGGGCCATCCATCATCGGTGTCACTAAACTGACGGTCTAGATTTATTCAAAAACCTGTTTCCTGTACGGTGTTGAGAGACGGCTCTACCATATTCCTGTACGACAGGCCATACCTTAACTTCTACTATCTCTTACACCGTGCACACGTCGGGCCGATCATACTTACACGTGGCAACTCCTAACGAATGCTTGAAATTAGAAACTCCGATACTCTCGCAGTGTGTGATGGTTGATACGCAGGCACTAGTATTCACGTCGAAAATCCATGTATGGCATAAGATTAGTTATGATCAGACCGTTAAAATTATGGGGGCCATTTAGAAATGTCATAAAGTAAAACAATGGGACTTGTTTGAATATCCCACTATCAGATTGGTGGACATTAATCAGACGGTTGAAAATGAAAATATCCAATGCTCCTATTTCAAGAATCTAATTTTGTGATCTTGATCCACGTTTCATTGAATTAAAATAATCCAATTTGGAAATATCTGAGGGCCTGCGTATCAAGCAGTATACTCTACCATGAGTATCAAGTAATTTCTCTTGTTTGAAGAGGCGGCGGGTTGTGTAGTTTGAAGAGCTTAGCGTGGTGTAAAGACTATGAAACCTTGGTGCCTAGGGTCCAAACTGATTTTTAGTTGTCATCCAACCTGTTCATATGGTCACAGAGACCTTGATGAAACACAAATATCATCTTGATCTAAAACTCCTGTGAAGCCCACGAAGTTTTCAAAGGTTGACATTCAATTTTCACTGTTTCCTGTAGTGTGATCCACATGAGAGTTGGATATGTTTAGATGTTAGTCTCTGAATATAAAATGAGATTAAAAAACGGATGGACGGTGTGGATAGAAACTTACATCATTGTGGACCCCACAGAATCTTCACACCAGGGTAAAGGGGTGGTGAGCGCCTCACTGCACAATCCGCCGTTTGAAGGATTGGTAAGCATCCGATTCCCGGCGTTTTCAAAAAAAAAAAAAAAAAGAATAATAATAATAATAATAATAAGTGGTTATTTGATACTCTAGCAGAGTACGATGCTCGATACGCATGAACTGAGGAATTACCCATGTGCAATGCATCAACTCAAATTAAACCGACTAAATTGTGGGACCCACTGTTTCCAAGTTCTACTATCAAAATCATGTCATTAGGACCCACATTTTTTTTCTTGAAATGGGGCCAGGGGATTTTTGTTTTCATTTTGAACCGTCCAATAAATGTCTCTCAATCCATTAGTCAGATGTAAAAAAAGAGCTAAATTTTTTGTCATTCATACATCCAATCTAAACTGGGACGTACGGTTTGTAAATTTCAATTGCCACGTATGCAATTTCCAAATAATTTCTAAATGCCTGCGTATCATCCATCACACTCCGCCAGAGTATCGAATCTCTAAAATCTAAAAATCCAAATATCAGAAATTCCCATTTCTCTCCTTTCTCCACAGCTGCAGCAACAGCAAAATCCCAACGAAGAAGAAAAGAATCCCTAAAAGAAAAAAGAGAAAATAATTTAAAAATCCCAAAATCTCTCTCTCTCTCTCTCTCTCTCTCTCTCTCTCTCTCTCTCTCTCCATGTAATTTGAGGAAATTCCCAAATCAGGAACCCTAATCCAATGGCGAGAAACGGAGATCAAGAAGCCTCTCAGAGCCAGAGAGCTTCTCTTCCTTCTGCACGGATCAGATCAGGACCAGATCCTTTTCTCGTCGTTTGCAGATGCTTCAGCGTCATCACCGCCTTGACAGCGATCCTCTGCGTCTTCGTCAATATCCTTTCGGCCGTCCGATCTTTCAAGCATGGATCTGATGTAATCCAGCCCTTGATTCTTGCATTTTAAAAAAAAAAAAAAAAAAATTGGTGGTTTTGATTTTTGGGTAGTTTGGAGTTTTTGGCAGATATTTGGCGGGATTTTCCGGTGCTATGCGGCAGCGTTTGCGTTATTTGTGGCCGTTGCGGAGACAGAGTGGGGATTCATAATCAAGTTCTTGAGGGTGAGTTTTGGCGATTTTTTTACTTCAGTTTGATCATAAATCGATGCAGTTGTTGGACTATTGGTATTTCTGCAATGACCATTGTTAGATTGATTTTTTTTTAATTTTTTTTTTTACCTTAAAGATAGCGACATTGTAATGTGCCTTAAGCCTATCTTTAAGTAAGTTTTTCTCTTCTTTCCGCCTCTAATATAACAACCATGGCTGTATCTTTGATGCAATGTTCCAGTTCCGAAGGCTGAATTATGAATCTGTACTTGATTTGATGTTTTATCTGGGTTTGTGAAAAGCCAGATTGTAATATTCAATATTTTAGGGCGCATCTGGATGCCTGTAAGTTTTTTAAGTTGCAGAACTAATCCTGTTTAGATGTAATCTGTAAGTTACGTACATGTAAGTTCGTTTCTGTGTTTGGATAACCTGTAGCTGTATATTCACACAACGGAGCTTAGAGTAGGGAGTAGTTTAAAAATCAGATTGACACATAAGAAAGCTTGGATATAAGTTTGCCATTTTGTTGAGCTGATTCTTAGGTTAAACTAATCATCAGATGGGCCATAAAAGTGGGTCCACGTATACGAAATACCTGTAATGTGGAAGAAATTAAACGCAAGATGGAAGTGAAGAGAAATACGAACTGTTTGATCAATGCAAGCATTGTGCGCACACGAACCATTTAAGAATGGTCTGTAACAGTTTACATGCACACATTTCTGAATGGGCTATCATGCAAGCATCACTTCCCATATGACAAATATGAACCATTTGATTAATGGCAATTAATACGGGCAATCAAGATAATTTTCACAAAAGCAGGTCAAATCAACATATGATCCATCCATTTGTTAAAAAAAAAAAAGAAAAAGAATAAGAGTTATATCCCAAATAAATTTGGAAAATTGGCAACTAAGAAAAACAGAAACACTCCTCAAAGAAAAATCAATTCAGATCACAATGGAGAGATAAAAATTGGTCCAATATGTTTTGGACACTGGGCCATATCCATATGATGAGTGGACCGTCGTGTTTTTTGGGCCGAAGCCCTAAAATCAGCTGTGAAAATTGATAGATGGCATGGATCGAGCATACAGTAGATGACAGTGGGCCCCACTGTCACAGCCTCACTGAATCGGACCACCCTATTAGAGAGAGAGAGAGAGAGGGGGGGGGGGGGGGGGGGGGGGGGGGGGGAGGGGAGGGTGAGAATTGTGTATATCCCAAGCATTTTTGGATTAAAAAAACCATCTGATAGCCTGTTTCAAAGTTATAGGTAACTTGAAACTCAACCTCATTGCCTGTGAGATTTTTGCAACTTTCTCATATAAGAAAGTCATGAGTAAGAGAAAGTGACAGGTAACTTTCCTCCCCCAAACACCACTTGTAACAAAGTTACCTGTAACTTTCTTATATTACCCAAGTTTCAGGCATCCAAACGGTCCCTTAGTTGGGTTTTGAAAAAACCCTATTACAATCCCAATGGTTTAAAGAGTCTAGTTTGACGTATTCCATCAGTCCTGGGGCTTTTGGTGTATAGTTAAGTTCTTAACAATTGGTATCAAAGCCAACACTACATCTTGTGTTCGAGTCACGAAAGGGGTGACCTATGGAAAGGGCAAGCTGGACCAAAGTGAAAGCCACAACAATGTGGAAAGGGCTACTGGATAACCAGAGTGCAACCGCCAAGTGGAAATGGCTTCTTGGATAGCCAAAGTGCACCCGCGATGCCCTCTCCAACTGGACAAGGGCTAGTGGAAAGGGATACCTAGAAAAGAGGCTAGAGTGAGTGCCGCCACAAAGCGGGTCGCCACGGATGTCAGCTATGGAGGGTCATGGCATGTTACGATCCCAATGGTTTAAAGAGCCTATTTTGACAAGTTCCATCAGTCTTGGTGCTTTTGGCATAATGTTTAGGTTCTTAACAAACCTAGATTGTAAAATGATGCATTTGTTGGCATTTCTGGAATAACTGATGTTGTATATCTAATGTAATGTTCAAGCTCTGGAGGGTGACGTTCAATGAATTTGTACTTAATTTGATGCTTTAATTGCGTCGAGAAAATCCCAGATCGTAATATCTATTTTTTAGTTTGGTTGGGAAAACCCAAAGCATAAAATTGATGATTTTGTTGGATTATTGGTATTGCTGGAATAACAATTGTTATATCTTTGATGCAATATTCAAATTCTGTAGTGGCTTTCAATGAATTTGTACTTGATTTTATGTTTTAGTTGGGTTTGAGAAAAGCCCAAATCAGAATGTTGATGTTTTAATTAGGTTTTGGAAAAAAAACTAAATCGTAAAATCAATGCACTTGTTTGATTATTGATATTTGTGGAATAACAACTACACTTGTGGAATAACGGTTGTTATATCTTTGATGTAATGTTCTAGTTCTGGAGGGTGAATTTCGATGAATTTGTACTTGATGTTTTATCTAGGTTTGTGAAAAGTCAGATTGTAATATTTGATGTTTTAGCTGGGTTTTGGAACAACCCAAATTGTAAAATTGATGCATTTATTGGATTGTTGATATTTCTAGAATTGCCATTGGTATATCTTTGATGCAACATTTAAGCTATGGAGGGTGACTTTCAAAGAATTTGCACTTGATCCGATGTTTTGGTTGGGTTTAAGAAAAGCCTTGATCTTAATATTGATGTTCTAGTTGGGTTTGGAAAACCCATATCGTAAAATTGATGCATTTGTTGGATTATTGGTATTTCCAGAATAACTGTTGTCGTATCTTTGAAGCAATGTTCAAGTTCTAGAGGTCGAATTTTGATGCATTTGTTCTTGGTTTGATGTTTAACTAGCTTGAGAGAAGCCCAAATTGTTATATCTATGTTTTAGTTTGGTTTTGGAAAAACCCAGATTGTAAAATTGATGCATTGGTTGGATTATTGGTATTTTTGGAATAACAGTTGTTGTATCGTTGATGCAATGTTCAGTTCTGGAGGGTGACTCTTGATGAGTTTGTACATAATGTTTTAGCTAGGTTTGAGAAAAAGCCCAGATTATAATTTTGATGTTTTAGTTGGGTTTGGAAATACCCAGATCGTAAAATTGTTGCATTTGTTGGATTATGGATATTTCTGGAATAACCATTGTTGTACCTTTGATGCAATGCTCAAGTTCCAGAGGGTGACTTTTGATGAATTTCTACTTGATTTGATGTTTTAGTTGGATTTGAGAAAAGCCCAGATCATAATATCAATGTTTTAGTTGGGTTTGGAAGAACCCAGATCATAAGATTGATACCTTTGTTGGATTATTGGTACTTCTGGAATAGCTGTTTCTTCGAATTCTTCAAGTTTTGGAGGATGAATTTTAACAGATTTGTAGTGCTATTGATCCTTTTTTCTTTTTCTTTTTCTTTTTTCTTTATATATTTTGGAAGGGTGAAATTTGATCTTTTAGTTTGGTTTAAGAAAAACCCATATCGTATAACTCATGCACTTTGTTCATAAAAACCCAGTGACTTGTTTCATTGCCACCCAAAACCAACTCAGTTATGGACGATATTTAAAACCATGGTGGTATGTGCAGGTGCAATGATTTTCTGCCAAACTAATGTCTCATTTCATGTACAAAAAGAGAAATGAGATCCCATCCTTTATTTCATTGTTCGCACTGCCCCAGATGAGTGGTACTCAACGACCCCACTAACATATCCAACAAAAAACTGATTTGACATGACTCCAGATTGTGATCTGTAATGCTTATCATTGATAAGAATTAAGTACACCTAGGATGATTTGGACTAGTGTTTGTTACGAATCTGATACCTTTAAAGAGTTTGGTTCTTACCGTTGCCTTGTCTTACACCACTTTCTGGATTATTATGCTGCAGGTCATGGAGTATTGGGCTGGTAGGGGCATGCTGCAGATCTTGTATGCATCTTTTCATTAACATAAAAAAATGCTCCATTCTTAAGAAAAGAAAATTAGTTTTTACGTATAATATGAAGATGTTATGGGTAGTGTTAAAATTATGTGATAATTGACATACTATTGTAAGTAATTCCCCGACTGATTGAAGAAGCATCTCTTTCAGTGTTGCAGTGATGACAAGAGTTTTCCCTGATGTTAGTGGACAGAGAAAAGATCTAGTGCTCCTTCAGGAAATTGCGAGCTATCTCCTTGTTGCTTGCGGGGCGACGTACTTAATCTCGGTGAGACCATGACCGAGACCATGATTTCACTAACATGAATCATCACTTACGCACCTAAGATGAAACTGAATGCATCATCTTTTGTTGTTCTGAGGAAGTGACCATGATTTTAATTTGCAGGGTATTCTTTGCATTGGATTTCTGAAGCGTGCTCGTCTGCGGAAAGAGATCACAAGGGAGCAAGCAGCTAAGGATTTGGAGGTAGGCTGCGAGACACTCCAAAGATTGAAAATTAACAATTGGTATTAATCACGTACACCTCAATGGATGGTGACTTTAACCACCACCACCACATATATCTGAGCTGTGCCAAAAAGAAAAAAGAAAAAAGGTGCGGGCACCACCATGAGACCGCCCAGAGCCATTGCTTTTAAGGGCCTAGGCCCCATGCCTCGAGGCAAGGTATTAGAAGTTGGCCTCAAGACATACCACATACACAAGGCTCAAGTCTCTCGTAGCCAAGGCATATGCCTCATGCCTCAAGGCAAGTTGTTAGAAGTTGGCTCCAAGACATACCTTGAAGCATACATACATAAGGCTCAAGTCTCTCGTAGCCGAGGCTTATGCTTTATCCTCTAGACACATGTCTCAAACCTCATGTATTTTGGCAAGAATAGTTGTTCTAATTCTATGAATCTTTTTAGAACTTTCTTCTCTTGAACATCATTCAAAAGAGTTTTGGAAGATTTTTACTCATTGGAGTCAGGCAGTTTGTGAACTTTTGTTGCCCTTCATGGTGCTTTTGGACTAATAGGTTTCATGTTACGCAATTTGAACTTGCTCGTAACTTCCATTCTGATCGACGGGATATCTCTCATTAGGAATCGAAGGAAGATGCAATGATTTCTTCCAGGAAACCCCCAATAAAAAATATACACTGTTCCTTCTTTTCTATCGAAAAGATCATAACCACTATCTACATTCCATGAAATTGTGCAAATGTGTCTTTATTGACCAATCAGAATTGCCTCCCAGGACCTATAATTGCCTTAAAAGGTCCAATATATATACATTATTAGACCTTTTGAGTAACAGTTAGGTAGATCTTATGAGAATTGAACATTTTGACATAGATGTCAAACAGATTTATTTTTTACCTTTTTATTTCTTGACTTTTTTAGGAAAAATTTTCGCTGCTTCCAAGTTGGTGGCAATGTGTTAGGTCAGCCTATGGGGTGATCTGCAATGGTGGTGGACCCCACTATGATTTTTTTTATTTTTTTATTTTTTACCTCACACGAGCATCTACATTAACATCCCTCACTAGGGCATAACATGGAAACAAGGTTAACAAGTCGTGTCCAATTTACTGATTTGACCTGTTCGTTAGTTTTAATTTAGGAGCCAAATGATTAGGATTGTTCCGACTACTATGACCTTTGGCCACGAGGATTCTTAGGTGGGCCCATTGATGACGATCTAGGTTGACGGTCAATTTAAGATCTTGATCATTTTTTGTTTGGCATGTTGGTGCTCTAATCATTTGCTCTACATTGTCCATCATGTGAAGCCATCTTGTATTGATTGCCCTTGGGCTAATGGAAACAATTGGTTATTGGCATTTCAATGATCGGTCCTAATTATCCTTTAGTTGGGACCCAGCCTAAATTGTTGGCTACTATTATGACTCTAATAAAACCATCCTTGATCTTGAATTTAAAGGAACTTTTTGCATTTAAAGTGGATTGTCACTTCCAATAGACAATCTACAGTAGGACTGTACTTGATCATGAATTTAAGGGCCTGTTTCAACACTGAGGTCATGGTATCGATTCCCATAGTGGGGGTGGCTAACATTGTGATGTGATTAATAGGGGTGGGTGGGTGTACTAATAATGGGGTGTGTGAACTAACCCACACAAAAAAGGGCCTGTTTGGCCTGTTGGTTTAACAAATTCTGTGGTAATTCCTGGAAATTACCGAATTTGAATTTCCCTCCTTTTGTTTGGATGGTGGAGTAATTGTGAGGTCAGACGCACTGTATTCAGCACATATGACATCATCTGTAAGGAGAGAAATCCACCAGGAAATCCTGCGTATTGCTCGAGGAAGTAGATATGAAGCTTTGCCCACTTGATGGTCCGTGGTCTACAAGAGACTGTGGTCTCGCACGGTGAGATGGATTTAAAATGCAAAGCCCGTGTGTAACTTGCTACCCTCATCCCCCCTCCATCACTCACCACCATTATCGCTGACTGTGTGTGCTTCCTTGCAAGTTATTGGTTTGCACAGATGTTTTTTGGAAGTTTCTATATAAGGCTAGTAAGGTGTATGTGGATGTTTTCTCTTGCCTTGTCTCTCAGGCTATTTCCTCTAATTTCTTTGTATACTTCTTCCTTTTTGAACTGATTGAACAGAGAACAGAAAATTCTGCATATCTGTCGTATTCAAACCAGCTGCACGATGGATGAACAGTGTCAGTTCAAATAATTACTTCTGCCATCACGGTGTGGTGCACCAGCTGGTTAAAACCCCTTAACTCTACCGCCTCATGACCTGTGATGAGGGTACAAATTGGGTGGATGGCATGGATATGGTGGAATTAATCAATGGTGGGTTATACTGCATGTTGTCCATCCAAAGGCCATGGTTGGTCAGTGCAGTGTACGGACACCGATGGATGAGTTGAAAGGATGAATGGCCACATTGTTTCTGTGGGTGTATGCAAGCATCTAATTCAGTCGCAGTGATCTCTAATTGTATGGATCTTCCATGCTATTCTAAACGCTAGGGGCGGATACAGTTCAGTAAATACATGAATTTACAGCCCCATCCAAACATCATACCCAATTAGTCAAGCTACACTGATAGAGCCTGTCAGGGTAATCTAAAAAATAATCATTGCATTCTTGCAATGCATTAACTGTGTATTTGTTAAACCAAACAGGCCCTTAGGGAGCTTCGTCCATTGAACGTGGATTGTTACTTGCAATGGACAATCCACATATACAATGTGGAAAACGATATAGTGCTACTACTTGCATTTGGACATATGGATAGTCCAACCAATTGATCTGAACCACATTTTGTAGGCCATCAAGCAAAAATCGCACCAAGTGGATGGTTTGTACCTTCCAATCAATGACCTATAATGGAAGGTCAGGAATCGGAATCAGGATCGTTTTGGATGGCAGAACAGGATTCGTTTAGCCAAACCCAACCAGTTGCGATGTAGCTTAGATGATGGTGACAATGAAGAGCATTTACAGACAAAGGTCTCATCGCATTGATCTGAACCAGCTATTGCTACATCTGATACTATGATTTGTGCCCTTTGGCACTTAGCGAACTTGGAAGTCCTTTCCTTCTTCTTCGTTTTTTTTCCTTTCTTTCTTCTTCTTTGTCTTCTTCTTTTTGAGATTATAATTTGCCACTTTGGCATTAGCCATTAGGTCCTTTTGGTATCTTTTAAGAGACCAAGACATGAGTTCCTTTGCAGTGCTTAGTAATAAGTAATTTGTTGCTCGGTATTTTCTTTTACTCATTTAGAGTTTGTTTGGTTGCATGCCAAATATCATGATATTTCACGATTAACCATACAAATTTGATGCAACCATAGGCACACCTAATTTAGTGATATTATTGCATTTGCCTGTTAGTAATGTTTGTTTAGTGTTCTAGAATAACACAAGTCAATCGATTGATGTTGTAAACTTAGACCTACAGATGGTCCCATTTGACATACACTTGTGCACTGCCTGATG
Source organism: Liriodendron chinense (assembly GCA_003013855.2). Taxonomy (NCBI): domain Eukaryota; kingdom Viridiplantae; phylum Streptophyta; class Magnoliopsida; order Magnoliales; family Magnoliaceae; genus Liriodendron; species Liriodendron chinense. The sequence goes on from PVNU02003428.1 coordinate 461,409, forward strand.
AGTTGACAGGCTTTTTTATACACTGTATAATCTTTATGGCAGTTCCCACCTTTTTCACCTTTACAAAAGTTCTTGCCTGCATTCTACTAACAAAAATACCTGCAAGAACGCGCTCGCATCCTGCTTTGCCGTTAGGCAGCTTCTTGTTGTTGTTGCGGGCTACTGATTCTTTTTTTGTATAAACATACGATTGATGCAGGAATTGGAGCGGCGCAGAGAGGAACTTGAAGCATTGTTGGTAGCAGAAAGCGCTTAATGAGAGTGTATAGGTAGCTGGAAATCAGGTTCTTGTTTGCACCATTGCTTCTGTAGATTTGCTTGATTAAATGACAATGTTTTTTTTAGGTGCCACAGGAGCATTGACTTTGTAACTTGTGTACAGAATCGGTGTTTGAGAAATTCAGTTCCAATCATTCTACAATCTGTAGTTAATCAATAACTCAGCCACACGTGTACAAGATCTGGACTATCCACCCATTGTGCCCTACCCCATGTGGGTGGGCCATGAGACCACACCAGTTGAATGATCCTAACAAAGGAATGGGAGATTTTTGCCGATTGAATGATTACTGTTTGTTGAACTCTTTCCTTTATCTGCCTGTGTAATTGTCAAGCGTCCTCCAATCAATGACTAGGATCCACATTGTCTAGAGGCTTGTGTCAAAATCTCACAGCTCAATCGAACAGGGTAGAAGTGAAATTCCACAAGCGAAGTGAGTTAGGGTTATTTTCATAAATAAAAGAGATGGATTTTTTTTTTTCATTTTCTAATTCCTGCATAGGGATATAAATTGTTCTTTTTAGTTATTCTCCTCTATCAGACGACTCACCTCTGAGATTTACAACTGGATCTTGTGGTGCTCAAGCGTCAGATTTGGGTGATTTATGGCTCATTGAAAAGCTTGTTTGATGCTAACTAGTGGGCTTGGTTTGAGATTATAACTCACTCAACCCCGTGGACTCAAGACTTCAGATATGAGTGGTTTGTGGCTCATTGAAAAGCTAGTTTGATGAGGTAATTTGGGCTTGGTTGGTTTGAGATTAAAACTGTGTTCTGGAAGTTGTCAGACTTTTTGGATTTTGAATTCGAACAAATCTTCTTCTTTTTTACCTTTTTATTACACACTCACACACCACAAGAGCGCATGAACCCATGATGACAGTGTTGAAACAGACCATCTGCGATGGACCCATTAGTTTGAACCCAAATTCAAAACAAATCTAAACACTCACTTTTCAATAAATCTACCTGTACATCGGTGCCTAATCGAAGATAATCAGATCAGGTTGTATTTTGGGTCATTGAAAAGCTCACTCAAATGGAGATCTGGGAAGTTGGGTCAGGAAAGCCAGGGCAATTGAAGCCTGAAGGAGGGAAGCAGATTGCGTACTGAGTAGACAATGGGGCCCAGCATGATTTATGTATTTTATCCACTGACCATCCATTTTACCAGATAATTTTAGGGCTTGATCCCAAAAATAAAGCATATACAAAGCACAAGTGGACCACACCACAGGAAACAGTGTGAATTGAACGTCTACCGTTGAAAAATTCTTGGGGGCAACAGAAGTTTTGGATCAATATGATATTTGTGTTTACCCTTCATCCATGTCTGCATAATCTTATGAACAGGTTGGATGGCAAATAAACATCACCGTGGGCCCTAGGAAGGTTTCAACGGTGGAAATCATTATTCCCACTGATTCCTGTGGTGTGGTCCACTTGAGCTTTGGATATGCGGCTCAACCCCTAAAATTAGCTGAAAAAACGGATGGCACGGATAAAACTCATACATTCACGGTGGGCCCAACACTCAGTGCCATAAAAGCCTACTGAGTAACTCAGCACGCAATCTGATTTCCTAAAGGAGTAGTTCAGCTTCAGCACAGAGGGGCCTGCTGGTGGCTAAAGAGGTATTTCTGCTATCCCAAGAAAAGCATATTTTTAAAGAGAAATGCTCCTGTGCTCTCACACCAATACCAGTTATTGTGCTTCTAGTTGCATTGTTCACTTGGACAGTTTGATCGATTGATCTGAACTGCCTATTAAGTCCAGGACACATTTCATGGGCTACCATGCAAAAATTACAGACATTGGATGGTCCAATTCATCTTTTCCCAACATGGATGGGATGTCTACGATTGCCTAATGAAAGTGATCCTTTGGAATCATAAGCAATCCATGATTTGTGCTTACAAATAGATGGTTCAGATTGTTCATTGGACCTATTTTTTTTTGTATAAACAATGTTTACCGTCCATATCAAATTGCATCGATCTAGTGTTTAATATTTGTCAGATTTGTGACCTATTTTGACAGTGGCCCAAGAAACTGCTCTGGACCTAATGAACGATCTGGATCAGTGGATTGGGCCAACTAAGAGCAGTATAGCTTGCACTCCTTTGAGAGCACCAAAGAACTCATTTTTTGGGCAGTGGATTGCCTGTGACCCCGGGCCAGGGCTGTGTGGGCCCCGCAGATATGTCCTTGACAAATCCACTCCTTCCATCTGTTTTACAAGACCATAATTGGACAGGAATCTAAAAATCAGGCAGATCCAAAACTCATGTGAGCCATACCATACGAATCAGTGGGGATTGAATGCGTGGGGATGACAGAAGTTTTGTATCAGGATGGTATTAGTACCAACTGTTTATCTGAGTGGTAATAACCTTATGAACGGTTTGGATGGAATATAAACATCATGGCCAGCTCTAGGAATGTTTCAACGGTAGTGGTTTCCGTTCCTACTGTTTCGTTGGTGTGGCCCACCTGATTTTTGGATCTGCCTGGTTTTTAGAATCCTGTCGTATTGTCATCTTTCAAAACAGATGGATGGAGTGGATTTGTCAAGGACATCTCTATGGACTTCATCAGCCAACTTATCATGCGTTCTGCATGGGTGCTCTTGTGACCGTTCATCCAAAAAAAAAAATTCTCCGACCTTTCAGCAAAAGGCCCTCCATCAAGTATTGACTGGAATGAATGGTCAGGATTAGCTACAAATGGATAGGATTGTTCTGACGGCTATGAATCCTATGATCCGTTGAGCCATGAGGATTCTTTGGTGGGCCCATCAGATAGATGATCTAGATGACAATGAAGATCTTGATCATTTTCTATTAGACATCTTGATGGCCCAATTGCCGCTCTAAATTGTCCATGACGTGGGCCATCGTGGATTTCTCAGGATCAGATGAATGGTAATTGGCATTGAACATGTCGACCATTGGATGATGATCAGTCTGAACTATGCATTATTTGGGACCCAACTTGAATTTTTGGCTTAGACATCTTGAAATTACAACCGAGGTGGGCCCCACGGCCAGCATGGCACCCACCTGGTTGGATCTAGGGTCGCAGCTAATCCGACGTCCTCGATGGTGTGGCCTACCAGATGAAAGGTTTGGATCTCTTGACGTGTGTACCGGCAGTAAGGATAAACAAAATAAACCGTCCACTCAGCAGGTGAGTGCAATATCAAGCCGTCCATCAAATGGGCCAAATCCTGTATATGTTAGAAACACGTAAACTGCGGCCCACCAAAACACTAGACTGACCAGATTCTTGGACTGGAGCATCCAAATAATGGTATCCCTCTGATGGACGGATGGGATTCCATACATAAGTGCACTGGTGGCACGTGTGTGGTGTGTGCATGAGCTGACATACGTGTGCTTAAAAAAGCCCATGAAGACAACATTTTAGGGTTTTTTTTTTTTTTTGCAATTTAAGCAGATCCAGCATGGTGTTATATGCAAATCCGGACTGCTTATCTAGTGGGCCCTACTGCTGATGGGAATTGGATCAAGATACAGATCTGGCAATTCAGACCGTTTATCTAGTGGGCCCTACTGGATGGAAATTGATTCATGATCCACATCCGTCGTGATAGTACAGTCCTGCCGACCGAGAGCCTGTGCCTAAATCTCCCACCATTCAATGGTTGGGCAGTGGGCTGAAATCTTAAGAGGGTCCCACCATTTAACATATAACTTATTTACAGTTTCTGACTACCTGCACATCAAGTGTCACGGAAGGCCGCAGTATCAAATAACTCCTGATAAGAGCTGAGAAAAGAGGTCTCAAAATCCAACCGTTGGACCACAACTGACGGTCCATCCAGCGGAAAACTTCCAACCTTTCATGCGCTTGCAACATCCAATCTGCCCAATAAGTTGGACCACACCGTGAGGATTTCTCTATACAAAAATCAGCCCGTCCCACTCATTGAGTGGACCACATTCGTATCAATGCATTGACATTATTCTCTACCGTGTGACCCACCTGATGAGTACATGTGACTGATTTTTGCACTAGGTGGTGCTAATGGTGGGGCCAACCAATTGCAAGGGTTGGATGTCGCATTCACTAAGTAGGTTGGAAGTGATCCTCTGGATGGACCATAACATGTGGTCCAACAAGTTGGACTTGAGTCATTCTCCTGCTGAAAATAAACAATTGAAGGGAAACGTTCGAGGTTCGCTGAGAAAACTGATAAAGACCAAGAGCAAAAGGCTTGCTTGCATTCACCAACGGTCATACACCATCCACAAACAGAGGGCGGGAATCATAACATGCATTTCAAAATGGACTTTGAAAATTCAAACTTCCAAAATGCTTCTACATATGGGCCATCATTAAATGATATGAGAGATAATAGGCGCCGGACAACGCCCAAAACAACGCCGGCTCACACTAAATTACATGTCTCTTGCAAATGACTGGGAAAGCGATCCGCTTAACGAACAATCCTTACCAATCACAGTAGCTCAAATTCCGTCAGTCCCCATTTTCGCTTTCAGCAGACTTGCCGGAGGAATCCATTGCACTGCGGCAATTAACCAGCTTCTGAACTCATGGGGAAAAATAACTAGGGAGTTAGAAATAGCTGACCATCAACAGCATTGTGAATTCCACCAATGTACCTCAAACTCATATCCGGTTGTTCTCTTTCTCATTTAAGTCCGTTGCCCGTCGGACGGGGCTTGTCCGAGCATTTGCGGTGGCCTCCTTCTCACTTGCGGATTCACTCGCGAGATGGGAGTTCCTGTCTCTCAAGGGGTTGCTTACAACAGTCGTTGGTTTCATCGCCCGCGGTAACTTCAGGGGAATGTCAGGCTCAATTGCGTTGTCCATTGGCCTTGGCGCTTCATTGCTCTCTGGCTGAGCGGACGCCAGAGGTGCTGCCGGAACAAGTTGGATTTCTGACTTGCGCCATTTCTTCCTCTGGCCCGGCCTGGGCGCATTGCACTTGACCTGCATTAAGAGTTCAGAAACAGCTGGTGAAGAAATTGCAAAGTAAAAAGCTTGATGTTGGAAAAATTGTCTGACAGATAGAAGTAGTAATTGTTTCTAATTGACAACACTTCCGAATAATTTTTAAAATTTTGCTTTTGTAGACAAACCAATAAGCTCAATCATAAATCATTTTCAGAAAAGGGGAAAAAAAACACCCTCAAACAATACAGAACTAAGAGAATATTCAGTAGCAGTCATGTAAAAGTCTAAGATATCAAAGAACACAAAGTTGTTAAGAAAAAGAAACTGCTTTGAATTCAAGTATTTTTTGTAGCTGAATTAGCATTGTCTTCATCCTGATTGGTTTTTCAATGAAAAGTATTAAAAAAAAATCCCAACATAAACATCTGCTGATGCAGTGTCAAGGACCCCTCTTTGGAATAATGTTTTCCCATTTGCACTTCATGTAAAAGTCTACACAGGAAAAAAGAATCAAATGGTGTTTTCCTAGCTGATTTTTTCTTTTCCTTCTCTCATTGCCCAACAAGGAGGGACTTTGTCACCCATCAGCTTGTGGCACATCTTCCCAACAAAAAAAAAATGCCTCCAGACTGGCAAGTCTATTGGACTTTCCACAGCAATGGAGGAAAATGCATGGGGAGTAATTTTGGGAAACTAGTATAAATTTATGGAGAGAGAGAGAGAGAGAGAGAGAGAGAGAGAGAGAGGGAGGGAGAACTAGCATTAGAAGATAAAATGATTTGGCATGCCAAGATTCATAAAATAAACACATACCACCGTATTGCCAATATCTGATAGGGGCCTTCTTTGCTGTGTATCACCGTCTTTCAACTCAACAGGCTTCTCACTCAGTGCGCTCTGAAGTAGTATGGCACCATGTGAAGCAAGTACCTTGTTGTTCTCAGAGTCATCGGTGCCAACTGAGTCAGGCGACATACCAATCCCGCCACCTTCAGATATATCTGTCTCTGGTGAGCCGTCTGCGTCCTTCTTATTCATGTTGCTGCCTTCTCTATTAGCACACTTACTGGGTTTACAACTGCAAGTTTGCCCACATGTTTTACTTGAAGACCGGCATTCGCATTTTCCAGTTTTGCATGAAGAGTTCTTGCTGCAGGAACAACAGATGCTGGATGCAGACTTCTCATTCTTGGTGATTGCTTCCATGTCGGTCAAGTTCTCTGGATTCAAGCTTTCCGGATTCGTGGCATCCTCTTGAACAGATGCAATGGCTTGGTGAGCTCCTATTTTAGATCCCCTCTTCTTTGCATTTAGCTTTCCAGACTCTACCCAATCACCATCATCGTCATCATAACCAGCATCATCCTGGTCAGATCTATCGGAATCTGATGTGTCCATGTCCTCCAAATCCCCGATATTTCCGACATAGCCGCAAATCTGGGAGCTCCGTGGACCCTTACAAAATATGGAGAACAGATGAATAAATTGAAAGCAAGTGATAACAAAACCAAGTATATTGGCGAATGATGAGAAAAAGGATGAAGAAAAGCAAATGGCCAGAGCATTGGTGACATATAAGTGAGCCCTGCTGAGGATGCTTGCAGTCACAGGCACACATGTCACTATGACATTCATGCAAGATCTGCATTTTTCATTAGGGGGGACAATGTGCATATGACATGTTCAGAGTACAAGGGCAGCCAACCTGCTAAGTGCATCAGGCTATTTTAGGGCCAAGGAACATACATTTTGATCTGGCCTGATGAAACAATACAGATCTCACACACATGCCACTAGCAACTAGTCCAAGAGTAAGATTCCTTCTCATCCTAATTGCCTTCAGACCTTTCATTTACAAAGAACAACAGCAACAAGGCAGGCCATATATTGTAAAATGGAATTATAACAGGGTAGCAACTAAGGTATTCCATAACAGTAACGGAGGCTGTAACAGCCACCACCGTTATTGTTTACAGCCCCCTTTTAAAAGCAAAGAAAAGAAAATCTGGTATGGGACATTACAGGCCATTTTTTTCTATAGCGGTTGTTATGTGTAACAGTTACCAGAATTGCTATTATGTAACCATTTTGGCATACCATGGTAGCAACTGTTAAAGTCAACAATTGTCTACTTCACATGCATTGATATTTTTTAACAGATGGCTAACTTGACCCCAAATAATAGTTGTTAAGACCGTATGGATGGGATCATGTTTGTAAAATTCAAATGCTACCATATGTTCCTTTACTCTCACGCTGGACTCTTAATTCTATCGTTAATGGAATTTATTAAAAGAGGCAATCTCTCTAAGAGTACCATCTTTCACCAACAAGTCACCTATGTCTATCTTCTCTCACCTGGGACCTTTAGAGACACATCCTATTGGAAGCTAGAAAATTTGGACGTGCTCTGGCTCATGACACCAGAGAGGAATTGTATGGTCATGCAGTTTGCTGATGCACAGTATTCCACACATGCTAGGTCCATTGTTTGATGATCCAGTTTGCTGATCCGAGCCCCAAGTTTTAAAGTATCATCCAAAATCAGTACATATCAGTCACATACCTGTATTGGCCATAAAATATGGGGGCGTTGGCCCGAAACAAGTGATAGAGGGTGATACGGGGCGATATAACCCTGTACTGGTGGTGAACGTACAGTATACCAAAGCCAAATTTTAAACCTTGGACTAACAAGCCCCACTAAATCCAGATGCTCTGAGCTCCTGATGGTATCCCAGATTGGAAGATCCTAACCATTCCCCCGAAGGCCTACAAATAGTCATAAAAGTAAGGGGTTCCATGTCTGGGAGATCTGACAGCATCCACTACACACTATTGGGTCCATCAGATCAATGATCTGAATCAGCAAACCAAATGCCGAACAGGTGCATAACATCGCGAATCAGAAAGTTGTATGTTTGCTGAGGTGTTGACCCGAATAATACCTCGCAATAGGATGTTTGAACTCTAAGACTGACAAATTTTCTGCCTATTGAAGATTGTCTCGAAGAATATGAGAAAATGGTCCTGAATACTAACCCAGTGAGAATTCATCAATACAGAAATGGACCCATGTCAGAATTTTTGCACAACAAAATGTCTTTGGATCCAAATATCAGTGAAAAATGAGAGAGAGCGAGAGGGGGGGTGCAAAAATACCTTGCGCAGGTCATAGGGTCGCTTTTCATCCCCAATAATTGAGAATTGAGATGTAGCACTTCCTGTCAAAACATTCTTCGATGCTAATCTCTGTTCCAATTTAAAAACAGAAAGACTGGTCAACTCATCAAAGAGGTAAAATCAATCTATAGAGCGAGGTCAAAATGAACTAACCCGCATCTTCTCTTGTTTATGCATTTCAGCTATCTGCACTTCCATCTGCCTAACTAAGCTGTTCAGTCTAACCACCTTTTCTTTCAAGTCTTTTATCCCCAAATCCTTCTCCCTGCAATCCACCTCTTTATCTCGTAACTGGCACCTGATAAAATCATGGGAAAAAGGAAATAAAATGTTAGAATGGTATTAGGATGGTAGTGGTACTATGAATAATGCAAAATGTGTCAACACTTGACCCTATCTCATGGATGCCTCTTATCAGTCTCAAGCAAAGCATAAAGTACTCATGGACACCCATGCAAGTATATTTGCGCACACATAATAGTTTCATGAAAGTATGTCTAAGATTGACTCCCAATTCACAGTTTCTTGAAAGTGTGTGCAGTTGGATAACTTGATGTGGGAGATTTTGGGGTCACTCCCAAACAAAATGGACCCACCATACAAGTTTGGTCACTAAAATTTGAGCACCACATGAACAGCTTGTCTGGGCAAACAAAAGCTAAATTGCATGTTGTGTTCTTCATCAATATTGGATGCCTCAAAAAGGTTGAATGCAAGTGAAAGGTGAAGGAATAAAATACAGCACCCAAACTTTCCCAATCAAGAAATCAACCTGATTGGCGCAAAAGTTCTACATGTAGCACAAATCAAAACCTAACACAAGAAATAACTAGAAATGTAAATCCTAGATCAATTTCTTGTTTTTGAAATAATGTTTTCAAAAAGTGCAAGTACCTTGAGGATGATAGCAAGTTGAACAAATAGTTCATCAGGTTTTTTGCCTCAGAAAGTGATCGAACTTGATTCCAGCGACCCCTGCCACTAAAGATACGCTCTCGCTCCTCCGCTTCTGATAATTGCGACGCCATGGATACAAGGGTGCTAGACGAAGTAGCCAGCATATTTTCAAGTGCAAAAATCCTGGAATTTCTTGCACCAGGAGACATTGTCTGGGGGCTGTTACTGCAGTTGAGCACTACTATTTAGAACATCCAAAATACCTTATATTATATGGAAAAACAACACAGAAGCACATGAATGAAATGACACAAAATCATACAACTAACCTCATAGTTTTCTGCTTGAGCATTTCAGATTCTTCCTTAAGCTTTGCTACCTCCTTAGCCATTGCCGCCCTCCTGGTAAGAGGATGGAAGACATTAAATTTTGAGGTTTTACATCAATCATTAGAGTGAGTAGCATGGTTATTAGGACACCATGCCCCAATTAGGATTCCCCAACAAATGCATCAAGGCTCATTTCATGAATAAAGATCTAGGAATGCAAATACAAGAAACGGTGCACAAGTGCGAACTAAAACTAAGAAATTACTCCATGAAAGAGCTACTTGTTCTTGGCTAGAGGGTACATATCAAAAGAATATAAGAATTTAAACGGAAAAAAAATAATAATAATAACTCATTAAGATAATAATATCCATGGCCTTACGATTCCATTTGTCGCTCATATTCTGACCGAACTTCATGCACGCGAACCATGACCTCAAGCTCATGTTCAATAGCTTGCATTAGAGCCTATTCATTGCAACCAATTCACCAGTATTAGTGCCTTCCCATTGCAAAATAATGCATATCAATACGAAGTTAATGGGTTTCAAACTTGCATGAATAAAAATTTCAAATTCATAAACTAAGTAAACACAAGGCAATAACAAATATAAATAATTACGTAATATGATATATGACAAAATGATAGAGTTTCATGTTTTCGTACCTGCATACCCGGACCATTCCCATTGCCAACACCTGTACACCAACAAAAGGTTATGAGAACTGAGAATTATAAACATTGTGCGGAAATATGAATTGCAATGAAATATAGTACAGTGCCCATACCAGATGTTTCGCGGGAAGAAGCCTTCCTTGATTCTAGTAACTCTTTTAGCCTTTTAGTAGCCATGGAAGCTTCTTCAGTCTTTCGTTGCAAAACCTAAAATGATAGAGAGTGTTAGTCAAAGTCATGTAATGGTAGCTATAACTTAGGATGAATGAATAACAAGAATTTACCATCTTTTGCCTCTGATTCAACGCCAAGAGCTTATGCATCTCATATTCATTTCGCCTTCCTTCCTTCTTGAGCTATATAGATAGAAAATGTTCAAGTTTCAAAAAGATAACACCAATAATATGGACCAAAACAATATGTAACAAAAAGCTTCGAAAGGCATGAATCATCCTGGGCATGATTGAATTGAAAGGGATGACATGAGACCAACTTTCAGTGGATTTGATATAGAAACAATCGTATCTTGATGCATCAAGAGATAAGTACTCTACTAATGCACCATTTTCAAATAGGTCTCTAGGTTGGGAGATTGGACAATTGATTGGCCCCACTTTAGATGGGAGATGCTCCAAAAAAATCTCCAATCGTAAGATTCAAACCTTTCTATTAGTGCAAATAAGAAAATGAAACATAGCAACATACTGGAGAAACACTAGAAATAAGAGTGGAACCCATCAGATCAGAGGTTGATCACCAAACCATGAGCACCACTTGTACATAATGAACACATCACACTGTGATATATCAAGCGTGATGTATCAAGACCATATAATTCCGCATATGCAACAACAAATAAAAAAAACATGAAGTTACAGAATTGTAAGATGCATATATACCTGGAGAACTTCTTTCTCCCTTGAAGCCTTCCATGCCCTAAATTGTTCAGATTCCTGCTTGATTTTATGTTGCAATTGAACCTAGATAGCGCATGTTAAGTTATTAAAAGAGACAGATGGAATATAGAAAATGTTCATTCATTGGAGCAAAATTCCTCTAGCATGAAGACGAACCTTTTGAGTTTTTATTCTCTGAATCTCATCGTGAAGCCGTTTTGCTGCTTCATCACTTTTTTGTTTTTGCCTCAAGAGTTGAGACTGTGCTTCTTGCTTTCTCTTTAACTCTGAGACCTGCAAATACAAAAGCTGTCAGAAGTAGATAGGATGGCAAAAAGGTATAGCAATTGTTGACTAACCTGAGATTCAAGAAAGTTCAACTTCTGAATATAATCATCCCTAAGCTTTTGAGCACCATCATCAGAAGTAGATGAAATATTGGCAAGATTGCAACGCAGATCCTCAATCTCTTTCTGTAATCAAGGAATATAGATAATAAAGCATGCATGATTCTATACTGGAAGCACAAAAACAAGCAGTGGAAATAGGAAAGTTACCAGCAAAACTTTTTTTTCCTGCTCCAACTCAAGTAATTTCTTCTCATAGTGTTGCTTAAGCACTGATGTATCAACCTTTGAAAAGCGTTTCATTTCCGCCTTCCATAAACAAAAGAAATTACAACATGAGAAAGGAATCTACACCTGTTGTATAAATACAATTTGAACACTCAAAAAGGCATACACGCTGCATTTGTAAAGCATTTCCAAGTTATTTTTCTTAATAAGAAGGAGAATTAGAAATAACATCCAGCTACACTGTTACTGTATACCCCCATTTGCATCCTTTTGCTATCTGTTGCAAATAATGGCAAAGTTTTCGTTCATTCTTTTATAACTAAAATATATGACAAAAAAGGTGTTTGAAAGTATCACAAAGATCGTTACAAAGTTCAGTTGACTCTGGACTTTAACAAGAATTACTTGTATATCCCCATTTACATCCTTTTGCCATTTGTTGCAAATAGTGACCAAGTTTTCATTCATTCTTGTATAACTAAAATATATGACAAAAAAGGTGTTTGAAAGTATCACACAGACCATTACAAAGTTCAGTTAACTCTAGACATTAACAAGAATTAGTAAGACATTCATCAGCAGACTGCATCTTCAGTTAATATTGATCAGGACTCCCAATGAAGGCAAAATTAGAAATACACTAGAATGATGGCAGATGATAAAACATTTTGGAGAAGAAGAGAAATTTTTATAAATTTAGGAACACAGAGACAGTGAAATGAAAACAAAGTTTACAAGAATTTTCTGCAATCATTCATCATTCAGAAATGATGTGCTTTTTTAACTATAAAAGAAGACTAATAAAAAGAAGGAACAAATTGATGCTCACGCATGATTAGTGTGTAAGCCATGATTTTAAATGCAGGTGAAAGATAAGAAAAGGGAGAAATAAGAAGAAAAAAAAACAATTGAGAAATGCATAGATGGTAGTGCGAAGAGGATTTAGACTTTTGTTTCTCACAGCAGACATGCCAATGGTACACACGTGTGAGATCCAGCCCATTCCTTAAGAGGGGCCCGTCATGAACATGCCCTGACCTAAATTAACCAAATTGCTAAGAACGGCATGTTTATTTTTATATATCTATATGTATGTGGTGTGTGTGTGTGTGTGTGTGTGTAGACAAGATTGTTGTTTGAGGCCACCCAAAAAAGAAGCCGCATTTTGAAACAAATTTTCAATATGAATTAATCACCATATCTTGAGGAAAATAAAACAGCATACCTCTTTCTGCTCAAGTCTTTTGTCCAATTCTTGAAGTTCCTTATCCAACTTATCTTGTAGAGAAGAATGTTCTAGCTCCTTCTCGACTACGTCTTCATCACCTGTGCACATTTGTCGAAGATCATTGCAATCAATTTGAAGTTCAAACTTTACAAATTGCTCCCTTAGCCAATTGCAATCATGTATTTTCAAGCCCAATAGGGAACCACTGACCAAAATAATGTTTCATAACATTTGATAAATGTGAATGAACATGGATAATGATGTGGACACGTATTCGTGGCCTACTCAGACAGTTTGAATTGCATTACCCATGGCTTAGTCCCATGAGACACATGAGACAAGAGAGGTAAAGTGGAACATTTTTGTAAATTGTGGAGTTTAATGGGTGTTTTTGCAATTTCCTTCTAGTGTTAGTTAGTTGTTAGTTGCTAGTTCGGGACTTACAAGGTTAGTTAGAGTTAGTTTTAGATTGTTGGGGTTGGTTGTGAATTGCAATTAGCAACTAATAACCAAGGACTGGTTAGTGAATAATAAGGGGATTACAAGAGTTTTTTATGATTAGTTGTACAAGGTCTATGAAGGGGGAATTCTCTAGAATTTCATGTAGATTTGGCATTTGTAATAGAAACTAGGAGAAATTTGAAAAGAGGGGGCTTGCTTTTTCCATTTTTTAGTGTGTTTGGATGCTAGATTGCATTCCATTTCACTTAAATCCCCAAATATTCCCTCTTTCTTCCTGTTCTAGTTACAAAGCAACACTCCTCCAAAATCTACAAGTGATCCAGTTGCATTACATATCTTATGATCTAGGTGTAGATAACTATACTTTTTAATGAAGGTCATTGACATCTAATATTAACAAGTGGATAAGTCATCCCACTAAAAAATGCATAGATAATAGATTTTTAAAAATTATAAAAAAAATTAAGAAATCGAGTAAAAGATTAAAATTGTATTTTGAGCTTGCTAGCTTTGAAACGAGAAGAGTGGAAATGCATTTCCATGGAAAGACCATATCACTTAATTGGGGGTTCGATGAAATCAGCCCATTCCACAGAATATATACCCTCAAATAATTTCCATTTCTCACTAAAGTTTTAGAATGAGATTTCATTTCCACAATGGGGGGCAAGCCAGTCCCACCCACCATGATAATGATGCCACCTTCCTCATCTCCATTTCCACAATTGATGACCCATGCTTATTTTGGATTTCTTAATCCAGCTGGCGGCCATTAAATCAGGTACATTCCCCCTGCAATTATGATCCTTTGTAATTATTTTTTTGTAAATTGTGACATAGAGAAATGGCCGTTGATATTCATATTCAAAAGCGAATGACCTCATGAAGCACAACAAACATGTTTAAGAATCTTTTTGAATGATAGGCTGTGTAGTCCATCTATTAATCTTTAGTATTTTTTTTCAAATTATTGTATTCAAAAACCATGTTCAACATATGATTTTGAATACTAGGTGATTAAGGACTTGGTCAATCATTTGTAATTCTATTTCGAAAATCTTGCATTAGAGAATGTGAGTGCCGATCTTCGTATTCGAAAGCCACTGAACTCATGAAATGGCACGGCCAATTTCAAGCATATTTTTGAGAACTATGGTGTGGTTAAGCTATTTGTCGATATTCTAAAACATTTTTCTTAAGAATATTGGATTTTTTTTTTCACTTCAAAATGATGTATTCGATGGTCATTAAATTCATCCAATGCAACAGCCATGTTCAGGGATTTTTTATTGTGAAATAAGAAGAGGAGAAGGAAAGAGATAAGAATGTAGAAGAAGAACGTGAGAAGGGAGAGTCATTATCTCCCCCACCTTAAAGTTGTATTTATAGAAAAGATTAAGAGAAGATAATTTACAATAGGAGTCTTTAAGGGGAAAAAAAAAAAAAAGCTAAAAAAATGTATTAGAGGATCTAATCCTAATCCTAGACATATATGGTACTCCACATGTGTAAATAAATCTGTGTGCACCAGAGGTGTACGCTAATCTGCATATGTCAACATTTATAAATGATTTCATGTGGTCAATCTATTTGTTTTTCTTCATATTCCATTTACCGGATTAATCAAAATGCAGACCGGGGGGGGGTGTAAATTGATTCAAACACGAAGTGGGCAATTTTTTGAAACCACGATAGTCAGGACCCATAACTGGACAAACTAATCCACCAATAAACTACTTGTAAAATTGGCTCAGTATATCTAAAACTGAGAACCATCACTTGCCCAATCCAATTTCATTTTCTTACATGCCACATGTACAGATTTGTGCTTAATCACCCATCACATTCTGCTATAAAAATATCTCATTTACCTTTCAAAAGAAAAAAAAATATTTAACCTCACAAAAAAAAATACCTCATTTGTAATCATCGTATCTGATCCAATTCTTCAAATTAAAGCCCAAACATGTATTTTTGTCCCACTCTTTATGTCGCACACATTTAGGTCTGAAGACCAAAATTCATCTATTACCATTTTAGAACTTGGTAGACTACAACTGTTTTAATGGTGAGCAATGATGAACATGGAATTAAGGTATACAAGGACAACAATGTAGGTTAAGACGAAGAAAAAATTTTAGGAGTAATTGTAACTATTGTTTCCATGGCTACTTCTATGGCTGCAGCTTCTACCAATGAATTAGGACACATGTGCCGAGGAAGCACATCCAAAATAGAGACATTTGAAAACTGGAGTTCATAGACACTCAAAATTACAATGATATGCTAGAAAATTGAGTAAAATCTTGTTAGAACGATTTCAAAATTATTAGACAACTGCTAATGGCTAGCGCAATTTTGGTTGGATAACTAAAATGAGTAGACTGACACAAGAAATGTTGTATGCATCAAGTACTTTTTCCTCTTCAGTAAGTATTACATGTAGTAATAAATTCCAAATAAATATGTAGTTTGTCTACCAATTGTCATAAACTGCAAACAGGGCCACAAAAATGAGAGACCTTTCGAGAACCAGCCAACAAAGAACTTTGAAGAATATGTATGGATTGCGGCAATGACCAAGCCGATGAAACCAGTCCACAGATGGGGACCGAATATCAGTTCAATGTGGTCCTTGGCGCTGGTGATTCTCGACCAAATACTGAGTTCCAGGATGCAAACAGTTCTCACTCACCTTGGAGACAACACAAACATGGAATCAGCTTGCATCAGTTCCACCCATGAATTTCCCTACAGTCAGTTTTCCAATGGTGGTATCAAGAGTTGGCTGGAAGGACAGTACCATAGGCATCCAAGTTGCGAGGGAAGTCCACGGAGATATAGAAGAAAACTTAGGTTAGGGAGCACATTGCCTCCTCACTTGCATGTCTTACATTGCTTGCTAACAAGATAGCTAACCAGATCAGGATCAGATGCTCCGAGTATACGAAGCATACTAGAGTGTTGATTAAAGCATTGTATTGTGCAAGGTTGCAGTGCTCAGTCAGGGTAAACTTTTGGAAGGTTGTAAAATAATCATAAAAGACAAGCAGTTTGTTGCTTTGTTCCTTTACCTGATGAGATTATGAGGCAGAAATAATTGGTTATGATATTCGTGGAGTAGAGGTGCCATGTGGAACATGGTTTTGACCAGGTTGAGTGGTTGACTACTAATGTTGTAATGTTGGGCTCATGTGGAGTCCCCTTTCTAGTTTATTTTGGTATATATGTTGCCTCGGACACCCCTCCTTTTTGGAAATTATATTCTCAATTAGATGGCTTCTTTACATGTTTGTATAATTGGACATGGTTGCCCACATACACCCTTCAGTTAGTCTTCTAATTTTGGGTTGTACAGATAAGCATCAAAACTAGGCTGATAATATATTTAAGTTGCGTGTTTGATGATATTTGTTCATATATGAATGATTTAAATGTATTGATGTTATACAGGTTTGTTTGATTTTCTATTCAGTAATGGTGCAAAGAAGGTTTTACACCATCCTAAGTGGGTGTAAACAGGCATACACACCACATGGAAGGCCTGTCATGGACACAGGTAAACAGGTTCTGGAGCCTGTTTTTTAGGCTTGCAAACCAAGGAAGAGGCTTGTTGGGTATGCATCATCAAAGTGCATATGTTGAAGCCAAACAAGGTGATGGTTCTTCAACCCCTATCGAATTTGTGTTTCATGTAGATGTAAGAGCTGTCGCCATATGGAGTTGTTGACTGCTGCGATAATCTTCAGAATTGTCACTATCAGGTTATTGTGTGTTGCAAATAGCTCTAACCTGAGTAAAGAACGCCGCTTTTTTGTCAGGTTATGAGTGATGAATACTTGTGCCCATTTTGCTAATGTAAGATTTTTTATTGTATACATGATCACAGGCATAATCTAACTTGCTTACAGGTGCTAATTTTGTGACATTTGAAGGTGAACAGATTTTGGGATGCAAACTGTATGACTAACAATGTGCTAATGTCGAATTTGCTTCTTTGTTTGAAATGTGTTTTGTTCCCCCTTCTTGTAATACATCTGTATGCAGGGATTTCTGACTTAGATGGTCCCTATATAATTATGAGAAAAACAAAAATGACATCATGACAGGTTACTACGTTAGTGTTTTCTACTTTGACATGTGGATATGGAAAGACTTCCAAACAGTCGATTTCCATTTCGACGTAATTCTTTGAAACCATATTTTTTTGAGAAATTTGTCCAGGCTCCCAAACAGGGCGTTAATGCACCAATCTTAGTTTGAATATGGATAATGAAGTGATGTAAACATCTATTCAAAAAAAAAAAGTGAAGCAATCTAGATGTGATAAGCCTACAGAAGTTTACCAGATATTTCAATAGCTTTTTCATCGCCAAGAGGAGAAAAATCATAAAGACCTGTCAGATGTGCTTCTCTAGGGCGGAGCCCATCATCCTCTAAATCAAAACAATCCATTAAACTATTGCGTTTAGAACCATTCAAGCTTCGCAGCCTCTGCAGCTCTCCTTCTAATTCCTGAATCTTTGACACATAAGTCTTCAATAAATCAAAATCCTGTAACAGCACATTAAGAAATTAAAACAGCAACAAAAGAATTTTTTATAAATGAAAATTCAATAGTTGCAGTAGTGTGCTAAAAAACTAAGAAGAAACCACTTGGAGCAAACCTGCTTCCCCTCAGCATTATCAATCTCATCCCAAGGTTTTCCATTTCGAGCTGATTCAATTTTCATTATCAGCTTGTCTTTATCAACCTGATATAACCATAAATGACTAAGCTTAGAAGTTGACTTGAATATGGTAGTGAAGAATGGACAAACTTGCTCTAAAATGACTAAATAGAATTTACATAAGAAAAAGATATAAAAACTCATATCAAACAAGCTCCATGGATGTATAGGAATGGAACAAATATATTAAAACATAAAAACTTGTAGCAAAGAACAAACCCCATAGATGTATATGAATGAGTAGTGTATGCACCACAAAGGCTATGACCTCTTCCTTACATAACCCATCTTAAAATACAAAAAAAAAAAAAAACGAATTTGATTATCTGGTTTAAAGAAACTTCATTAAAATATCCTCTATTGTGGCTAATAAAAGTTGGAGAAAATGTGCAGTTGTTTCAGTTTGTTTGGTTTCAAAACATGACATGGAAACAAGGCAGTTGTTTTGCTTTCAAAACATGACATGAAAACAACCAGATTCATCCATGCAGTCTAGAAAGTAAACTAAAATGAATCAATCAATAGTTTAAACCAATTGAGTAAACCTGAGCATCTATAGCACGCTGTTTTAAATGTTCACAAGTGTTTCGATGTTCTAGAAGGGCTTGGTGTAGTTCAGCATTGCTAGCTTCAAGCATCGAGTTCTTGTGCCTGAGAACCTAAGAAAGACAAAGAATGCATCCATAAGTTTTGTTTCCATATACTAAGTAGCACTTTGTGACATCTCCATTACAGATTTTACCTGTAGTTCCTCAAAAGGAGCAGCGCCTTCACCACGAAAGTAAAGGAGCTCAGCTTGCAATTGCTCGATTTGGCTCCGCATTCTTTGCATTTGTGCTGCCATTGGATCGCGATTTATCTACATACAAAAGAAAGCAACAAGGACTCAATATGTTACAAGAGAAAGAAACCAGCTTCCTATTATGAAAGTAAACTTACGATTGCTTTATTTTGGATGTTGCGAGCACGATTAGCATACTTCAAAGTATTCAATGTCTCCTCAGCATTAGTGTCCGCTGGGCTAACACAAGCTACCATAAAAATGTATTGTCAAAACAAGCAGCAAGATGCCAAATTTCATAAAAATAACACAAGAAACCAAAAATAAATGTAGAAATGAAATTCTTTCTTAGCAATTAATTATAATAAAAATATTAAAGCAGCTCACCAATCATCACAGTCCTGCTATTTCCCCCTAAAGAATCCTGAAAAAGAATAATAAATATCTTCTCAACATCAATGGCAAGCAACATCACAATTAAGGCAAGACGACCCAATTGTTGGTCGCTTTGAGTGGAAGGTAAACGCAAAGTAAACAAACTGGATATCCTTGCCTGCAATAGGCGAGTCAGCTTGCTGTCACGATATGGAACATGACCTCCTTCCTTTCTCTTTTTCTCATCACCCAAAGCACTGATTACATTGCCGAGAGCTAGCAATCCTCTGTTGATATGAATACCTAAGAATTCAAAAACTATCTTCCATTAGCCGACAACTTAAGAAATCAAGGGTCTGTGTTGATAAGGGATCTTGCAAAGTCAAGATTCCATTAGATCCACCACACTAACAGTGTTTTGCCCTACTTAATTGCATTTATGGGCATACTAAGTGTTTTCTACTAACACTCCCAAAAACACAATTGTGTGGAGGAAAGATCTCCTACCCCAACAGACTCTATAATATAATAAACAAGTCTTTTACATGTACATAGGTTAACCTTCTTTGAATCGTAATCCATCTGCTCCTGTACGCTTTGCGCGTTCAGAACCAGCTAGATCCACCAAATGAAGCTTCGCACATAGAATGTCATCACCAACTTCATCGCTATTCGCTACTGCTTTCATGCAACTAGTGCTTTTTTTTTGCTCCATGGAAATTGTAAAGATAGCATGGGAACGACTACAAGCAAACAAAAAAGGAAACAGAAGATATATATAAAAAAAAAATGCAAATGATATACAACCACCAAATCTTTCGATATCTTACAACCTTACTAATAAAAATGTAGTCCAGGGAAAACTTGTAGGGAATGCAGGAGAAAAAATGCAGGCATTTTGTAGCCATGTTGTTGGCTTAATAGGCAAAGCAACTAGGGATTGCAATAGTAATCATTAGTCTTTATATGTGTAAAATGAATGCAATACAAGCACCATTAGAGCAACCAAATTTCAACTTTGTACCATCTTCTAACAAAAACAATATATTGTCCACAAAAGACTTGCAGCACAATGGAGGGGGGAAAAATCTGAGTACTATGGTGCCAACAAGGCTTGACACAACCAGGGTTTGCACTAGTAATTATTAGTTCTTATAAATGTAAAATAAGCACACACAGAAGAAAAAAAAAAGCAGCGTGCCCCAATTAAAACATGATGGACAGCATAGTATCAAAATAGTCAAGCTGTTCCAGTTTCTAAATAAACACAAACCGACGTGACTAATTTTATTGACTAGCAAAACCAAATTGCAATAAGCCATTGTAATAAACCACAAACCAATCTGAGAATTCAACCGAGTTCATCCAGCCTGAGTGGAGTCGCCTTTCCAATTTGCTGAAAGTTTTGGAAAAGCATAAAAACCACCCAAACTGTTTTAAACCAGTATGAACCATCAGTTGAAGTACTATGAGTTGCATGTTTATAAGACTAAATTTAACAACTCATCACAATAACATCATAGTCCAAATTAGTTCAAACCAACATAGAACAAACCACATTGGACCAAAATGTCCATTTCACTGGTTAGACATTGTATGGTTCAATATATCCCACATTTCTTGAGTGTCCATTAGGCTGCATTGGGAAGTGAACTCACAAACAACTCCAGCAGAAGATTTCAGCACTGAAGGTGTTGGCTTTATAAACGCACAGAAAGTGCAATATGAATTGAACAGGCCACAGCCACTTCATCAAAACAGCCCCAAATCATAATTCCCCATGTTTTAGTAGGGACTTAAAACAAGCCAAAATCTGAGTTATGCAATTTTCTTCGAAAACTTTTTTCTGCTCAACCACAATTTCAAAACACTAAGTGCCTGTTTGAAATGATGTATTTCATGGTAATTGTAGTGTATTTTACCTTTTTCTGCATTTATTATTTTCCAAAGATATTTGAAGGCGGTACAACAGCAACTTTTTTTTTACAGAAAATGAGATGGGCATCTGTGGGTCCCACCATGTCGTACATGTTTTATCCATGCCATCCATTCATTTGGCCATATCATTCTAGAGTATGCCTTAAAAGATGACATGGACCCAAAGCTTAACTGGACCACATCACAGGAAGAACATTTTAAATGGTTAGCATTCAATTTCCACTGTTTTTTAGTGTGGTCCACTTGAGCTTTGAATATGCCTCATTTTTTGGCCCACTCCCTAAAATGATATCTACTAATGAATGGATGGCATGGATACAACACATATCTCATGATGGGGCCCATCGTGTTTTGGCTTCGCATTCTGTGTCATGTAATGAAGGCAAGTCCTCCTTACTTTCAAACATGGTGGTGTATGCATTTATTGATGATGTGAGAGAAAATACATGTAAATACATGTAATTACACCATTTCAAACAGGCCCTAAAGGAATCGTTACCGATTCTCAATTACCAATTTAAGCGAGATTTACTTTTAAATAAATACCATGGCTATGCCTGTAAAATACTAGAACAAATGAAGCTTGAGTGAATTTTGAGTTTCTAGAGAAATGTTGGTGCAGTACCTATATTTAACCTCTAATGCAATTTACACAAATCATTTCTAAACTAAGCAAATCACTATGATAATGAAGTATAAGAGCAAAATAAGAATATTGTTGTAAAGCACGATTTTAGTTAGAAATGTCAACCTAGATTGGCTATTCATGTTCGTGCTTCCAGTAGCACGAGATAAAGAACCTCGAGCCAAATATGTTGCCATTTCCTCTTTTGACGTAACTTCTGCCTCTGTAACTCCAGCAAGAGTTATCCCACCATTCACGGTCTCTCTAATTTGAATAGGAACCCTCGCAGGAATGGCAGGCTTGGCTAGAGAAGCCCCTTCACTTTTCAAAGATGAATGTAAGCTCTGGTCGAGCAAATCGAACACTTCTTCCTTGAAAATCTGTTAATAAACAAGTACCTCAAATAAGTTACCCAGCACAAGGAAATAAGATGACTTCTGATAAAAGAAAATGAAAAGGGGCAACTAAGCAAGGAAGAAAGAAAGTGGTGATACAGTGGCTTTAATTATATATTACCAAGGTAGCACGTGCAATGCATGTAGAGGGATGATTTGCAAACCATCAGAGGGGAGAGGAAAGCAGGTTTCTTTCAGTGTGCTAAACTGATGGTGATAATCAACCACCATTTCAAAAATGGTGGAAACTCTTCAACCATACACATGGTGTGGTTGTGCAGAAATCCAGACAACCAAAATCGCTAATCTAATAGTGGATGGACGTAGCTAAAACTACACTAGGAACATGAAAGTTACCATTTGATTTTGCCCTTGGAACTTGGATCCTTACTATTTTACTTGTAGCTATCCATTTGATAGCCATGGGTCAAGATAGCTTGATCAACCTATTTTAGCAGCATGCACCAGCCATAATGCACCATCAATTTGAATGGTTTGGACGACCAAACATGAGAGCAGTGTGTGAGGAGATAAGTCACTGTTATTTTCAAGATGGTGGTAAACCATTGTAGGAATCCAGCCTGGCAGAGAAAGCACATCAATTGGAGGCTTCACCTTAATTCTGCAAATGCCCGTTTACTTTGAATTAAAACCCTAACCATCCCGTGCCCTATAATAATCATAGCTTTAGCATTTTAAAAAGTAATTTCGTGCAATTTTGCCACTAGCTACTCATGATATATATGGTAGAGATGAAGAACAAAGGCTGAAAACTCCAATGATCAGAAAGGATTCATCTCACAACTTTCCTAAGATATATGAAATTAAAAAGAAAAAAATGATCATGTGAAAATTTCATACGTTATAGTTCCATCAAATAATTAGTGTCCTAAAGAAGATATTAAAGATAGAACATATTCAGACATAAAGAAATTGGAGAGCATCTTACCTCAATAAATGAGACTCGGATGAGAAACTCCGTGTTGTCTTTCAATTCCTCTATCTTTGCAAATATCGTTTCCATGACTTTTGGTATAATGCCGCCACTATTAGCTTCTCCTGTGTAATTAGTCCCCATTGTGTATGTCTTTCCTGAACCAGTCTACACCAAGAGGTGATAAAACGTTGTCAGTTCATCAACAAAATAAAATCTACGTTTTAGAAATATGAAGAAAACAGCTCTTTGAAAGTAGATATGGGAACTTAGGAACTGAGTTGGAAAATAGTGATGAAACACACCTGCCCATAAGCAAGAACTGTAGCATTATAACCATGGAATAAAGAATCAACTAATGGAGCAACACAACTATCATATATAGCAGAATTTGGAGAGCAGCTGCTTCCGAATACATGGTCAAATGTGAAAGCATGAGTCCCTATTTGAACCTGTGTATCAGAAACACCCAAGCAACAATAAGAAGAAGAAGAAATTCTAGCCAATGTAATGGACTTATTGCAAAACATAAATCTTACTCAAAAGCCAAAAGAAATTCTTTCTTGAAATATGAATGGCCATACAGCCTTAACGTAATCCCTAATAACAATTTACTTTGAAACATAACACCCATCAAATAATAATAATAATAATAAATAAATAAATAAAATCGGGATTTTTCTAACCCAATAGATTTTAAAGGTCAAAGCCAACGGAACAGATGTAATCAGCTTGCAAGCAGTTGAAATATATTAGAAATAAAATGTTGGGCCAGACTACCAGCAGTTATATTCAGGCTATCATAGAGAGGAAGCCACCTTTTAGTTGCCCAGACCATTTACATGACCACCCTAATGTGGATATGTTATTTGGCGAGCATAACCTCAACACACGGTCCTACCCATTGAAAAAATAATCAGCAAGGGGATGTCTAAAAATAATGTATAAGCAAAAAGAAAATGCCCACCAACCAATGGCTGGGATTGTAAGATGGAGAAGATTATTTTGTCAATCATGATGCAGTGGGGCAACCAGATGAACTGACTTTTATCACTGAAAGGCAAGCCCGAAATGTAAGGAATGCTGGCCCAAACAATAAAGCCATTGGTTCAAGGCTTCAAGCCAAGCAAAGTACTATAATATCTCAAAACAGAATAAGGGGTCATTTGGATGAGCAGACAACTCCATTTAAAACATGGATGTGCATGTCCAAGGAAGCTGATTAGATTCTAGATGCAGCATTCACTTAAGACAAGAGTTGTCCATTTAGACAGCACTGTCTCAAAAATTGAGTATGGTGGTGTCCAAGGGGGAGGCTGGAATGAAGTTGTCCACTTTCTCAAAAATATATGTTCCTATGGTATGCTCATCAGGAAAAGGACTTCCAAGAGGTGCCAGACAAAGACAAAACATCAACATCCATGCACACCCCTGCCCATGTTTCCAAACATAATGCACAGAAGTCCATTTGCCAAGACAACCAAGTCCATGGACAGGTCTTCCTCTTGGAAGCCCTAGTCAATACATCCAAACAAGCCCTAAACCTGTAAGACCCATATACGAACCGAGGAAAAGCAGGACCTTCAAGCTGAGGCTGCACACAGTACACTTGGGTTTTCAGTTCCAGCAAGTGGGGCTTGTGTTTTGGTCTACAAGACCGCTGGTCTGTTGCCCCATGCCGTGGATTATCTCCTTGATAGGAGAATCCTAGCCTTTCTGGCCAACAAATAAATGGTTGAAAAGAAAATTACAGCAATGGTCCACATGAAAGAATAAGTCCTAACATCAGCAGCCAGGATCTATCAGTCTGGGAGAGTTTTGTAGGACATAATCCATCCACGACAGAACTGTGGGCCCCAGTCATCGGAACTGAGAACCACAGTATGCTGTCCGAAGCCTCGAATTGTGGATCTTATAACAGAAGATACACACTGCAGAACTACAACAGAAGGAATCAAAACATCCGCAGCAGGTTAAACACTACAAGTGAAGTATCGACAAGCTCAAAAAATCCGAATAATTCAGAAGAAAAAAAAAAAAAGGAATCAAGATTAGCCATACCTGAGGCTCTCCAGGAGTAACAGTGATACAATCAGTACACCCGACGAGAAGCTCATTGGTAATCAACGGCCGGATATTAACAGCCACCTTGACGCACTGTGTCGAATCCTTTTCATGTCCAGAGACCATCTTCCCTTCCAAACTCTCCATTTCTTGAATTTTGTATCTTCCGATTTGAGAAGAAAACCCTAAAAAACGAAAATAGCAAACCGCGAATGACGAAATTAGGGCAAACATTCAGAAAATAATTTCCAAAAAATCTATAAAAATACAAGCAAGCCAACAGATCCATATGAGCTTCAAAAAGATGATCTGATTAAAAATAAATCAAAAAAATCAGGAAAAAAATTCGGAATATGCAAAATGCAGCGTCTGATGCAGATGTGAAGGTCATAGATCTTCGTTTGAAGATCTGATTACGGAAAATGAAAAATGAACATGGACGGCTGAGATCGGAGAGAGAGATTTTCCTACCTTGTGAGAGAGGGAGAGAGAGAGGGGAGGGACAGAAATGAAATTTGGAGAGATTGTGATGGAGAAAATGGGAAGCTGAGAAGATAAGAAATGAGAAGATGAAAGAGGCAAAAGAAATGAATTTGGTTTTTGGGAGAAAAAGGCGCCCGCTTCAGAATTCAAAAACGAAACAACACGTGCTGGCGAGAAGAACGCACGTGACCTGACTAGAAATTTCAAGCGATTCGCGCGAGGATATGGAATAGGTGCTTCACGTCGCACGAATGAATTTCACTCACATGTGGGAGATCCAGGACATGTAACAGGTGGGTCGCTATGTGAATACGCTCGTTCCGAAAGCATAATCTATCACCATAAGTTTCTTTATTGAACATAGGCCGTTGGAGATTATCTCTATAATGGTACATTCCTCTCATGATATTTTGGCCCACCTGATGGTGGCGTTGTCCTTATTTACGAGGTAGGATTCTCCTTGTGATACCCATGTAATTATTGGATCCGATCTTGCAAGTGTATCGCAGTTTGGCATATGTGACGTGATTCGCCGCTTCAATCTTATTCGCGCGTGCCGCACTATTAAGCTCTGTTCTCCAAAATAACACTGTAATCAGCTGTCAAGTGGAATGGACGGCTAACCATAGTCTGATCAAAGGTCCACATTTTACTAATGGCTGATGATCGTACCAACCGTACCTTTTGGATAAGGAGTCTAAACTAGAGTACCCACGTGATGATTGGCTTGGATCTAGTACACGTATTACCAACTTCCACAAATGGCTGGCTCGTGCATTCACTGCGGAAGCTGATTGCGTTCTGTCCCTCCCTGTACGAGTCCGTACGGGCAGGGGATCTGTGGGTCCATTTTGATGTATGGGTTCTATCCACGCCGTCCATCCATTTTTTCAGATTATTTTAGTACGTGAACCCAAAAATGAGGCAGATCGAAGGCTCAAGTGGACCACACATGATGATTGAACTCCCACCGTTAAAATTTTCCTCGGAGCTGCAGAAGTTTTTATCAAGCTTATATTTGAGTTTTCTCTTCATCCAGGTCCATGTGACCTTGTGAACAGGTTGGATGGCAAATAAGCATTATGATGGTCCCTAGGAAAGTTTCAACGGTGGCCATCATTATCACCACTGCTTCCTGTGGTGTGGTCCACTTGAACCTTGAATCTCTCTCATTTTTGGTCACATACCCTAACATGATCTGAAAAAATGGATGGACGGCCTGGATAAAACCCTTACATCACTGTGGAGCCATGGAGCCCCTGACTGGACGGAGTCTTTCCAGGCAGGGGGCATGACGCAATCCGCTTCCATTCACTGCTGAAGTGTACGTAGAATTACCCACTGGGCTGCTAATTGATGCTCTGGCTACGTGTGACGCTTGATACGCAAGCACTTAGAAACGGTACACGTGGCATATATTAACTCAAGGTTACCGAATAAACTGTGGATCCCACAGTAGACATTTTTCATTTTTAACGGCTTAATAAGTGTCCAGATAATCAAGTGGGCGTAAGTTTTGGTTAGGTATACATCGAAACTAGTATGCATAGCTTGGACAGTTTAACTTGAATTAATTGTATGCAACATACGCAAATTCTTAGTATTTTATAAGTGCCCGAGTATCATCCATGCACTTCGCCAGAGTACCAAAGTTTTTTCACCCAGGCACACATGACTTGGTTGCCTTATTCTTCTCTGTCGTGAAATATAAATGCGGCTGTTATTGCCGGGCTAGCTTGGGAGCGGATTAGGTGAGACCCGGAGCCACCGAGGTGGGTGGGACCCCTAACTGTGGGGACCACTGTGATGGATGTTCCTTAAATCCACACCGTCCAACCATTTTGAAAGCTCATTTAAGGGCATGATCCCAAAAATGAAGCTCACTGAAATCTCAAGTGGATCACACAACAGGAAACAGTCATGATTGAATCCCTACCATTAAAAAATTCATGAATTCCACCTGAATGTTTATTTGCCATCAAAAATATCATCTTGATCCAAAGCTTTTGTAGCCCATAAGAAGGTTTTAATGGCAAATCATCCCTGTTTCATGTACTATGGTGACGTGGTCCATCTTAGATTTGGTTTCAATATGGATGTGGCCACATACATGACAGTGGGCCCCACAGTCAGGGTCTCATCTAAACCGCTTCCTGCTAGCTCGGGACGCCAGCGGATTAGGTATTACCCGAGTAACAGCTTAGTGGGTGTTACCCTTGCCGCGGGGCCCACCTTGATTTTTTTTTTTATATCCACGCCGTCCATCCTTTTATCTAGCCCATTTTAAGTTTAGTTTAAAAAATCAAGTAGATTCACATCTCACGTGCACCACACCACAGGAAAAAGCAATGATTGAGTGCCTTAGTATTAAAAATTCGAAGGGCCCATAGTAAGGTTTTGATAGTGTTTATTTTACATCCAACCTGTTGATAATGTCAAGAAGATCTGGATGAAGGGAAAATATAAAGATCAGATTGATCCAACACTTTTGTGGACCACAAAAAGTTATTAATATTCATTCGTCGCTGTTTCTAATGGTGTGGACCACCTAAGATTTAGATATTCTTAAGTTTGTTTACAGCATCCTAAAATGAGATGGAAAAACTGATGGACGGAGTGGATACTGCAAAAAATACATTAAGTGGGCCCCACTCGGTTAGGGTAACACCCACTAGGTTGTTACCCGGGTAAGTGATCCGCTCCCGCTCGGACCGGAATCTTCTGCAGCACCTGTTTTGTGCAGAATCTTTGGGGCCCACCGGCTTGTATTAGTGAAATGGACTGTTTTGTGCAGAATATTTGGGGCGGGCTCACCATGTTGTATTAGTAAAATCCACTCCGTCCATCATGTGCATCCTTGATGCTAGGCCATCAGATGAAAGATCGGCCAGATCCACAACCCCGGTGGGCCACGTCAGAAAGGAACAATGGGGATTGATGCCAACCATAGGTTTGAGTGTTGGGTCACTATGATGGTAATCTTTCACCAAACTAGTTAATACGTCTAACTCACTAGGTTGAAGAGAAGATATAGAACTCGGCCTGCTACAAACCTTAGGTGGGTCACATCATGTGAACTTAGATTTCATGAGCAATTTTATATGATGGTTCACTTGAGTTTTCTATCCCGGCAGATCCTTTGCATTTGCAGTGAAAATAGTGCTTATCACTTGATAGAGGTAGGGCTGGTCATGAGTCGAGTCAGCTCGAGAAACACAATCAACTCAACTCAAAAAGCTCACCTCAGCTCGACTCGACTCAATAGAATAAGTCAAGCCAAGCTTCATTTAGGAGCTCGAGTCAGAAATCGAGTCAAGTTCGACCATTGGGTCACTCGACTCGACTTGACTTGAAACTCGACTCGATTCAAACTTGACTTGGCTCGAGGTCGAGCTTGACTTGTTTGTATAGATATTTGTTTAAAATTAATAATAATGAATAATAAATAAATAAAACCTAATCTTTTTATTTCTTGGTCCCCCCCCCCCCAAACACATTGGGGTCAGGTATCTTAATTCTACTATTTTGTTCCGGTAAGAACATTCATTGTTGAGCATATATGATGGATTGAGTAATTTCAAGTACAAAACATGGTGAGCACATAGTGGTTGAGTGTTTTACACGCTACACAAACACAGGTACTACAGTGAGACCATACACCATGCATATCTACAAAACAGGGGCTATGGTAAGACCAAACACCATATGCAGCTATTAATTGCAATTTTACGAGGGAGGTGGTGCATCTGATCCATGAATCAGCTGAGCCTCATCATGAAAATGGTCCACATAATAATCAGGGCAGTCCATTTATGTGGTGAGCTATGCATGTACTGTGTTAATTATGGTTCAAAAAATATTACCAGTAGTCTACATTCAATGCATGTGTGACCTGGCCAAAGAAAAAACCAATCAGAGCTAGGTCATTTTAATGGTGGGATCCCACCTATAGAAATACTATTCTCTCCTAATATATGTATGACTTCTTGAACTTAATGTTGTTGACTTTTAATTTGTATTTGGTAGTAAAAAATATAATAAATTGAAGTGGGAGTAAGCTCGACTCGAGGTAAGCTCACCTCGACTTGATCCACTAGCTCACCTCTAAAGTTTTAGCAAACAAGGCAAGCTCCAATGGTAAGCTCGAGGGTGAGCTCGAGCTCAAGCTCGAACTCGAGGAAAGCACAAACGAGTCAAGCCAAGCTTGGCTCACCTCGACTCGACTCGACTCGATGTACAGCCCTAGATGGAGGTAGTGGGTTTCACATATACAACATTATGGGCCCCACAGAGTTTGGATGTTTTACCATAAAACAAGTGTTGCTTATGATCTCGGGTGCCTCACAGTTCAATGATTAATCTGAACTGTCCATTAAGCTTATTTTCTATAGTCATCCTTTTCCTCGGCCATATATAGGATGGTTACAATTGGCCCAACAAAGGTGGTTCTTTAAAATTCATAATCAATCCATTATAGTCCCTAAAAAATAGATGGATCGAATTCTTGTTTAGATTTATTTTATGTAAATGATCTCGACAGTCCATATTTAGGGCCACTAATCAAATGGCTGATATAGGTTAAATCAACGTGATGCTTTCATTTAAGCGAGTTGGACCTCATGAACGGTCCAGGTCTAAAAACTAGGCTACTCGTGATTTAGTGCCTGAATTCAATTTTCTTGTGTGGCTAAGACGCATGGACATGGCAGAGTCCACTTGACTCGAAGTTAGACTAAATGGATAGTGTTTTTCCAAACTGACCTAAACAGATTGGAGATCACTTGGAAACAAGTTCCAAGGTCCTCTCAACTACATGCATTTGTGCTTTCATTTAAGTGATTTGTGAAAAGGTAAGGGTTAGAGCTATTTTCAGTTGATTCTTTTTGCCTTGTAAAAATAGATGTGAATCTAAATACTTAAGCACTTGTTCTTTCACATATTCTCTCAATTCGATATTTATTAAAGGGATGAAAATACATAGATAACTTCAAGAAAACAAAATATTACCGATTTTATTAATAATTGAAAATAAAGCCACTATAATTAGTAAGTTGTAAGATAGTCAAATAAATAAATGATAAAAAAAAAGGTAAATTACCTGATACGTTTGTCGAAACAAACAATCGAAGCGGGTGGCCAGCAAGGCAGTGACTGCATGAGTTTGATCAGCTAAATCGAAACTTAGACGATTGCAGTCCTGCAACTTTAAGATGCATAAAATTACTTATACTTTTAATGTAATGTGGCGAGAGCCGTTAGGTAATAGCAAGTTAAATTAGGCTAGGTTGGGTCATGCTAGAAAAGATAAATTGAAAGATAATATAAAAGATGGATTGATGTGTTTAGCATAGGGCCTTAAACTCTTATTCAAATGCTTTTTTTATAGATTGTTGAAGCAGTGAAAAC
Organism: Liriodendron chinense; assembly: GCA_003013855.2. Taxonomy (NCBI): domain Eukaryota; kingdom Viridiplantae; phylum Streptophyta; class Magnoliopsida; order Magnoliales; family Magnoliaceae; genus Liriodendron; species Liriodendron chinense. The sequence goes on from PVNU02003428.1 coordinate 492,610, forward strand.
CCTCGTGGTCCACTAAAGATCAAGCATAAGAATGTCAAAATTCATTTAATGAAGACAACTAGGCCAAAGGTCTAACTCGGATCAATCACAACTATACAATATGTCTGTTGATGGCCCACCTTGTCAACTTCGAGGTGTTGAACAGTCTGAATCAAACAACCTCCCGTGTTTTTACCATTCACTATAAGATGGTTTAGAGTAAGGATACTAATCTGTCAATAGTCCAAGTTGGATCTAGTTCTCCCATCCTCTTAATTTTGATATGGGGATCCTTACCTGAAACAATATGTTTGTCTCTCCTAACTTGAGGTTGAACCATAGTTTAGTTCGTTTGGGCATCAGTTCGATCTTCAAATCTTCATAATCTTTTCAAATATTGCTGGCTCTCTAAGTGTCTCTAGAAATATCTCTCATTTTAGGAAGAATTATGAAAGACGAACTCATTAAGATTATCATAACCAGATATGTGATTATATCTGTTCTCTTGATGAGTATATTATAAGCCTGTTGGGTACATTGCCTCATTAATTGGCATGATAGACATGGTCGTCTGGCATGCGTTGATTCGTTTTCTTAGAGATGGGTATAATGGTTTATGCCTTTACATTTACGACTGAATATGTATCGTCGAAGGAAGATCAAATGAAGATACTATTGAATAAGAATATGTTTCATGCTAACTATAGTCACATACTGTCAACATGTGGCGACCCTTGATTAATCCACATCTAGGTGCAAACAGTCCTAATGCAACTAATAACTCTATAACTTATAGAGTACTAGAGCATTTCTCAAATATAAATATATCAACTAAAGATAAAAGCAAAGAAGAGGTCCATTGGCCACACAATAAGGAAGTGGATTGCATTGTGTGCCACACATCACCACCCTCTATGGTTTGTTGACATCGCCAATTTCTATGGGCCCTCGCTATGATGTATGTGTTATATTCATATTCTCCGTCCATTATGTGAGATCATCTCAAGGCACGCGCTAAAAAATGAGATGGATCCAAATCTCAAGTGGATCACATCAAAGAAAGCAACGAAGATTGTACAACTACCATTGAAAGCTTCTTGGGGACCTCATAACTTTTGGATCGAGTTGATATTTGTGTTTTCCCTTCGTTAATGTCTTTTATGACCCTATGAACATGTTGGATGGAAAATAAACATCATAGTGGGCATTAGGAAGGTTCAATGGTGGGCGTCATTGTCCTCGCTACTTTCTTTGGTGCGGTCCATTTGAGTTTTACTTCCTACCTCGTTTTTCTTTTAGCCCATGCCCTAAAATGATATTATAAAATGGATGGACGTTGTAGATATGACACATACATCATGACTAGTCTCATGGAACTTGGTAATGTCAACATACAATAGAGGTCCACCTAATCCACTTCCACACTATATCGCCTTTTATTGCATACCCTATCATCCTTTCAAACACAAAGTTTCCATTCATTCACACACACACCTGAGACTAACCATGCAATTGATATTGAGGTTGGAAACTTCTTAATTTATTTATTTTTCCTGTTTTCCTCCCCTCCCTCTTGCACATTGCAAACTACTTTCTCTTTCTTTTTTGCATGCCATGCTAAGAATATGGCCTAAGGTCTTCAATGTCCCTATAATCTCATAAAGGTTTTAAAATATTTCATCATTTATTGGCGCCGAAGCTTTTGAGAGAGACGATGTGAGTGCAAGGTTAATGGAATAAAGCACGTCATAATTAGAGCTCGTGGTATTACTAGATAGCCAACCTCATTGAAAAGTTGCTCATGGATGGTGGGCATATCATTTCTCCTACCCAAGTTTAAGCTCATTACATAAGAAGGATTGAAGGTTAACTTGGCAGCATGTAAAGTTATAGCAAATGCAAACATGCCATGTGAAATGTAGCCAAAGATTTCCATATGTTTTTCATGAGAAGAATAAAATATTTCATTTTTATTAAGTAAATAAATATATTATATATAGAAATTGGAAAAAATAAATATATAGATTATTGGTAAGATAAGAGGTTTTTGCCATAAAAAACTGAAGTTCAAATCTTTACAAAGGGTTGCTAAGGGTGTATGGATATTTTGAAAAAGCACAAAAATATCTTTCCAATAAAGATGTCATATCCTTATTCCTTACAACTTGTCAAGAGATATGAGAAGCATTCAGTTAGTCTTGAACTCAACCACGTGGGACGCGTGTGAGGTTTGCGGGTGTGCCAGAGCCGATTGGGTCCGATTCAAACTGTGACCACTGACCCCAAGTGTTGATATAAATTTGTGCCCAGTCAAGGTCTAACCATTTGTCTATTTAGCCAACTATATATCGAGTGCACACAATGTAGGCGTATTGATGGAGGTTGGGGCTCTTCCTCCAATAAGCTTTTTTTTATCCTTAGGAACTAAGGACTTTCAAAGGTGCAACAATTGTATGGTCGAACTGGAACAGATAAAGGATGCATGTGGAAATGAGCGATACTCACCACTATAATAAGATCATCAACCTAGTTGAGAGAAGCAAGGTGCTTTGCATAGCAGCATACTGGTGAGTGAGGTAAATCAATGTTAATAATTATAGCTGCGACCAACCCAACATATGAGCATAGGCAGACAATTCCTAAAGCTAAGGTCTTCCTTCAAATCCGGCACACAGGCGCATATAGAGGGCAATTACAGCTATTGACTACAACTATAAGTCGATTCGGTGTGATCGTAAGGACAAACTTGAATTGGACTACTCTTAGAGATGAGGCATCTCACGGCCAAGGAAAAGTGGATTGGTTTGATTTTGATTGTGTTGGATTCGATTGGTTGTATTCTCTTGGATCTTAGATTTGCCTTTGCTATTTATAACCTCCTTGGTCGAGGATTGAAGATAATCGTTTGTCCATGTGGTGCCTTTGCATGTAACCAGTTGGGAAAGAGCGATTACTCATTCTTGATCACGGTTGTACCTTCATCAAGCGCCCAAAATGTGCTCCAACGTTGACATGTCTTTAATGGTCACTCGTCTTTATTTGGAGATAGCTTAAACACCAAAGCTTCTTAAAAATATGGTTTGTCCTTCATATATTTGGCACATGACTTAAAGATATCAAATATGCCATATGGCTTAATCTACACTCCTAATATGATTGGTGCAAACACGTTTAGAAATCACGTAATTCATATCTTTGTGCTTTTATCCCCAACTTTTTGCACATGTTCTCTTGAACATTTCCGTAGGCTTAGTGTCAACATATGAAGACTTGTTTAACACTTACATGTCCAAAATTTTATATTATATTATAGATTTGTGAGTTAATTGTATTCTATAGTAAACTTAGAATATCTAAAAATGGCAGTAAACTTGTCTTAAGAAGTTGGCTATTGAGTTAGGACTTGAACTTTTAAATTTAATCTTTTTTATATCAAATTTCTTCTTCTTCTATTGTATGCTACTTTCTACTTCCAATACGACCACACAACAACCTTGCCAACAATTGAGTGATCGGATCTCAATCAACTCATTTTGTACGCTAGCCCTAGGGCTGTAAATGGGTTAGTGGACTCGATGGGGTACCCAGAGCAGACCCATTTGTTAAATGGTATGGGTCTGGGTCCAAGAACAGACCCATTTGCTAAACGGGCCTGCGTCTAGTTTCATTTATATTAGGCCTAACCTGAACCCATTTAGGAAGTGGGCGGGTTTGGTCTATATTTCAAGGGACCCAACCAGCCCGAAACCGTCCAAACCTGATTTTAAGCCTTGTTAAAATGCCTGCATATTAGATTCACACCCAAACCCATTAGACCCGACCCATTTATAAATGGGTCTAGGAGGATCTCCCTCTACCAGACTTCAAACCCATTTATAAATGGGTCTGATGGGTTGACTCGAACCCGACCTAGACCCGTCGATTTAGTAAAAGGTTTGGGTCTAAAATTTAGGACCCTAGCCCATTTAGTAAATAGGCAGGTCTGGTTCTGGCTAAACCCACCTCGAACCAACCATTTACAAGCCCTAACTGGCCCTCTAATGAAGAGTGAAATAATATGATATCTGGAGAGGATACTAAGGCTCATATGAAGGAAAGTGCAGATCACCCACAAGTGTTCCTTGTTAGCATGTGCTCATGTGTACCAATGCGAAAGATTGCACACGTGTCGCTTAGCAAACTCTCTTTTATACAAACGATCTTAAATTTCATTTTGTTTTTAAAAAACGCTTTCATTTTTATCAGAGGATTAGCTCATGGTGCTAGAGGTGAAATTAAAATACAAGAAAAGTGAAAATTATTTGTATTCATAGCAAATAATACATACATATACTTATGGACGACAAGGCATGCTTAGATGTGTACTCTGGACAATTTGTTTAGCCAATTATGCAAGTAACGCGAAGTGTCACCGTTACAATTTTTCCATTAATATGGAAATCACTGATGAAATGCAAATGTATTCAAAAGACAAATAATGGAGTACCTAATTATTGTATTTTTTCACGACATTACATCAAAATCTTAAATCCAAACAGTGACAACATTGTATTTTGGACCATGTACAACAGACTGTAAACTCAACCCAAACCCAGCCCGGCCCATTAAAGGTTTCAGGGTAATTTTGTAATATAAAAAAACCGCACCTATCATACGTCTCTCACGTAGTAACTCACACCTTCCCTTGCTTTCTCTCTCCAACAGCACACCCTCTCTCTCTCTCTCTCTCTCTCTCTCTCTGGTTCGAAAACAAGGATGATTGGGCTAGGTAGCCGCCCAATAAGTGGCCTAAAAAAGCAACGGTTCTCGAAACAGGGCAATGGTCCACAATCCACCAGCTAACCTCACAAACGACAATGGGGTCCTTGTTGTCCCGATTTTTGGCCTATAACCAATCCAGGGGGCGACCCATCAAATCAACGGTCTTGATCACATGTTTGCCACGTGTTCAGCCAACATGGTGGACTGGGAGTCGGCCGGCTGGGCCATGTGTAGAAAGCCCTTCATGAGGCAGGCCCTACCCTGGATCAGCCGGAGACTGCTCTTTTTATTTTTTCTGTAACGGTGGTCCTAGCCACTAGAAAATATTGACTTTGACTGATGCTCTGTGGGGCCCATTATAATGTCCCTATAGAATCCGCTCCGTCCATCAGTTTCGTCCAGATTTTTCAAGGATGAAAACCCAAAATTGAGAGAGATAAAAGGCCCAAGTGAGCCACGCCAAAGAAAAAGTGGGCCCACCATTGAGAATTTCCTTGGGCTCACCGTGATGCTAATATGCCATCCAACCCGTTCATAAGGTAATTCCCACGATGATGAAGGGAAAGTACGCATACCATCCTGATCAAAAACTTCTGTTCGCCCAGTAAGATTTCAACGGTGGACATTCAGTCCTCACTTCTCACAGTTTCTTTGGTCTAGCTCACTTGAGCCTTGGATTGGTTCATTTTATAAATCAGGTTGGATCATGAGCTGACAAAACTGATGGACGGAGTGGATTTTACACTGACGTCGCGGGGGCCCACCTGGCTTTGTGCTGTAGGAATCCGAGACCTTCACTTCCTACTCTGGCAGAGTGTATAGCTTGATACGCAGCTCTCAGAAAGCATACACGTGGCATATATTAGTTCAAATTTAACCAACTAAATTGTGCATTCTACTATATCCTAATCACAATCTTAAAATCAGATCGATAAAACAATTCTAACCTCTGATCTGTGGACACTTGTTCGTTGAAATAGGACCGTCAGATATTTTTATTAACCGTCCAATAAATGTCAACCAATCCGATAGTCAGATAATCAAACAAGCTTAATTTCGAGTTCTGATACATCTAAAACGGTGCCCCCTAATTTGAACAGCTTAATTTGAATTACTTATTAAGCGCCTGCGTATCATCCATCACACTCCGCCAGAGTATCAAAGTTCGGTAACAGAAAAGGACGTTTTTGTCGTTTGTGGGGGGAGTGTTACAGGTTTGCTAAGCCTGCGCGGGTGAAAAGCCTCACCATTCACATGCAACCGCACGTGACGATATGGAGAATATGTGGTAGAGATCTGATCTTTTCATCCGATGGGCCATACTATTCATATCTGTCATCCTAAAAATCAGTGGCCAGCGATGTACGTAAAAGAAATGGACGGCTATAAAATGCTTTAGCAGCCAGTTTATTTTGTACACTATGGCCCACAGGATGAAAATCGTTGTCCACACACATGTGTACGGTATTAGCGTGAGATCGGGCAGAGCTCTACGCGCGCGTGGGCTTAGCACTTTTGCATTACGGCGGATCTTTCTTCAAATTTTCAAACTGTTGGAACGGCTAGCTTTCAAAGGTCTTCTATTTTTGTAACCATCATTCAGTGACACGTGTAGTCGATCCATTGATGGGCACACCATAGAAAAGTGGCCGTTGATCAAGGGAAAGGTAGTTTACAAGAGAAAGTTCTCCCATCATGACCAGCACAAAAAAAAGGGTCGGACCGTTCATTTAGTGGGCCCACCACTACGGAGATGCCGGGGCCTAAAACATCTCTAAGCATCAGCTGCAAAGCCGTTATTAGCTTCTTCTACAATTTTGTATGTGGATGTTTGCATGACATCCAATCCGTCCAACGCGTGTGCCTTTCGTTTTCTCCCTTTATCCGAAAAATCAGGACGATCCAAAACTCAGGTGGGCCACACCGTGCAAAATCATGCACGAACACTCTAGAATTGAGAGGTGTTGTCCACAGACTTTTGGAATGGGTTTTTTCCTTGGAGGTGTCCATGCATCCTGGTGAGCCACGTCTTATGAATGGATTGGATGGATCCACAATTAAAATATCGTTGGTCCCACACACATTCTGAGAAGTTTTAATGGCGGCTAAGCCTTTTGGTTGGATGGATGGGATGCTCCGATCCATGTAACTTTCTGGCTTCTGTGACGGGGACGTATAGAACAGACGGCCTGGATCATTTCACACATGTAGTTTGTATTGTTCTAGATGGGGAGAATTATGTGAGGCCCACTGTTTTAGACCCGATAACGAATATGGTCTAACTCAGTTCGATTGGGGCCACCATGTTGGAACCGGCTAAGGTGAAATCGGATTGCGTGCTGAGGTTAGTTGGGATTAGGTGATATGGAATTGCATTTGGTCCCTAGTCAATTTTATCCTTTGTTTGATAACCAAAAGGTTTGGATTAATCTTTAAATCATCGTATTCCAATGCCAATGGAGAATTTAATTAAATTTTTTTATGGACTTCACAGTTGTGGGGCCCACATTGATGTGTGTATTTTATCAATCTATCTACACATGCTTTTTACAATAGTTATTCAAGCTGCCTATGTGCACCTACGACCAAAAATCAAATGAAATGTAGTCCATTGATTGTAACCCCATGGTCCACTAAACATGAAATTCAGTTATATAGTGTATTAGTTAAGCAAAGGATTTGATCCAAATATAGCAATGAATTATGCTAATCCCATAATATTCCATAATAAATGAGAAGTAAATGCTATAATCAGTTGTAATACCATTCAATCTTATGAGATACAACTGCCCATGTCCTAATTATGCCTTTTATCATTATGAATAAACTCTGTTGGGCCCATTGTTAGTGTATGCAGTATATCCACGCCATCCATCCGTTTTTCCGTTTTATTTTAGGGGTTGAGCCTAAAAGTGAAGAGTATCCAAAGCTTAAGTGGACCATACCACAGAAACAGTTGTAACAAAGATTTTGCACCATTCAAACCTTCATAGGGCCCACAGTGATGTTTATTTCTCATTGATCAAAAACTTCTGTGGCCCGCAAGGATTTTTCAACGGTAGACGTTCAATTCACACTGTTTCCTGTGGTGTGGTACACGTGAGATTTTTTTAAGGTTCGGTTTTTGTATCAAGCTCTAAAATTATCTGTTAAACTGGATGGACGGAGTGGATTAAATACATAAATCACGGTGGGCCCCATGGAGTTTACTCAGTACGCTTAACGTACTGAGTTATTCAGTACGGAAGCGGCTTGCGTCCGACCCCTGGTCGGACCTTTAAGCGTCCGACCAGATCTGTTCGAGGGCCCACCATGATGAATCGGTTTATCCACGACGTCCACTCACTTTGTGAGATCATGCTAAGGAATCGACCCAAAACTGAGACAGATACAACGGTTATATAGACCACACCAAATACGACTCTTGCATTTAATGCAACTTGAATTTTCACGTACGCAATCCGCGGCCGGCTAAGGTCTTGTACGGAAAACGATCAAGTGCTCTCGGTGCACAAGCTAAAGTGCGCCTAGTTGCACCGGTTCACTTGGACAGTACAATTGATTGATCTGAACCGTCCACTAAGTCCAGACACACTTCATACACCACCATGAAAAAGTTGTAATGATCATATGATGAAATCTACCCTTGATTTGGCCCTATTTTCTATAGCCATCCTTTCTCCAAGCCATGGATAGGACGGTTATGATTTCCTAATAGAAATGTTATTTAGAATCTTAAGGAATTGATGATGGGCATAATAAATAGATGACTGAGTTGTTGATTTGATTTATTCTTGTATAAATGACCTTGATCGTCCATATTAAATGCCATTGTCCAATGGTTAGTATTTGTCAGATCAATGTGATGGTTTTATCATAGCCTTAGAAATGTATGTCAGACCTAATGAACAGTCTAGATCAACTGGTTCTACTACATAAATGTCCATTTGCTCACATTCAACTGGTTGGACAAAAATTATGGTCCACCCACGGAATAACTTCCAACGTGTCATGTTCGTGCGAACATCCAGACGGTCCAATAGGTTGGTTTCACCGTGAGGATCAACTTGGGTAAAAATCGGACCAATATACAGATAATCTGAATCATACTTATATTTGTTATGTATCAGCGGCTATACAACAGTTTCTATGATGTGGCCCATGAAATGAGTGGATGGCGCTGATTTTCCGGGAAGATGGTCTTCATGAGAGGGAAAATATGTTGGATGTGGTGGATTCTGTACGCACTGATAGGTTGGAAGTTATTTTCTGGTTGGATGGTAACTTATCCTCCAACTGGTTGGATGCAACATTTTCTCACTATCTGCGTATGCTAAAAATTAGAGCTGGATCAACTCACTCGACTCGCCCTATCAGCCCGACTCGGGTAAGATTGGAAGTCGGGTTGGTGCCAAACTAAGTTATTTTATTGAGTTCCGAATAACTTCGAACCAGGAGCGAGATGGCCGAGCTCAACTCACCTTGGATCGAACAGTTCAACTCGGAAATGTGCCAACGATGGAACGATTAGCTGCAATGATGCATGCAGGTATCATATGCTTTGTAGTTTTGTCATGATTTATCATTTGGTCTGTGAATCTATGTGGGTCCCACCTCATAGTGACCTGGCCCAAGCTTCTAGCTGGCCTACTCATCTAGTGGGCATGTGCAAATAAAACGTTGGGCAGTGGGTCCCACCTCATATGTGCTAGTGGTGTACATAATTCAGCGGTAGATCCAATGCGTTGATGCTGGCCCATATACCAAAAACTCCTAGATCAAAAGATCCTGGCCATTGAATATCTAGCCTTCTTTTGGTTGAAGTGGAATGGTTTGTCTGTTAGTCGCCTATGGGTCAGGTTTGAGATCTTTGTATTTGGGAGATTTTGGCTAATGGACCATTCACGAGGGGCCCATACAATCATCGGTTTGGATTGCCGAGCCTGGATGTTACTATACATCATCGCATGAGGAGGATTTTCCCAGATGGGTAAGATGGGCCCAAGAATCCCAACATGGTGGAATAAATGTAGTTTTGATGCATCAGGGTTTGAATGTTGTCCCTCTTGTGGCCTGGGTCGGTAAGAGGCCCATGGTTGGAAGATCCTGACCGTTTGATCTCCCTACTCTGATCTGGATAATTCTCACAGCATCTCCATCTGTAGTGGGTCCGTTGGGTAACCAATTACTGGATCATAGGTAGGGTAGGGGGTCAGGCTTGGGCCTGGCAAAATCAAAATTTGGATAGGCATGGTCCTTCAGGACCTGGCCCGAACAGTTTGAAATCCGGTTGAAGGCAAGTTAGGGCAGTCAACGGATCCGATTTGGATTGGATCGTACTCAGACTGGATTAGTGTTGATATGAATCCGATCCGATTAACATAATCCAAGTGTCTTATATGAATTTCGCCGTTTAAATTTTTAAAATTCCAATATGATCGAATCAAAACTAGTATTCCTTTATGAAAACAAATCAGATTATGAGCGAATCAATGTCGGATATGAATATGATCAAAATTGGGATTTTTTTCTTTTATATTTTTTACTCCTATAATCGGGTCATTATTGGATCACATCAAGGTCGATCCAAATCCAGTTTGATTATTAAACGGATTGAAATCTGAATCCAATCCATTGATCCAATTAATTATCCGAATTCGATTAAGTTAGATCGGATTCGGACCATGATCTGATTCATTGACAGCCCTACCCCAGGACCGGCCCATTGAATGACCTAGGGGCCTACTAGCAATTTCTAAGTTCCCGCATCGAGCGCCATCTACAGCCATAGGATCAAATTAACCAAAGAGCGTGGATGAGATCCAGCCCATCCATGTTAGGCCTTGATCCCAAACATCGTACTAAAGCAAAACTCAGGTGGGGCTCACCGGATGAAAATATCTAAAACCTCCAAGTCCAAATGGTGTGGTGTGGTTCACCTAAGTCTTAGAATAGTATGAGCTTTTGGAGAGGACCTTCCAACTGGTGAGAACAGTCATATGGATGGAAGGATGACATATACACATCACATCGGCTCCATACACAAATCTTCCTTATGATGTGGCCCACCTAAGTTTCAAATCCACCCAAATTTTTTCGTTCCAAGGTGATAATGAGGCAGTGCATCTGATGGACGGCATGGATCTCACCCTTGACTCCACCTAATAGTGCTAGAGTGGTTAAAAAAACCAAAAATGCTACAACACTCAAGGGGGTTTGGCATCTTTAGAAATAATGGCTTATTAACTTATTTGTTTAGAAATTAGCGAATAAGCTCCATTTCAATAAGTTGGAGAGGGGTTACTTTTTAAAACAAAGCTTATTTAATTTATACGGATTGACATTTTCGACTAAATTTTGGATAAGTTTACCCTTCAACTTTTCAAGTAATTTCCATCTTTCCTTCATCTCTTCTCTTTGCAATTTCTTCAAGAAAAGCCCACATGATGAAAGACAAATAGTGAAGGTGGGCCCCACATGATGAATGGCTCATAGTGAAGGTGGGCTTACATAATGCATAGTCACATCAAAGTGTGGCCCTACATGATGAACGATCCACATCAAGCAAGCCCTACGTAATGATGGTCCACATTAAAGGTGGGACCTACACAATGAAGGGTGGACATTGAATGTGAGACCACATGATGGAAGATTGACATTAAAGGTAGGCCCACATGATGAATGACCCATCTTGAAGGTTCGGCCCCACATGATGGGTGGTCCATAGCAAAGGTGGGACCTACATGATGGATGGTGGACATCAAAGGTGGTCCCACATGATGGACTATCCACATCAAGTGGGCCCCACATGATAGATGGTCCACATCAAAGGTAGGACCCACATGATAGATGTACCACATCAAAGGTAGGACCCACATGATGGATGGTGGACATTGAATGTGAGACCACATGATGGAAGGTTGACATTAAAGGTGGGCCTACATGATGAATGATCCATATTAAGGGTTGGGCCCCACATGATGGACAATCAACAGCCAAGGTGGGACCTACATGATGGATGGTGGACATCGAAGGTGGGTTCCACATGATGGACCATCCACATCAAGTGGGCCCCACATGATAGTGGTCCACAACAAAGGTGGGACCCACATGGAGGATGGTGGAAATCAAAGACGGGCCCTTCATGATGAAAGATTAATATTAAAGTGGGGCCCCACATCAAGGTGGGCCACATAGTGAAAGGTTCACATTAAAGGTGGGCCCCACATGATAGATGACCCGCATCGATCGAAGTGTGGCCCCTAAAATTCTATTACTTCCCGTCCATTGCCTCACTCGCCATTAGCGAACTTGTAGTGGGTGACATGTTCTCATTTCACAAATGTAGGAAGGGTGCTTTTAGAACATAGCCTATCATCTGTTATATCACTATGAAAAGGTAATGATTAAATATCACGTATCAGTGCTATTATGTTCATGAAGAATGGCATGAGAGGCTTAGTAATGGATAAGCTGAAAGTTTGTGTTAATAGCATTAAGCATTTTTTTTCCGTCTTTTTTTTTCATCTTTTTTTTTTCCATTGCACTTCAAGGGCAACAAGTCCTTGCTATTGAAACATTTCATTTCTAGTTATCTTCTCATCGATGGCACGTTTTTTACTTACAATGTCTCACGATGCTTAAAGCAATTCTGTTCTGTTGACAATTTCATGACTTCTGGATGTTTTTCATGAATCTTATCAGCTTGCTTGAAGATCCTGCCTCCAAAAGAGATCCAGCGCTTGGAGTTTCCTGCAGATGTGGAGCCTGACTTTCCTGTTAAAAGAGTGGTATACAAATCAACCAGTGAAGATACATCTCATATTGGAGGTGATGGTCCTCTGTTATGACAGTATACAAAAGCTAACAGATTTAATTTATTTACTGGAAACCAAACATTGGAAGAGAGAGCAGAAAGTTTTAAGGTTTTTATCTGCATCCATATGCTTTAATGGCGCCTGTTAACGAATATGTGCTCAACATCATCACAACAGGACATTTCCATCTTTTAATGCTAAGATTATCTCGGTAGACTATCTTACATGTTTCCAAGGGCTCGTTTGGAAACATGGAATCCATGCGGAAATGGAAATTGTTCTACTGACAAGACAGTTGGGCTGTTTGGATATGTGGATTCCGCACAGTAATCACTGCACCTATCTATGGTTAGAATGCTCTGGCAAAAGAAACGAGGATGGCCACTGTCTATTGAATTTGAGGATTCCGCTTGCTCTCCAAACAGGCATCCCATTTTTGGAATCCTACTTTCTACAGTGACAGGTAGAAATTATCGTTGGACACGGAATCCAAATGGAATCCATGTATCCAAACATGCCCTAAAGTTGTTGCTATGTGATTGGTGTTGCTTATCTCTTGCTGAATTTGGTCTTGTGTTCAATTTATTGTATCGGTTCTTCAGGTGAACATGAATGTTTCAGGTGAGTGAAACTGCTGTGGTGAATTGTGGTTTCTACAGTGAAAATGGAGGTTTTAAGATATCAGATGAAGACAAATCTTATATGCAATTGTGCAAAGCTGTCGTGTCTACTAGTGCATTTGGTGCCGGAGATGATCTGTATCAACCTATTGGAATGACGGAGGCATCGCTTAGAAATTATACCTTGAATATCTCCTGCTACTTATTGTTTTTTGTTGTGCTTTTTTGCCTTTTGTGTATCTGAGATTCTTTTTGGGATTCAGGTTTGTTAAGTTGCATTTTGTGATGAAATAACTCGCTCAACTCATGAAGCAGAGGAGAAGAGAATTGGTGAAGACATTATAATTGGTAAATGGAGAATTGTTGTTGTTAAGGATCTTCCTTTCACAGGTCAACGGCTGAATGGTAAAATCCCCAAGGTAATGAACAGTTACAGTTTGACATTGCCTTGAAGTTTCTTCTTCCGGATGTTCATGCACTTCCGTCTCCCGATTCACGAATTGTAATATCTTGACATTGTTTTGGTTCCTACCTTTTTATTATGAATTGCATCATCATCATCATCATCTTCACTGTCGTGGTTATCCTTGTAATCGTCATTGTCATCATCGGCATTGGTCTCTCTCTCTCTCTCTCTCAGTTTTTTTTAATACTTTCAACGCATCGCTCAGAAGGACATATATATTGACGTTTTGAGTAAAGCGTAGAACCAATAAGATTTTGTCTAATTCTAAAATTTCAAGTTCATCATCATAATTTCAAGTTCATCATCAGAGAGGATGTGGAGGGAATCAATTGCCAATAAGTACGGAGTGCTTCAAGGTGGATGGTCGGTTAGGAGGTCCTCCCTTTATAGAGCTTCGACAATTTGGATGGCAATTGCAGCTACTGAACATTTGGTGCAAAGAGGAATATCTTTCTCCCTCGGCAATGGTTATAACATAAGATTTTGGGTCGATAATTGGTGTGGAGAGACAACTTTACAAAATCTATATCCTAGATTGGCGAGGATTGCTACAGACAGATTTATTTCTGTAGCAGATTGTTACTTGTCTTCTGGCATCTCCTCAGCTTGGAATCCTCCTTATCATAGGAGTATGACAGAAGTAGAGATTGAAGATTTGGTGGGTCTGCTCGTTTTGCTTCAAAACTATATGCCTTCTAGTCAGAATCAAGATTCTATGGTCTGGAATGCCCATAGTTTGGGTATCTTTTCAGTGAAGACATTTTGTGATATATTGTCTAAATCGCATGTGTCTTGTCTCCCCCCACCCTTTTCATCAGTGGTTTTACGGTGCTCCTCCTCGTGTGGCGGTGTTTGTTTGGCTAGTGGGAAGGGGAGGGATTCTCATAATTGATAATCTTCAAAGACGGTCACTCATTCTTCCGAATATATGTCTCATGTGTATGCGAGATGCGGAGTCCATTGATCATCTCTTCATTCATTGCTCGTTTGTGAGGAAGATTTGGGAGCATTTTTTACTATCTTTAGGAGTTATGTGGGTGATGCTGAAGGCGGTTGACGATCTCCTTTTCGCTTGGCACAAGGGAGGCTCAGGAAAGGTCAGAAGGGTCATATGGAGACTTTGGCCATTTTGTGGGCAGTTTGGGGAGCAAGGAATGATTGCTGTTTTCATAGCAAGCTGGTGTCTGTGGATAATGTTATTTGTAGGGTAAAACATCTCACCTCTGAGTGGGAGACCTCTGTTTAGCTCATCCAGGCGGTGGGTTTTTTTTGCTTTGTTTGTTGGTTGTTTTGTATTCTTTCGTGCCTCTCAGTGCACTTTTCAATAAAATGTTGTTCTCTCTCTCTCAAAAAAAAAAAAAAAAAATCATCATTTTTTTATTCTCTTGAATATGAATTCTTATGACCTATGCTTCCATTTAAATGTGATTTGAAGAAAATGAATTCTTTTACCTGCCAAAACTGTTTGCTATTTATATAAAAATTCAGGAGCGAATGTTGAGATCAACTATTCATCTCCTTGCTGTAGGCACCATGAACTTTAAAATGAATTGCAATAGTCTCATGTGATTTGTGAAGTACCTTCTTTGCACTTTTGGTCGTAGAACTTTTTTTTCTTAAGTAATGATAATTTTTTTTATGGTAAAAGATGGGATCCTAACCATTAAGGTAATAAATAAGAGTCACCATTCACCACCATATAAGGATTATCAGGGTAGAACTTCTTTAGCAAATACATCCACCATGGAGTTAGCCTCTCTAGCAACTAAACTTAAAGAGATTAAAAAAATGGCAAAATCAGCCCCCTAATTTCATTAATACAAAAGCTTCCAAGGAGCCTGAATCGATCCAGCAGATCACAAAACTGCAGTTTTGGAATTCTTTTCAATAATAAGCTGGAAGGAGCCAATGGTGGCTTTAGTCAATCACAGCCTTGTCTTTATTGCTTCTAATTCCGCCTGGTTAGAATCCCAATTCCTGTAGGTCTAAAAAAAAAAAAAAATTCTTGTTCCTGCCTTTTTCATCCTTATCAATACCCCGTCCACCAGATCACCCTAGATTTCCCAAGTGCGCCTGTCTAGATTGAGCTTCCATCAACCCAAATGATACTTGCTTTGATTAGAATCCCTCATCATCCCTAATAATATTGCTACACCAAATCGCCTTAGGTTTCCCAAAGAGCACCTGTCTGCATTGAACTTCTATCAACCCAAACGAAGGAGATGCAGAGCTTAAAAGGACCTGCTTAATACTGCACAGTGAAGGATTTATGGTAAATGTGTCATAAATACATACAGACGTATGTATGTACACATACATAAGTGCACGTGCTTGTGCAATAAAGTTCATGTACATGCCACATGTGCCACAATCGAGATCCAATCCACCCATAATGAGTGGTCTGTCCTTCTACTTGTTTTCCCAAAAATAAATCTGGTCCAGCCAACATGTAGGCCCCAATGTTCGAAACAGATTGATGGGTTAGAAAATTTCAGAGCTGTTCATTTGTTTTGCTAAATGTGGTCCACCTGATTAGTGGATCAACCTTATTCCTGGGCTAGGTCATCAATATAGTGGTTCCATTCCGATGGTGGATTGGAGCTCAGATCGATCGTGCCATGTTGGCACATTTGTGGGTCTAGCAAATCTCTCTCTCTCTCTCTCTCTCTCTCTCTACTCATATGTGCAAGCAAAAGGGGTGCACGGCTTGGGTGGGCCCCACCCTGATGTATTTCCAAAATCCACTTTGCCCATCAGGTGCATGAATGCATTTTAGGCTTGGGCTAAAAAACCAGGCAGATTCCTGATTCAGGTGGGCCACACCAAGGGAAACAGTTGGGAGGGAGATGCCCACCCTTGATTTTTTACAGTGATGATTATTTAAAATCCACTCCCACCATTAGTTGTGCCATCCATGATTTATCTGAGCCACACTGAGGGAAGCATTTTGGAAGGTGGTCGTCTCCTTACACATTGTTTCCACTTGTGTGGTCCACCTTGAATCATGGATGCGGCTGATTTTTGGGTCTGCGGCCTAACGTGGGCTGACACATCTGATGGTAGGAGTGGATTTTGGAAACATATCACAGTGGGGCCCACCCGGGCCATGCACCCCTTTGCTTGTATGTTAGCTTGGTCTATACCATCCCCCCTTGGTACCCCTGCAATGAAAATGGGATGCACCAAAAATCAGGTTGATCCAACTGTTAGATGGGATCCGGTTTTTGGTTAGTTGTTCATTGTTTTCTATTCTGAGGCCCATCTGATAGTTGGATCAACCTGATTTTTAGGGCATCACATTTTCATGCCAGAACTGCCTTGCTAGACGGGTTGGATGTGATAAAAACACCATGGTGGGCCTTACACAGCTAGTTGGACATACAACTAGTGTGCACGCACATACATACATATATGTGCGCTGCGCATACGATCAGAATTGATGGTCGCTCATTCTTTCTTATTGATTTCAGATGTTGAGCCATCGCCTCTTTCCTCAAGCAAGATATTCAATTTGGGTGGACTCAAAGTCTCAGTTTCGGAGGGATCCATTAGGTGTTCTCGAAGCACTACTTTGGCGTACAAATTCTGTCCTTGCAATTTCAGAACATGGAGTCCGAAGTAGCGCCTATGATGAGGGGAAGGCCATTGTTAAGAAAAACAAAGCTACTCCAGAAGAAGTTGAAGTGCAGCTGACTCAATACCGTCATGATGGTTTCCCGGATGACAAAAGGTTTAATGGAAAAAAAGGTATGCTTCTAATCACATCTTGTGTATACATGCACACTAGCACACAGCCATGTGTGTGTGTGTGTGTGTGTGTGTGTGGCATTTTCCCTTGAAACATGATAATTTCAAGATAAAAAGTGGAAGCAAAAAAATTTCTGAACGCATAAAAATTGTGTTGCAGTGTACAACCAGCTGCATGTGATCAGTTCTCTTCTCACAGTTCCATTCTACGCTAGTCTATTTGAAAATGAAAGCGATACCTAAGGTGTTATGCACAAGCAATTCATGCAACTCTTTTTTGTTTTTTAGTACTTTCATTTTAATTAGTGAACCTTTTATACAAATGAAAGATGCAACTCGGCCAGTGTGAGTTTTTGCGTTCTCATCGTCGGTTCCGAGCTTGGATGGTGGGTTGTGTTAGGTAGGCAGCCAGTGTAGAACTGCAATATCCTCTTCTCACGAGTCCTGATAACAAGGAAACATTCATACTAAAACAAAATGGGCCATCTTGGTTGTGGTATTATGCCTGTCGGACATACCCCCTCTACCCATCTAATAAAACTTTTTTTTTTTTTTTGGCTGGTATGTATGCTCTATTTATATATTTTTAATGTATTTTTGTTTCATCTAGATCCCACTTTTCTGTATTTTTGCTCTCAACATTTGGGTGTTTCAGTCGATTGAACATTTTCTGGTCTTCTTTATCTGGAACCCAGTTTCCATGCCTGACGTCATGTCTTGTAGGGTTGCAACTCGGGCGGGTTGGGTTGGGTTGGGTTGAGGGTCAACCCACACGCAACCTCTCCTCAAGAGGACCCAACCTGCTTCCCTTCCTGACCCAAATTCCAACCTGAGGTGCCCAACCCGAACCCAACCCGAATTCCTATATTCTCGACCCTAAACTGACCCAACCTTGACCCTACATGACCGTACCTGACCCAAATATTATTCCCAACTCGGATCTGAATCTAGATCCTCTGTTGAAACTGAGCAGAGAACCTCTGCTTCCGCTACTCTGATTGTTCCAGCTCATCTTGATTGTGTCAGAGCAGCTCAGCTCTCACACAGTCAGGCTGATCTGGACCAATCAAAGAAGTGACGAGCAGGGTTTCTCTGCTAGGTTTCAACAGAGGATCCGGACTCCTCGAATCTGCTCAACCCAAACTGAACCCAATTTCAAATCAGGTTGGGGTTTTCCAACCCTAACCCTACCTGAACTTGGGGTTGGGTCAGTCAGGTTCAAGTTGACCCAGACCCAAGTTGCACTCCCAGTATATAGGTTACATGGTGATTGGTAATCCAAGCAGCCATGCTCCTCTCTATGTGAATATGATTCACATATGGCAGTTGGCATAATACATGTGATGCGGAACACAAGACCATTTCAAGTGTACCAATGAAGAAAGCGCCAACCACACGTACCATCCTTGTGGATAGGCGACTATTGAGGAGCATTGAAGACCTTACACATGTAGTCCGAGACATTTGAAAAGACCCCACCTTGGGAAGACATGTATAAGTTGCTTTGAGGAGATGATCAGACCGTTGGATCGTGATGATGATGTGATCGGACCGTTGGTTCATTATGGCCCACTTTCATCACACCATCATTGGAGCGCATTGGACATCTTAGATTTGAGTTTATTTTACGCATTTTTTACTTATTTGAGTTTTGGGTTAGTGTGGGTACTTTTTTTCATGCAAATGTCTTTTTTTTGAAATTTTGTTAATAGGGGTATTTTGGTAATTATGCTAATTCCGAATTTTATAAGGGTGTTGCCCTAAACCTTTTTGATTAGTTGTTGATTTATGAAACAAAGCAAACCTTTAGTTGCCTCCTTCCTCTTTCCCTCTCTTATGGTGCTTCTTCTTCTTCCTTGATCTCCTTCTTCTCTATTCTTCTTGTGCCCCTCCAACTTCTTCCAGGTATTTCATCTTCTATTATTATCCTTCTAAACTTCTGTTTTGTTTATTCCCCACGATCTAAACCTTGAGAATCGATCTAAACCCTAAACCCCCAAATTCTCAAATCCCTAATCCGAGAAACTTTTTTATTCTTCGGACTAGTGATCATCATTGATCGATTGGGTATGAGTATGACCATGCAAGATCGGGAGGTTCCATCCCTCGCCGGATCCAACCTATACGCTACTTGAATCCCATACTCCATGGTTGTGATGATGGCCCGTCCCATTGCATGTTTCCTTTATGATTTTCTTAGTTTATGATGATTGATGCTAGATTTCATTATTATTATTGCTTTTATTTCCGCTGAATAATTGTGTTCATGAGCATGCATCATATTTAGGGCTATCCTACATCAAATTTGGTATCAGAGAATAGGCTTGTATGGTTTTGTCTAGATCGAGTTATCAAAAAAATTAAGGTTTTGATTTTTAGGTTTGTTTTAGGAAATGTTCAGATTTAGAAAGTTTTCAATTTTAGAAAGTTTCCTAATTTGGAAAATTTTCAGATTTAGAAAGTTTCCAATTTTAGAAACTTTCCAATTTTAAAAACTTTCCAATTTTAGAAAATTCCTAATTTGAAAAATTTTCAAATTTTAGTCGCATCATCTAGAATTAATTAATGTCAGTTCATTGTAGTTTAAATTCATCGCATTCATATTGTGAGTCACCAGTCCATAGAGTCTTCCCGTAGTGAATGGAGTATAGACGTTTGAGATCTTCAGGGCCATTAAGTGTTTTCGTGTGGCCGTCGAGACCCAATGGAAAGCCGAACTCCGATGAGTTGGCCTCCTTTAATGGTCACATGGACCCACAAACATTCCTCGATTGGCTTGAAGACTTGGACTATTTTTTTTATTGGTATGATATGTCGAATGATCGTCGAGTGAGGTTTGCCAAGTTGAAATTGGAGGGCCAAGCCAAGTCGTTTTGGGTAGATTTGGAGCGAAGAATTGATAGAGTTGGGAGAGCCCCGATCTCACAATGGGAGGAGATGAAAGAGCGTTTGAAAGAAAAATATCTTCCCATCTCTTATCGTCAAAAGCCCTTGGCTCAGAAGGGAGTTGCCCCACCTTCTCGTCCAAACACAAAACCAATATGGTCCCCTCCTTGTAAAGTGGTCCAACCCATCATTAAGGAAATCTCAGCTTATAAACAATTGGGGTGTTTAACACCAATTATATTTCCTTGGAAGCAAGATAATACCTTGGTGAATGGCCAGTTGGAAGAATCCAAACATGATGTTTATGAAGTGGAAGAGTACGTGCCTAACGTCACTAATGATGAAATGGAAGAAATTGAGGCATCGCTTATCATCGTTGAGGATGACAAAGTGTGTGCTAGTGATGAAAAGGTCGAAGAAATTGAGACTGCACCACTTCTAGATGTCATGTGTGACTTAAGTGATGTAGAGTCCCAATCTAAGTCTCTTACCATAATGCACACGAATGAATTTGAAAAGGAGACTAGTGAGGATATGATGGTAGACACCCACATTACTTGTGATATCCCACCAGATGATTTATGGGATAAATTTTCACCCAAATGGGACATTCAGCACGCAATCAATCTTGTCCCTGGGTCGATCTTGTCAAGCTTTCCTCCATACCAGGTGAACCCCGTAGAAAATACAGAAATGCAGCATCAATTTGATAGACTTCTTGGGGAAGAATTCAATAAGGAAAGTTTGAGTTGGAGTTTTGTTTTGTGTGTCATGCCTGCTCTTTTCACTTCCAAGAACAATGGCATATGGCACACATGTGGGCATATCTTGACCGCCCACAAAGTTTTAATCAAGTATCAAGCCATCATGCGACGTATTCACGTCATGGTGGATATGATGACCATAGTCCTTATCCCGTATCTTGGTGACATTTTGGACATAATGGCTGATGCCAAGGTCTGCTTAAGACTTGGTATTACTAGTGTTTGTTCTCAAGTGTTGGGATACCTGAAAATCATCCTTGTTTATAATACTTATAATGAGAAATTATGTGTCACGCATGAGAAGTGTCCTTTTGTTTCAGTTTTTCAAGTTCTAGGTCATAGGATTGTTTATTTCCATAGGATTGTTTATTCCAAGTTCATGGATTTTTCAAAGTGTCCTTTAGTGTCACCCATGTCTGTCATCCAAAGGTCTTCGGAGTCAGCCAATGCATTTGCACGTTACATTCATGATTTGCATACATATATTAGACAGCGGATACATAAGAGCAATGATGATTATAAAATTTTAGCTGATTCTCGTCGCAGAGCGCAAGAATTTCAGGAAGGAGATTATGTAATGGTGCGAATAAGGCCAGAGCGATTCTCTCAAGGATCCGCTACGAAATTACAAGCGCGTAGTGCTGGACCATTCAAGATACTGCAGAAAATTGGGTCCAACGCGTATCGGGTTGACCTTCCATCTAAAATGGGCATTAACCCAACTTTTAATGTGGAAGATCTAGTCCGTTCCCACCATTTCATCGTTGATTCATCATCTCTTTCATGGCCTTGTTCTGATTTTTCTACACAACCCCTTCCTCCCCTTCCTCCACCCATTACCCATAAAGAAGAAATTGAGGAGATCTTAGATGAAGAGATGGTGTCTACGAGAGACGGAGGTTTCCAAAGATACATTGTCAAATGGAAGAACAAACCACCGTTAGAATCTACATGGTTGATAGAAGTGGAGTTACAGAGCGTTAATCCAGATTTACTAGAGCGCCACAAGAGTTTTAACTCGCCGGAGTCGAGTTCTTCTCAGACGAGGAGAATGATGCGGAACACAAGACCATTTCAAGTGTACCAATGAAGAAAGCACCAACCACACGTACCATCCTTGTGGATAGGCGACTATTGAGGAGCATTGAAGACCTTACACATGTAGTCCGAGACATTTGAAAAGACCCCACCTTGGGAAGACATGTATAAGTTGCTTTGAGGAGATGATCAGACCGTTGGATCGTGATGATGATGTGATCGGACCGTTGGTTCATTGTGGCCCACTTTCATCACACCATCATTGGAGCGCATTGGACATCTTAGATTTGAGTTTATTTTACGCATTTTTTACTTATTTGAGTTTTGGGTTAGTGTGGGTACTTTTTTTCATGCAAATGTCTTTTTTTTTGAAATTTTGTTAGTAGGGGTATTTTGGTAATTATGCTAATTTCGAATTTTATAAGGGTGTTGCCCTAAACCTTTTTGATTAGTTGTTGATTTATGAAACAAAGCAAACCTTTGGTTGCCTCCTTCCTCTTTCCCTCTCTTATGGTGTTTCTTCTTCTTCCTTGATCTCTTTCTTCTCTATTCTTCTTGTGCCCCTCCAACTTCTTCCAGGTATTTCATCTTCTATTATTATCCTTCTAAACTTCTGTTTTGTTTATTCCCCACGATCTAAACCTTGAGAATCGATCTAAACCCTAAACCCCCAAATTCTCAAATCCCTAATCCGAGAAACTTTTTTATTCTTCGGACTAGTGATCATCATTGATCGATTGGGTATGAGTATGACCATGCAAGATCGGGAGGTTCCATCCCTCGCCGGATCCAACCTATACGCTACTTGAATCCCATACTCCATGGTTGTGATGATGACCCGTCCCATTGCATGTTTCCTTTATGATTTTCTTAGTTTATGATGATTGATGCTAGATTTCATTATTATTATTGCTTTTATTTCAGCTGAATAATTGTGTTCATGAGCATGCATCATATTTAGGGCTGTCCTGAATCAACATGTCTTTGGTCTGTGCAACTCTAGCTGAAGCATCTGTCATTGTGAGGGAGCACACGCCATTTTCCAATCTATTCATGTGCCTTTGGTTCAATGAAGTGGTACGGTTTACTTCACGGGATCAGCTTAGCTTCCCATATGTCCTCAGGCAGCTGAATGTACTCAAGATCAATATATTCCCTGTATGTACTCGCAAAGATCTTGTAAATAGCATGGGCCACAAGCGCAAGGTGAAGCCTCTGATTTAGTTAGCACCATGTATTTGTGGATCCGTTGATTCTCTCTTGATTCCTTATTTGTTTGCAATTTTCTGCATGCATCATCATCGTGTTTTCGTCGTGGATGTATCCCGATTTGTTCCGAGCTCCCCCAAGGTGGAGGAACCAATATCCTGATATCTGGGAATTTCCAGGTGGGCCACATTAGAATTGCAAGGGTTGTGTTTTGTTTTGTTTTTCATTTTGAAGGATCAAGAATCTAACATTGACAATTGCTGATATCCTTTGTGCATTGTCGATTGTTGTAAAACTTACTGACTCGACTCAAAACTCCACTGAATCACTGAGAAACTTGGAATTGTAACTGACTGATGTCGACTTGGGAAGACATGAAGA
The DNA here is from genome assembly GCA_003013855.2 of Liriodendron chinense. Lineage (NCBI taxonomy): Eukaryota > Viridiplantae > Streptophyta > Magnoliopsida > Magnoliales > Magnoliaceae > Liriodendron > Liriodendron chinense. The sequence goes on from PVNU02003428.1 coordinate 516,278, forward strand.
GTTTATCCGATGACTCGCTCCAGTCAACTCGGCATGACTCGAACCGAGTCACTCACGTGGAGGAAGGTGATGCTCTTGACCAACTTGTCTATCGCTTAAGTTGTTATTTTGATTTCTGTTTTATTTTAATTATTTATAGTACCTATTTGAAATATTTACTACGTTGATCTTTTTAATTTATAATAATTAAACTATCGAATTGAGTCTTGAAATCAACCCGACCTCTCTGAATGCCAAGTTGAGTTGAGTTTTCAGGTTTTTGACCTATGGTCAGGCCACCAGAAAACCATCATATTGGTAGTTTTGGCTGCTGAAATACAAGGTCAAAGATGGTATGTTATGCTTTCTATCCCAAACCTCCTTCGCATTCCACCCTAGATTAACATAAGATGGCACCAATGAAGCTTCCATGAGCTTCTTCTGGCAATCTTCATGGATTGAGAGCAATGGATTTTTGCTGTGAACTACTGGATGATCACTCAGAAATATCATCAGGATAAAGCTTGTGGAAGTTATCTGTTGAATGTTGTCGTATTGCTGAAAAAACTCATTAATCTTGGCTGTTGAGAAACTACTCAATTGTGTTGTTACTTGTTAGGGACTGTTGTGTGTGTGTGTGTGTGTGTGTGTTAGCTTGTAAATGCTTTGTAATGTAAATGCATGCAGCTTCTCGCAATTCTCAATCGCCTAAAACAGCCAAAACACTTTGTATTATAGAGGATGCAGTTAGAGCTGCACACTAAGCCAAACTGAATCGAGCTGGCCAGCTGGGCCTAGCTCAGCTTAGCCAACAAATAACCCCGGCTCGAGCTCGGCTCAGCTTTAGAGCTGGAATATCATATTCTACTTGGTTCAGTTGAGCTTTCAAACCGAGTTCAAGCCTGAAAAAAAAATAATAAAAAAAAAAAAAAAATTTAAGTAAACCCAGCTCAAAAGCCCAGCCTAAAACAGTTCAAAATCTGAGCCCAAAGGTAACCCTATGCCCATTGACACCCCTAATTGCTATTTCATTTGCTTTTATATACAGTTTTTCCTCTTATTTCTTTGCTCTATTCCAATGTGGGATGAAACAACCTCCCTTTCAATCTAGTTAAGTCGAGTCAACATGAATTGAGCTTTGAGTTGAGCCAGGGTTAGCTTGAGCTCGGCTCGAAAATCTTAGAGCTGAAAAAAATTGGCTTGAATCGGTTTGAACCCAGCGTCCGAACAGAGTTGAGTGAGCCAACTGAGCTATCTCGTCTCTAGTGCAGCTCTAGCTACAGTTCTTGAGAGTTGTCATTATCATAGGCATGCTTAAAAGGCTCGGTAACTTGACTCATTTGGTCCTGAGTTGAGCTGTCACTCGCCTGAATTGGGGTGACTGATGCTATCAAACTAGGTTGGGTGCCACTGAATCCTAGTCAACTTGGATGAGCCGTATCAGACTTTAAAACCATGGTCAGAGACGAGTAGGGGCGAGGCTGGTTCTTGAACTGTTTGGGTGGGCCTATTCAATACAGTTCCCATAATGCATAGACAAATGATTTTTTCCAATTGGGCAAATCATCTGAACGGTGTAAAAGGTCGGCCACTGTGTGGGTTGAATCATGGACCATTGTGATCTAAACCATCCTTGTGTTTCAAAAATGTATCACGTATGGCCCACCTAACCAGTGGACCGGGCTGATTTTTGTGCCAACAGTATTATCTTCACGGTAGGCACGGCTTACTCACTGTTCCGTTGTTGTAACAGACGTTCCATGTTGAGGCGTCTGAATCTATTCAGTACAAGATAAAACTAAAGACACCCATATTTTGATCCTGATTGGGTCATTCGTGCTGTTGAACATGAGCCGTTTATCACTGTGGGCCACAAATGATAGATGGTCTGGATGTCACACATATGTTCCACGTCTGCACGTGTTCCCATCTTCATCCAGGCCTATGTGACATTATCAACAAGTTTGATGGCAAATAAACATCACGGTGGCCCCATGAAGGATTCAACGGTGGGCATCATTATCCCCTCCAGTTTCCTGTGGTGTGGTCCAGTTGAGCTTTGGATGCCCTACAACGAGCTGGAAAAATGGATGGACGGCTTGGATACAATCCATACATCGGGGTGGGCACCACTAGGCATAGTTATGCAGGCAATCCAAAATGCCATATGAGTACCCACGGTGATGAGTGTATGAAATCCATTTCGTCCAAAGATTCCCCTCATGTTAGGGCCAGTGCCAAATATCAGGCAGATGATAACTCAGGTGGGCCACACCACACGAATGTAAGGCACACCATTGAAACCTTCCCGGTGTCCACCGCCATGTTTACATGCCATCAGAACCGTTCATAATGTGAGTCCCACCATGATGAAGAGAATACACAAATATAAGCCTGATTGAAAATTTGGGTGGAACACAAGAAGGTTTCAATGTTAGGCATTCCATCCCTACCGTTTCCAGTTGTTGGTTGGTCCACTTGAGTGTTGGATCTGTCTCAGCTTTTTTGGATCATGGACTAAAATGAGCTTTCAAAACGGATGGACGGCGTGGATGTAAGAAATACATCACGGTGGGCCCCACAGTCGGTATCCACAGAAGCCACGTCCCCCTTACGTTGGTGTAGCAGAAGTGGGACCCACGTGATATATTCACGACATCTGATCCGTCCATCAGATGCATCGCTTCAATTGTTACCGTCGTTGCTAAAAAAATAAGGCCTAACGGATCTTCGGTGGGCTACAGAACTGGATACAAGCTGAAAGGCGACGCCTACCGTTGATTTACGCGTTGGGCCACCCATGCTGCGTATATGGAATCCAAACCGTCACATTCTTCATCTGCCATGTATGAATGGTCAGGACAAAAACCATACAGTTCCGAAACTCAGATGGTCCCTGGTGAAAATCAAGGGTGGGAGTTCTCTCTCACCTTGTTTCTTGTAATGTGTCCCACCAGAGTCTTGGATCGTGCTGATTTTTCAAATCCAAAATGTAACCTGAGGGAAGGAATCTGATGTACGGTTTGGATGTGATACATGCACCACGTGGTCACCAAATGAGAACGTGGATTGCGTACTGAGTAAACTCTGTGGGGCCCACCATGTTGTCTGAATCTTATCCACGCCGTCCATCAGTTTTTCCAGATCATTTTAGATTAAAAACACAAAAATTAAGCATATTGGAATCTCAAGTGGACCACACCAAAAAACGGTGCGAATAGAATGCCTACCGTTGAAAACTTCTTGGGGCACAGATGTTTTGCATTAAGCTGATTTTTTTATTTTTTTTTCTTTCCTTCATCCATCTGTTCGTAGCCTTATGAGCCGGTTGGATGATAAATAAATATCATTTCGGGTTCTAAGAAGGTTTCAACGGTGGATGTCATTATCCCACTGTTTCATATGGTGTGGTTCACTTGATCATTTTATATGCTTCGATTTTGGTATCATGCCCTAAAATAATCTTTAAAAACTTATGGATGGCGTGGATAAGACACATACATCACGGTGGACCCCACAGAGTTTATTCCGGGTTCACTTGAGAGAACTGCAGAGAAGGGAATTCCTATGTGGAAACGAACAAGCTTTCTTCATCTGATTCTCTCTCTCAAAACCTCTCATTATCTTCTTCTCTCCTCTTCTCTCAGCAATCTTAGTTCGTTCGATTCTTCTCTCTCATGACGAGCGAGGAGGAAGATTGCTACTATTCGGACTACTCGGATCATGAATCGCTGCAAGGGATCGAGGACGCCGTCGAGTACGACGTCCAAACGCATTCTATCCAGGTCAGCAAATCCAAATCCCTTCGGATTGTGATCCAGTTCAATTTCGAAATATGTTCTTGGGTCTTTCGTTTTTTTTTAGGTTTTGTGGTGATCTCCTCTTTTTTCTTCTGTTTGGGAGAGGTTATTGTCATCAATGATTAATTGCAAGCATCAGATTTTTTTTCTGATTCTTCAATTTTGTTTATTGCCTGGTTTTTGGGCCATGGTACTGTGGGGCACACCTGTTCAATAGCTCGGATAATTCCCGCACTAGTTGCTTCTTCGCCCACTGGGGTTCACATGCGAAGTATGTTCTTGGTTCTTTCGTTTTTTAGGTTTTGTGGTGAGTTTCTGTTTTTCTCGTGTTCCGGACAGATTTTCGTCCTCCGTCAATTAATGTTTAATAATATTGGATTTTTGTTTTTGTTTTAAAATTCGTTGATTAGTTTATGGCCTGGTTTTTATTCCAGGTGGTGGGTACAGCGGGGCCCACCTGTTCAACGGCTCCGATAATTCCCGCATGAGTTGCGTCAAAGCCCCGGTGGCCCACTTGCTGAGATGATGTGATGATCTGAGCTGGCTATATTCTCTTTACTACTATAAATAAGCTATTATCTAGTAATCACGCTTCATTGATGATGCTAACTTTTTGATTTTTAGAGTTGAATGCAAATCATTGAAAAATTCCTTTGTTATTTTTCTAGTTTCACACACAAACACAATCATCTGTTCAGATTAAGTTTATTACTCTATTGTATATAGTCCACAACATGGAAGGTTCCGATCATTGGACCACTCGGCACCAGGACCTTAGTGCTCAGAGGCAAATGATGGACCCCGAGTCATGACAGAGGCAAAATGAACTCTTCCTACAGATGCATGCGCGTAGAGAATTGTATAAAGATTGGATTTTTAGTGGAAGATTAGGACTTGACGGCAGCCTGATGGAGAAGCCCTTTGGCAAAGGGACATCCACACATGGAGAAAAGAAAAACAGGGGAAGGAAGGGAGGAGAAAAGCAAAGGGACCTCAACACGTGGTGTGCTGTAATGGCTGTTACAGAAGAAAAAACCCAACCCTAATTGCCCCATAATGGTCCGTTAGGGGGCTGATACAGTTTTCTTTCAGAAAAAAAGAAAGAAAAAAAGGTGCCATAATGGCTGTTAGGGCCCGTATCATAATGGTAACAGTAGTGGCTGGCCACTGTTACCATTGCTTAAAACCTTGGAGACCACATACAAACAGAAAACAGGGAAAGAGCCTTCAGAAATGTTCGGAAAAAAAAAAAGTGATTTTCCATGGCAGATCTGGAAGCTCAAAGGCAAGAACCAACAAGCTCAACCACAGAAATGTTTGCTTGAAAACAGTACTTCTATTGAATAATAACACCAGCTTCTCTTTATTATGGAGAGTTTCCAACTATCAGACCATCCAGCTTGCTAAAACTCCACTAAATTGGACTGCACAAAACTGTGTCTAACATGGTGCTTTCTGAATCCAAACACGTAAGACCATAGGTGTCTAACTCCTGCCCAATTGAGATAATTTCAATAGCAACACCTAAAATATTTTGATATTTTAAAGACTTATGGGTTTTGGAAATAGCAGTTTGAAATGCATATTTCCAATATATGTGTTTAAAATGGGTATATTTGAAATTCTCTCTCAGTTCTACAGTAAGCTTTCTTATGACGAGGTTGTATTGTATTGCTTTGAAATGATTTCATTTGAAGTAATTGAAAATATTTTGTTAAACATGGTCAGTTTGATTGAACTAATCTAGGAATCTTGTTGATAGTGGAAGGTTTTGGATCCTGTTTGACAAGTAATGTATAAATTTTGTTAAATTCAGTGTCTAGATTTCTCTTTCTATTTCGGGTAATTGACTTTGCTTAATTACTTGCTTGGAATTCACAGGTGGTCACAAAAGAATCGCTTTTGGAAGCGCAGGTCATAGTTCCTTTTGCATGCTCTGGGCTCTTTTTTACTTCATCCCTAGGCTCTGAGTTGAGCTTAATGTGCTTAATTCCAATCCGAATTCTGTGCAGAGGGAAGATCTGCGTAGGGTGATGGACATGCTAAAACTGAGTGAACGACATGCACGCACTCTACTTATTCATCACCGTTGGAACTTTGAGAGGCTGTCAACAGAACTTGTAGAGAAGGGAAGGGATAGCTTATTTGCTGAAGCAGGTGTTACTATAGCAGAGTGCAAAAAACGTGCCTTGCCATGGTCATATTCACGGTCACGGTCTTTAGTAAAATGCAACATCTGTATTGAAGACGTTTCTCCTCATGCAGTTACAACAATGGATTGCGGCCACTGCTTTTGCAATGATTGTAAGCATTCTCCTTCTTCACTGTATCTTCTGTGGTCTGTTGCAAAAATACACAAAATAAAGTTCATTCTTGTTACTGTTACTTGTCAAATCGCATGCGATCAGCATATGCTGTTTGCATAATCGCATATGCCATCGCATTTTTTTTTTTTTGGAAAGGTGAGGGTGTTATTAAGAAGAAAACAGGGAACAAAAAAAAAAAAAAAGGACAGCTGCAACATCCCTAAAAGAAACAAGACTTTAGGGAGCCCAATCCCTAAACATCACCAAGACCCGGGAAAACACCCCCGCCTAGAGAAGCCGAACTATCACGAAAAAAAGGGAAAATAAAAATTGAAAAAAGGGAAAAAAACAGGTTTTTTTTTTTTAATTAGGGAAAACTTGCCTAATTAGTACACATGATTGGATTGGGTTATTTTACTTATTTCATTGTAGTTTGAGTATTTGATTAAGTTATATATTTAATTACTTATATTATATTTACATATATATTAACAAAACAATCAGCAAGCTACATTAAGAGAGAATTAATTATTAAAAACTTCGAACATAGAAATTTTATTGATAAATGGATACTTGAAACACGTTTTAAGTTACAATTTACAACTTAATTTACAAATTCAATTGACAAAAAACAAGCACAACTTACAAAATAGAAAAATAATTGTAGAGAGATTATGGTAAGAGAAAAATAGTGAGAGATTTAGAACTTTGGAGTAAAGAATAGTGAAAATGGAGGGGATATGTCATATGAGTGCCTATTTATAGGCAAAAGTACTCCAAATTGAAAAAATAAAAAATAAATTGCTCCCATCATATTTTTTACCGTTGGGAAATATATGATCGCATATGCAGTATGTGATCGCACACTCGCATATGTTATTGCATATTGTTCGCATATAAAAGTATGCCATGGCATACTTGTCAAGATCGCATATGCGATTTAATCCACAGTATGTGATCACACACTCGCATATGCCATGATTGCATATGTGATTTAATCCACAATATGTGATCACACACTTGCATATGCGATTGCATATTGTTCGCATATAAAAGTATGCTATGGCATACTTGTCAGGATCGCATATGCGATGATTGCATATGCGATCTAATCCACAGTATGCTCATATGCGATCGCATTTGACAACAGTGTGTGTACTGTACAGGATCTGTACCAGTCATCAAGTTGGCGATACCTTGGATGGGCATATGCCAAAAATGACACTGTTTGGCAATCCTAAGTTTCTTACAACTCTATTGGAGGAACTTTAGTGATGAAATTAGATGGTCAAAAGAAAAGTTGACCAAAGCTCATTAGACCATCTGTTCTCTCCTAAAATTCTCCAAATCCTAGTTTTGGAGCTTTCCCTGTAAGCGTGAATTTTGGGTTGTGGCTGGTCCAATGTAGGACCTACTTGATGATCGTTTTGCATCCTGTAAATCTTTGTCACGTGTGTGAAAGTGGGTCACTGATGAAGTGAATGAAAGAGAAAACTTTCTATTTTTTCTCTAACTTAGTGGCTTATATGGATGTTTCTCTATGCGCAGGCTGGACTGAGCATTTTATTGTTCAGATAAATGACGGGCAAAGCAAGCACATTAGATGCATGGAGCATAAGTGCAATGCTATTTGTGATGAAGCTGTTGTAAGAAATCTTGTCAGTGCGAAGCATCCTGATATCGCTGAGCGTTTTGACCGTCATCTCCTAGAGTCATACATCGTTGACAACAACAAGGTTAAATGGTGTCCCAGCATCCCGCACTGCGGCAACGCAATACGTGTAGAGGGCGATTCTTATTGTGAGGTGGAATGCACGTGCGGGCTGCAGTTCTGTTTCAATTGCTCATTGGAATCACACTCGCCTTGTTCCTGCCAGATGTGGGAGCTTTGGGCCAAGAAATGCCAGGATGAGTCGGAAACTGTCAACTGGATTACTGTTAAGACAAAGCCCTGCCCCAAGTGTTTCAAGAACGTTGAAAAGAATGGTGGCTGCAACCTTGTTACCTGTATTTGTAAACAGGTATTTTGGTGAGTCTTTCTCTTTCATACTCTATATTGCAATGATTGAAGTTTATGCAGATTATGCATGGAGTGTAGATCAAAATACATTAGCCCGGTACTTCTCTCGAACTAATTTCTTATATATGATTCTCATGTTTGTGATCTTGAACACAAGCTTGTGTTGTTGCCAGCCATGGATATGGTTTATAGGAGGTTTGATATACTTACCTGCACAGATTTTTTCTTTATTTTTGACAGGGGAATGGATTTATTAGGCAAAGCCGGAAAATACCAAAAAAAAAAAAAAAAAACAAAGAACCGAAAACTAAGATGCATCAAGCCAGCACCAAGGCTGGAGACTCAAGCCTAGGCTACAAAGCCCAATCCCTAAACAAACTCAAAACTCTACTAAAGACCCCAGCCGAAGTAACCTGATGATTCCCGAAGACCCAATTGTTTCTTTCGAACCAGATTGCCCACAGGATCGCCAGTAGACTCAGTTGACATCTTTTCCTACCAAGCCTACCACCATCACCCTCATGCCAGGTACGGAATAGATCTTCAATGGATGAGAGCATCACCCCACACACACCTGCGCAATCCAACAAGCTAGACCAGATTTTCCACACAAAGGGGCATTGGAGGAACAAAGGATCCACATATTTGACATCTTGCAAGCACAAGAGACAAATGCTGGTGAGAGGCAACCCTCTCTTCCAAAGGTTGTCCAAGGAAAGAAAAAGATTTTTGACCACAAGCCAGGCAAACCCCACAACTTTGCGGGGAGCCCTGTAGAACCACATTGCTCCCAAGGGGCTATTTAAACTCGAGGAGGGAGAAGCTAGTCTTGTATAACAACTGCACCGAAAAGGCTCCCAATGCAGATATGCCCCAACACAAGGAATCTTCCAACTTAGGAGAAGGGACAAAGCTCTACGAATGAGACAAAAGGTATGTAAGGTCTTCGATTTTGGTATCATGAAGGTTGGCCCTAAATGGGGGAACCCAAACCCCATTCGCACCATCACTCGAGAAACAAGCTCACGCTGAAATTCCAATGTCAGGACAGAGTAGCAAGGGAGTGAAAGTCCGAACTAAGGGGAGAATCTCCACACCATTTACCAACCCAAAACCTGATTGGTTCCCCATTGCCCAAAATGAAACTCAGATTGTTTAGAACTCACAGGGGCGACTCTAGCAAGCCCAAATGGAGGAATGGTGGAGAGTCAAAGATTTAGTCCATCTCACAGTCGAAGATTTAGTCCATCTCACAGTTGGATCAACCCCATATTTGGCCACAACTATCAATCTCCAATGATTATCCTCCTCATTATTAAATCTCCCAATCCATTTACCAAGCAGGGCCTCGTTCACCAAGTCCAGTCTCTTAATACCTGCTCCTCCTTCCGAAAAAGGGGAGCAGACCTCATTCCACTTAAGGACAGGGAATTTGTGGTAAGAGGATCCTCCTTGCCATTGAAATTCCCTACAGAGTTTATCTATGTGCTGAATGGCATTGGAAAAGCAACATACAATAAATGGGCAAATTGGATAAAGATGCCTTAATCAAAGTTAATCCTGCCACCCAACTATAGAAGCTTGCTTTTCCAGGTGGAGAGCTTTCTTTCCATTCATTCCAGAATGTTGTCCCAGAGGGAAAGGGGAGGCCTCCCCACACATAGAGGGAGACCCAGGTACGTTGTGGAGAGGGAGCCCAGCCACTCCACACGCGAATAACCTAGCCAGATGAAGGGTTTCTTCATGCAGGAGATTGATTCCAAACAATTTGCTTTTGTATAGATTCACTTTGAGACCTGAAACCGCCTCAAACCAACAAAAGGTCATACACAAAAGATCAACCATGGATTTCCTTAGCTTCACAAAAGATGAGGGTATCATCTGCAAATTGGAGGTGGTTGATAGGATCAAGGAAATTTTCTGCACTGAAGCCCCTATAGAGGCCAGCCTCATGACCTTTCGAGAGCATTCGGCTAAGGGCCTCTAAGACGGTGACGAATAAGAAAGGAGACATGAGGGTCTCCTTGCCTGAGGCTGTGAGAGGCTTTGAATAAACCAAAAGGAGATCTATTGATTAGGACTGAGAATCTCACTGAAGAGATGCTAGACTTAATTCCCCAAATCCCAACCTAATCATCATGTAATCTAAAAAAGACCACACAACATGATCATAAGCGTTTTCCAGATCAAGCTTACAAAGATTGCCTGCTCTGTTACAAGAATCTAGACATTTGTGAACAATAAACACACTATCAACAATCTGTCTACGTGAAACGAATGCACTTTGGAACGAGGAAAATGAGCTTTGAGAGGGCTGTTTTCAGTCTTTGACTTGAAATTTGAAAATCTATAATTTTGCATGAGCTTTGCTAAGCCCACACGTGTGCACAAGTCAGCTAATGCACATGCCATCATGTATGCCAGTGTGGCAGACAGATGCAATATCCAAGCCATCCGTTAGAAGGGTACCACTGCGTAGATTCCCTTTCCTAAGAATCAGGTCCAGCCACTAGTCCCGGTGGGCCAAAATAACTGAAAAAATGTATGTTTGTGAAAAAATTGGCCGAAGTTCTTTAACCTTCCCACTTATTTCTAAGACCACAGTGCACCTACTGATTGGACCAATTTTTTCTTCCGCCAGTTGCATCTAGACGGTGATGTGCACATGATGGGTGGCTTGGATGTTTCACCTGTGTGCCACGGTGGCATGTGCATTAGCTGATGTGTACATGCATATGGGCTTATCAAAGCTCTATTTGCACTACTGCATAATAAAATATTAAAAAATAGAAAAAAAAATTAAAAGGTTAGAAATTACAAAAACCCGGTATTTTTTTAAATAATTAATTCCAGATGTCAGTTTGTGATGGGAGCTGGAAATGAGCTCCTTAAAATAATGTCTTCGATATGTCATCCGTCCATTGTGACATATATGTAGGGTTATTCCTGTAATTTGATCACTTGCTCTTTCTGGTCTCCCAACTATTGCTTGCAGACGGAAATTAAAGCTGGACTTTTAAACTCTCACCTTCTCAATGCAGTTGGGTGTGCGGCGGCGCCATTGGCAGAGAGCACTTTTGTGGCCGTGACAAACAAGTACCGTCTCTAGAAGCTGCACGTGCACATCGGGACCTTCATCGATACATGCACTACTACAACCGGTACAAAGCTCATACAGATTCCCTCAAGCTTGAAAGCAAGCTTAAGGCAACTATGCAGGACAGGATATACTTCTCGGAAAGTAAAGAGTCTGGGCTAAGAGACCATAGTTGGGCAATGAAAGGACTCTACAGACTCTTCAGATCGAGGCGCATTCTTTCCTATTCGTACCCATTTGCATTCTACATGTTTGGGGAGGATCTCTTTAAGGATGAAATGACTAAGGAGGAACTGGAATTGAAACAGAATCTATTCGAGAACCAGCAGGAGCAGCTGGAAGTAAATGTAGAGAGACTTTCTATGTCTATAGAGCAACCATTTGATGAGTTACCGATGGATAAGGTATGGGAGGTGAGGATGCAAATCATCAATCTCACCACCCTCATCGACAAGCTCTGCAAGAAAATGTAAGTCAGCCGTCATGAACTCTTTTGGATTTGCAAAGGTTGGTGCCACGTCTCAACCTGATTATTTCATTTGCAGGTATGAATGCATTGACAACGATCTATTGGGTGCCCTTCCACGGATGATGAACATCGCTCCATACAAATCCATGGGTGTTGAGAGAGCATCAGAACTTTCAGTTTCATGGGATTCTAATCCAAGCTCTGAGTATGGAAGCATGCAAATCAGATAGTTATCTGCAACAGGTTTCCCATTCAAATAAAGCTGGTATGAACTCTTCTCCACAACTAATTCCTCCCTTGGGGCCTGTTTGGATCTAGGCAAAGTTGTGTCATTTACAAGCATGCGGGACAAAAGTACATGCCCAGGGTTTGTTAACCCCCTCTGTGCACTGGAAGCTAGGCACGTTCCGACAAGTATCCAAGGCATTGTGACCGTTAAGGCATAGATTGGTTGTCTCCAACTAAAGAGATGAAACTTTCTCAACTGAGGATAACCTCGTTTCAACACTAGAGGTCTTGGTATCGATTCCCAAGGGAGGTGACTAACATTGGTGTGACTAACAGGGGGGTTGGTTGTATTAACAAGTAACAATGGGGTGTGTGGTACTAACCCAAAAATAAAAAATAAAAATCACTTCATGGTTTCTGTGCACACGAGGAACATTCTTATCCGTACACATGCGTGACATATTCTAATATGCCACGTATGTGACCGTCCAAGTTCAAGCACTCCACATGTGCATATGTGCCCCCATCAATCTTCAAGCATCAAAGAGGTGGCACATGTATCGATGTGCACATGCACGTGTCAATGTGCCACCATCCATATTTAGCTCCTCACATGTGCCACAATCCACCCTTCCTGTTTCAGGGGGGTTGACAAACAAGTAACAAACAGCTAGTCGTAACCACTTGTCCATGAACAAACTAATCCCGACAACATGTCCATGGATAGCCTGCCTTGTGACACAACTTGGCCCAAATCCAGACAGCCTCTTGTAGTGTTTTTAATAATCAAAACAAACTCACCATGATTTTATCTTGGGGTCAGATTGCTGCAAGTACTTTGCTCTATGACTCATCCACCACATGTGTGGCATACATTCAGTGCCAATCTGGGCCATCCAAACCAAGAAGCCGATTGTGGATGGAGCAATCACATCCCTGAATTCAAACTGATTAGATGATCTTGTCTGTCTGGTTTTTTACCATTGAATTTGGACAGCTGGCCATTCGATGGGTCTTGCCTGGCTTTCAAATTCTCCCGTTTTCTTTACACAGTTTATAACTGATGCCTTATTTATTTATTATTTGTTTTAAGACTGATGATTACATTTCTCCATGCTTGATTAGTTTAGCTGGAAGAGTGTATTGAAGAATTAAGACCCACATTGCATCTGACAGAGAATGATGTGTGCGAGCAATTCTAAGGAGCATCTGAGTTTGATAGCCTGTTGAGGATGATGCCATTTTCCATCTCAATCCACCTGTCAAATTCAGCATCTTCAACTGTACAGTTAGATTAAGCGACTGCACTGTGATAATTGGGTTTGTTCGTGCTTAAGTTGCTTTTTAATAAGTTATTTTCCCATTTACACGTTTTTCTCTCTCTATTAAGATGGCCTGTGATAAAGATTATTCTGTGTTCTTGGATTCTCTGTAAATGCCCTCTTTCAGTTCTCTCTGCACTCTGTCTATTTTATTTGTACATATTGTCTAATCCGATTCTGAGTTTAATCTCATGCAATCCTTTGTGGTGTGGATAGTTTAGTTAGGCTGGTCATCGATGATTGATCACTGCATGGGACCCACTGATGACCCACCACCTAATGCACAATTCAGATGGGAAATGTGCTTAGCGATGCAGGGGCCCCACGCTTTGTAGTTTTGGCATGATTTGTCATCTGGTCTGTGAATTTAGGTGGGTACCACCTCTTTGCGTCCTGGCCCAAGCATCTGGCTGGTCTGGTCTGGTCTGCTCATCCAGTGGGCCATGTATTAAATATATGGCGTACGGTTTAGGAAAAGAGTAGACTAACTGATTACTTTTAGTAGAATGATAGTCATTTGACATTGATCTGAATGTCCTGACTATTCCTTCAGTATGGTTTGGGTGTGTGTAGTTTGTGCTAGTGGGACCCATAATTCAGTGGTCCATTGCATTGGTGGGACCGTCCCATACCTCAAAAATTCCTAAATTGAATGATCCTAGCCATTTAATATCTGGCCAGTTTTGGGGTTGAAGTGCACACTGGTTTCTCTATTGGCTGCCTGGATGGGTGGGATTGAGATCTTTGCATTTGGGACATCTTGGTTCATGGACCATTCACACCGAGGCCCATGGAATCATTAGCTTGGATGGCTGAACGTGGATGTCACCAAGATGGGCTCCAAGAAATGGAGTTGTGATGCATCAGAGCTTGAATGTTGTCCCTGCTGGGCCCGTGGCCCACATTAGACCCATGATTGGAAGATCCTAATCTTCTATTCATCTTGATTCTGATCTGGATAATTCTTACAGCATCTCCTCTCTGTTGTGGGGTCCATTGGGTAACCAATTACTTACTGAATCATGGGTATGGCTCGAATTGGCACCCGACCATCAGGACCTGGACCAAACAGTTTAAAACCACGGCCGTTGATAGCCCTAATCATGGGCCCCACTTGTTAAATAGGTGAATTGAGCGTTTATTGTTGAAAATTTCTCAGGGGGTTACACCACAGGAAACGGTAGGGTGAACCTTTCGTGGTGGCCACCGTGATGTTTATATGCCATCAAACCCGTTCACAATGTGGGTGTGGGTCCCACCATGATGAAGAGAATATACAAATATAAGCCTGATCTAAAAATTAGGTGAAACCCAAGAAGGTTTCAATGTTGGGCAATCTAACATTTCCAGTAGTTGGTCCACCTGAGTTTTGAATCTGCCTGATTTTCGGGCTCACGTCCCAACGTGAGCTGCTGCTGCTGATGGACGGAGTGGATGTCCCACAGAAATCACGGTGGGGCCGTCAGAGCTTTTTATTTCCAAAATCAGTGACACCAGTACGGTGGTACCGGGCAGAAGTGGGATCCACATGATATATCCATGACATCTGACCCGTCCATCGGATGCGTCGCCTCAATGTTACTCCAAATGCTGAAAATCGGCCCTGACGTAACCTAGGTGGATTACAGAACATGGTACAAGTTGAAAGGGGCAGTGGATTGGCTGGTCACCCAATTAGGCGCTATGGGCCCGCCTTGATGTGTGTGCTTTATCCACACCGTCCATCCTTTTTTCCAGATCATAATAACAAAAATGAAGCAGATTCGACGGTTAACCTTTTTTCCAGATCATATAATAACAAAAATGAAGCAGATTCGACGGTTGAGTGGACCACACCACAGGAAACGGTGTTGATTGAACGCCCACCATTAAAAACCTCTTGGGGGCCACGGAAGTTTTGGATCAAGCTGATATTTGTGTTTTCCCTTCATCCAGGCCTGTGTGACCCTATCAACAGGTTAGATGTCATGTGAAAATTAGGGGGGGCCCTAGGAAGGTTTGTTTATCTCGTGGATTGGTCCACTTGAGCTTCGGATCTGCTTATTTTTGGGCTCAGGCCGTATAATGAGCTCGAAAAATGATTGGACGGCGTTGATGTAAAACACACACGTCAAGGTGGGCCCCAACAACACCTCCTGGCAGGTAAATAATTGTTTATGTTTGGATATAGTAAGGGGCTATTCACATCTACCACAGCTGGAGAAGTAAATCCCTGTAAAATTTTCAATGGATCATTTAGTTGAACCCATTTCAACAAAGTTGAGCATTGATCCCTTCTTATATGGGGAATTGGAAGAGTAGATTTATATTAAGCAATTAGAATAATTTAAAATATAATGGACACAGAACAACGTTTGCAGGTTAAAGAGGTCATTAAATGTAATGCCTCAGATTTTTGCCACTCGAGATTAAAAAATTATCAGAAAATTTTTCGTTAAAATTGTTCTATTTTCTCACCTAGTGGTTTGTAATGCTCGATTCTCTTCTATAAACAGGTGTTACAGGTAGAAAACCGCACAAATTTAATTTGTCAACTGTATGGAACTAACGAAAACGCCGAACACCAAGATCTTGGGCCTAACCTTGTGAGCTATTCATTTAGAGCTCATATTTATATGACCTACTACTGATTAATCAAGATAATCGTAACTTGACGAAGATCTACCTACGAACAACACAATTGACGGTTTAGATCAGGTGTATGACCTGAATTAATCAAATAATCGTATAACTTAAAAATCAATTGCTGATGATGAATTAGGCTAAACAACCATTTCTACTAACTTTCTAATGACCAAACCTTAAGCATAAATTGATCTGACCCTACACGTTATACACAAGAAATCTCACATTATATTTCATTCCAAAAATAATTGAAATCACCAAACAAGTTTTAAATCGCTCGTTAGTAGGTCATCAAACTTGAAACTAAGGAACATCATCCGTCTTAGTAGGCTTGATGTCCCTCACGAAATGTTGAGCTGAGATTACGTGCCAGATCGCTTAACTTATAGTTAATAGGGGAGTATATGTGATGTGTGAGTCTACCCATAAACTATCTAGAATTTAAGTGAATCATGTCATTCAAACTTATGTCAAGTTGTAGCTTTCAAGCTGTTAGATCACGATGAAACTTAGGACTTCGGTATCAAATATTCCTAAAGCCACAGTTTCGATCGATGATTAGTGACCGTTAAACGAACACAATGCCACATCCGTTGATTGCGGCATCCAAATTGCGAACGATAGTAACCCTAGGTAGATCTGCTCGATTAACAACTATCTTATGGTTTTCATGGACCCATATGAGTCCTGGTGGGACCTAAATGGGGGAAACAACCTCCCCTAGGGCTATATATGTTGGGTTTGTCCCACATCGGCTAGAGGCTAGGGAGATTGTTGGGCTATATATTTGGAAGAGGCCTCTCAATAAGACTAGTAATTTTGAGGTGGAACCGGCCCAACAATATATTCAACAATTACTCATTAGGGCCATTTGCAACACACCTGACATTATAAATAAACTTGATTTGGGACATTTCTCCCCAAATCTGAATTCAAGATTTAAAGAGAGAGAGAGAGAGAAATTGGGAGAGAGAATGAGAAGAAGAAAGAGGGGTGGTGGAGTTGAGTTCTTGTGCTTGAGATTTGCATCTCCTAGCACAAGTTCTTCTTTCTAACCGTTGATTTGTCATGTCTACGTCAATCCCCTTAAGATCGAAGGTAAGATACGAGTTGTGCCTCCTTCTCTCATTTTAGGTTCTAATGCATAAATCTCACCTTAACCTTGCTATCATTATAGGTGTTGCCGATTCCCCCACAAACCTTAACACCGGGCGCTCAGACAACCGAGAATCTTAACCCTAATATGCGAGCTATACTTTTAGGTTTCCATTTGTTAACCTTGGACAGTGCTAATGAATGACTCTTGGTGTAGATAAGATTTACGAAGATTAAATGCTTGTAGTGTTTCATTTATTGCAATTATTAGTACATGCTTGTTAGGTAGCTTGAGTGTTTGCTGGAATGTCTAAATGACTTGACTTCCATATGTTGGAATTCTAACATATTTAAGTTCTTGTGTGGCTTAGTAGATTGTTAATGGATGGTATTTGTGTTTGAATGGGCATGCCTTAAGAATTAGTTCAATTGTCTATCAACATGCTTCAATTGTTTTGATTGAATTATAATCTTTTGTAGGGTAATACTAGTTAAGTAAACAAGTTTTTTGGGGGTAGCCCGGTCAAGTTAGCTACCCTAGGTTGGTACGATTGACTAGGGGTGAACATGGATGACCGACAATAGTCGAACTACATGGTTTGCTTTGCACCCAATGATGGTCCAACCAACGTTTCCCCATGTCAATAAGATCAGTCTAATGCCTGGATTAATATTGATAATCATTGTTGAATCACATTTTATGAAAATTAAAATAGTATTGTTGCTAGTGGATATAAGTCCACTTATAATTGCTAGTGCGAGATAATTTCGCTTAGGTTTCATGAATCGAGCATGGTGGTATGAGATACCATGTCTGAGCTGTCAGCCTACGTTGGGGTGAAGAGACTCCCCGTAGTGTCTGTTGAGCAACCATGAGGGTGACGGGCCCTTTTGGTGCTAAACTGAATTGGCCGACAAGCCCTTATTGATGAACTGAAATCTAAATGAAATGTATAAGTGTGGAAGTTGAGATAAGGATTTATGGGTTACCGATGATGATTGGCGACACACCACAGGGAGCAAGATGGTCCAGGTTAAGACTTGTGATATAATGGTAGTATCTCAGCTTCACTAATATGGCTATATGAGAAAACACTTAATAAATGTTGAACTAATCATGCATATATGTCATGGGCATTCAAAGTAATTCTCCGACTATTATAAATATTATGATAAAAAAGAACAACCCTCATACTCAAATTGTGAGTGCCTGGTTGACTGTTAGAAAAACTAGCGCACCATTTGTTGATATGTGAACTTTGCTTGAGACATGCATTGTGTGCGAACTCATGACATCTATGCACTAAATCAACTAGTTTAGGAAAATGGATGTTTTGTGTGTGGTTATTACCTAAGCCTGATTGATTTGATAACATGCTTAACTTATAATTACAATATCACTGAGTTAGCTACTCACTCTCACATAAGATGGTGTTTTAAAACACCAATCAGACTTTATTATAGACATAAGTACCTATGAGGCTGAGGCAGTTTAAGAGGAGTTCGAGGATTTTGCAAAATACTAGGACGACGACTCATTCTTCCAGCTCCTAGATGGTCGAGCTTAGCGAGAGAGCTATGTCGATTTTTTGATATGGGGTGTTAGGTTTAATTTAGATTTCGTCACTACCTTATTTCTTACACAAACTTTAAAACTCGTGTTTTGATGCTTTATTAAGCTAAGTCAATAAATCACGCTTCCGCAAAGAATTTAATGACACCCGAAATCTCAGGGATCGAGGTTGTACTCGACCCCTAAAATTCAGAGTGTTATATTATACGGCTTGAAATAGTTTCTTAGGCAATGGTACAAGAAATTTGATTATTTAATACGAGTCAGAGGTTTAATAGGAGTGAGTATGATCATTATATCTATTTCAAGACACTTGGTGATGGGAAGTTATGAAATTACACCTTTTGGAGTAGAGGCGTATGCATGCGGAAGCTTTGAGAGCAATCAGAATTATGGCTATGGCCTATGGGAAGGGGAATAGGACCTTTTGAAATTCTTTTCGCCTACTTAACAGTTTTAATAAATTAAACTAAGTAAGCAATAACACTTCGGCTTCCAAGCCTAAGTAGGTTTAATCACATGACTAGCATATGATTTAAGCAATAAGCAGCCTAGTCCAAGCATACATAGATACTCAAATGATTAAGTAAATCAAGCTCCCAATCCATGCAACCTAAGTAGACTATAAAGGATGGATCAATTAAGCTCAAGTCTACATAACTAAGTGAAAGTACATCTTGTATGTGGATGAGCCTATTTAGTGCCTAACATACATTCTAATTAAGCATTCATAGTTAAGTAATTAAACACAATGTATATTAAGAAATGTGCTAAAAAATTACAAACACAAGCATGTATAGTGGTTCGACTACTTGTCTACTCCACTCCCGGTTCAAGTACTCAACCCCTTTGAGCACACGGGCATTCATTAGGGAATTTAAATCTGGTTCCTCCCAACCAAGGTGTTTTAAATCAGCTTCGTCCAACCGAGGAGTTTACAGATTCCTCTCAACTTATGGGACCTACTCAAGGTCACCTCAAGTCCTACTAAAGGACAACACACGTTCACTCCTGTGTCGGAGGTTCCCCCTTGGAGACTTTGTTTAGGCTCGGCAAACGAGCCAATGAGCGTCAAACATCCCCTAGTCTTTAGGCCGACAAATACGCTAATGAACGACCAACGTCTCTAGAGTTTTAGGCTCAACTAATAAGCTAATGATCGGCAAACGACCCTAATTCGAATTTGTCAAACAAACTTTACACTCAACTCCCACAAGAAATTGAGTGGAAGGACCATCTATAATGACAACCTTACTTGTCGGATGAGCCCCTTGTTCAGCGCCGGTTGGGTTGCTTGATCTCCGCTCTCTCATGCTTCAATCAGCTTCCCTTGCTCCCCCGATCATGTTCTTGCTGCGTCACCAATGTCTTAGATGCACTTGATCAACTACCTTGCAAATGATGTCTTTGATATGCCTAAGGTGATAGGAGAGTAGGTTTGAGATCTCTACAACTTATGAGAATGGGTTGCCGGGAGAGTTTAACCTATAAAGATCTCATCATAGAGTATTAGATATGAATATGACTATTAAGATCAATCCAATCTCTAGAAATCAAAAGAGGGACAAGTGCATCTTCATCTTGAGTTTTGAATGCTCCATGCTTGTGATGAATTACAAGGAAGATCACTTGTTTGGGTTATGAATAGAGCTCTTAATGTTCTTCAACGATGATGGCTTCTATTTCCTCAAAATCCCCTCCCTTAGCTAAAAAACGAATCCCCCTCTATATATAAATTTTATTCCAACGGTAAAAAAAAGGCAGATTCGCGTATCTCCGATTGATCGGAAAAAATTCCAGTGGATTGATAAAAAATCTGTTTAATTGATCGGATTGACCGCTTTCGATGGATCGAAAATCTGTCCGATTGATCGAAAATTTGTCCAGTGGATTTTCAAACTTGCTGGAACAAATTCCGATTGATCGGGACTTTTGTTCGATTGATCGGAGTCCAATCGAAATTCTTATCCGATTGATCAGAGATCAATAAAAAACTATTGTTTGAGCTATTTTGTTTACAACAGCTTCTACCTATTTAATTAGTCTAACTTATCATGTTTTTCATGGAGTTCCAAGCCTAATGATGATTACTAAGGGTATACCTAGTTGGTCCAAGTCATCTAAAAGGTTATTGTTTTGAGTAGGTTCAAGGCAAGGCACACCAATGCATCTCTTTTGCCTGTTTCTTTATCCTTGATGCAGCTTGTCCGTATTGAGTCTTCGGTCTTCGTCTTCATTAAGCTCAATCAACACTAGACTCGCTGACTTAAGTGATTGACAAACAAGGTGCACTAGTATGCCACAAAAAAGTGCACTAACAAGTTCAGTATCTTAGTATTGTATGTTGATGACATGGTTATTGCCAGTCATAGCATGTATGAGATTAACAAGGGACATTTGAGATGAAAGATTTGTGGTTGCAAAGAGAGTTATCAGTATTGACATACACAGATACAGGAAGAGGAGAAGGTTATGATTGTCTCGGCTGAATACCTTAAGAATATATTTGTGAGGTTTAAGATGGACAAGACTAAGCTGGTCAGCGTTCCTCATGCGGCTCATTTTAAGCTTTCTTTTTAGCAGTGTTTTTGAAACGGATGAAAAAAAATAGATTATGTCTTGTGTGCCTTATTCAAGTGTAATAGGCAACTTGATGTATTTTATGGTCTGTACGAGACTAGATATTTCACATGCGATGGATGTTGTTAGTAGATATATGTTTAACCTCGGCAAGCAAAATTAAAGGGCTGTGAAATGACCACTTCGGTATATTTGAGGTATGCAGGACCACGTCTTGACATTTGAGAAATTATGGGACAAATTGGTAGGCCGCGTAGATTATGATTACGTGGGCAGTGTGGAAGTAAAAAAGTCGACTTTCGGTTGCTCGTTTGAGTTTGTAGGTGGAGCGATCAGTTGGATGTTGAAGCACTAGTCTATGATGACTCTTTTCATAACTGAAGCCGAGCATATGACAGTGATAAAAGCATTAAAGGAAGTGGTTTAGTTACGAAGAATGATAAATTAAATGGAGCTTCAACAAAAGGTCGTGCCTGTTAATTGTGACAACGAAGGCGCGATCAATTTGATGAAGAACTCGTTTTACTATTATAGAACCAAACATATTGATGTGCGTTACCATTTTATCTAACAAGTAATTGAGGAAAAGCGACATGACTATGAAAAAGATCCACATAAGTGTGAATCCAATGAATATGCCTATGAAGGTGATTCCCATGAAGAAGTTCAAGCTCTATGCAACTTCTCGGGTCTAGTGAAGATGAAGTGAAGATGGAGTTTGCATGAAAAGCAACAATGATAATGCCACAACTGGGACAAATTAGAGATGGAGAATGTAGCAAAAGAACGAATGAAATTGTTGATTAAAGCTTCGGTGGAGATCGTTGAAGGAACCTTTAATTTATGCAGAAAAATAGGGTATTGATTAGTCGACTAGCCTACTCAACTCGTCGAGCATGCCTGGAATTACACAGAATTCTGATGATTTTTGGGGTTTCGATCGGTCGACCCTTGGGCTCGACCAGTCAACAATATTTGAAATTTTGGCAAAATTCTTTGGGCTATTTTTGGTGTGTTCGATCAGTTGAACATGAGCCATCGACAGGTCAAGGATGGTCTCGACCCATCTTGACTGTTCGACCCAATTGATCGAAGGTTCGCGCCGTTTTGTGCGTTTTGGTAGCTTTGTTTATAATTTTGGGTTCTATTCTATATAAGTGGGTGTAATTGGGATTAAGGTTAAGAGAGACTTATACGAAAAATACTATGAACCGTAATGAAAATATTTAACGGTCGGGATAGAGTCACACGTAGGCAAACACGTGCCATTTCTGGATGCAAACGTACGCTGTTTCATACTCCATCAGAGAGTGTAATATTTTTTCTATTTAAGGAGACCCCTCCTCTCACAGCATCCCACGAGCTTCTCGCGCCAACGTCTCCAAATGCCAAACACCAGCAGTGCTCCCGCCATAAATAATCGCCCGGATCGAGATTTTCCGGCGAATCTCGACCGTCGAAAATCGCCATGGCTTATTCTTCCCACGGCCCTCCGGACATCGCGATGGAGCTACACGCCCTCAATCGCGCGAAGCTCGTGCATTCCTTCCGTCAATATCTCAAAGCTTCGACTAGTCCCCTCTTCGGTTTCATCCTGTTGCAGGTCGGATCCCTTTCTCGATTTTCTCGTCAAATCGTATTCTCGGCATACGAGAAATTGAAGTTGAAATTGAACTTGACATTGAGCTTTGTAATTTCTCGCAGGGCGGCGAGGAGCAGGCGCGGTACTGTTCCGATCATGTCACTCTCTTCAGGTAACTCGAGGGCTACAAATTCAGAAAAAGTGGCAGTAGTACGCTGGAGTTCCCCAAATTGTAGTCCTCTTGGGCGATGATCCTGCGTAATGACAGCCTACTGGTGATCGGAACCGTTCATACTGTAGGCAACACTGCCGATGGGCGATGGGGGTGCAAGAGTTCCACTGGTTGGATGCTCTGGTGGGCCTCCAAGCAGTTGATGCTTTACTTTCAATGAGCAAAAGTTTGTTAGCTGGATGTACCGATTTGTGCGCTTTTTGCATCATTGGCTGTATGCAGCGGGCCCCATTGGGTGAACAGTCCTGATTACTGGGGTTGGAACTCATGTACAGTAGAGACCCCACGTACTATGATTTTTACGTGTTCTTCAACATTCGAAGCCACGCCCCTGCTGAGTTCACTCATCTAATGCGTACATTCTCTTAAAACTTCAACGTCTTGTGATAATTCTGATGGGTTTTGAACATCTTGGGGCCTTGGGAGTCTTGAGAGGAGTTGGGAATCTTAACAAGATCTTTGAGTGAGGTCCACTTGATGCGTCTCTTGTCGACATGGATTGCGAACTCGTCCGAGTTGATTTGGACTTGGTCGAGTCTGATTTGGTTCGGCACCACGAGTCAGCATTGGAGATATCCTTGATTCGAACTCGGTTGAGTTTGAGTTGGTTCAGGACCATAAGTCATCATTGGAAATATGCTCGAAGTTGACTCGGTCAAATCACCATGGAGTCTTCTTCAACTCAGGACCGAGTGACCTTATGGGCCCTCCCAGCTAACGGAGGACTGAATGAGTTGGTTCTAGTCACCGAGTCTTCAATCCATGCTCGTTGATATGCCTCATTATTTTGGAGTGTTAATCAAAATTTGAAGTCATGCCTTTTGGTAATTCCATGGTTCTAGTGTGCTAGCCCAGCTGGAAGACGCCTAGGCGTTTCAACAGCAGGTCTCAGGTTCAAGTGCTAAGGAGACACCAACCCCACCGGTGGGTGGGTGAATCATGTGACTAACCGCGTGGGTGTGTTGCCCAACTAACAGGGTGGGTGCGTTGCATGACTAACAAAAAAAAAGTCCATGGTTCTAGTGCTTACTTTCTCATGACCTTTGGTTTTACTACATAACTACGATGGCTTGAATTTACTAAACCAAATGATTAGAATATATGGTTGAAAGATTAATCTGAGTAGAATCTCTAACATACAATGCAATATTAATTTCTCACTAAATGTTGCCATGCTGATGCATGATTGTTTGATTGTCCAATGGCAGAGTATGCATTGGTCCCATTGCTAGTCTATCTAAGACCAGAGCCATCAAATTGCAAATCAAGCCCAAATCAGGTCCATTTGAAGGTCTTGATTAAACATCCAATTGTCTAGATTGAAGATCTGGACCATCCAATCATTCAAAGTGTTTAGTTTGAATATATAGACCACATTGAGGGTTCATAATAATCTAATGGGATATGAGGGCTAGATCAATGGTCTTATTCGAAAGCGATATTTACAATTCTATGGGGTTTAGCATTTAATTAATTATTTGAGTTAGAGCTAACTCTGGGAAAGAGCGATTTACCAAAAGACTAATGCATGAGACAAATGTATCGGAAAATTAGTTTGGTTTCATCCTAAGGAGGTCTACCACTGAAGCTATTTCTTACTTGACAATTGATGGAGAGAAGCATAGGGAGAGGAGGAAGGATCTCCACATGGTCTTTATTGACTTAGAGAAAACTTACGATCGGATCGTTAGAGAGTTAATCTGGTGGGTATTGGGAGAGAAAGGAGTTTAAAGAGGATATATTGATGTGATCAAGGATAGGTATGAGAGAGCACTAACAAATGTGAGGATCACTAGTGGAGAGTAGGGCTATAAATGGTCGGGTTCGGGGTGGGTTTAGCCAAAACCAGACCCGCCCATTTACTAAATGGGTCTGGGTCCAAATTTTAGACCCAAACCCTTTTACTAAATGAGCGGGTCTGGGTTGGGTCCGAGTCAACCCATCAAACCCATTTATAAATGGGTCTAGGTCTGGTAGAGGGAGATCCACCCAGACCAATTTGTAAATGGGTTGGGTCTAATGGGTTTGGGTCTGGATCCAGTATGCAAGCATTTTTATAAGGCTTAAGATCGGGTATGGACAGGTCTGGGCTGGATGGGTCCCTTGAAACATAGACCAAACCCGCCCACTTACTAAATGGGTTCGAGTAGGGTCGGGTCGGGCCTAATATAAAGGAAACCAGACCCAGACCCGTTTAGCAAATGGGTCTATTCTTGGACCCAGACCCGTACCATTTAACAAATGGGTCGGGTCTGGGTCGAGTCTAAATGGGTTGGGTCTGGGTACCCCATCGGGTCCGCTGACCCATTTACAGCCCTGGTGGAGAGACAAGTGAGTTCCCAATTATTGTAGGCTTGCACCAGGAGTTGGCTTTGAGCTTGTACTTTCGCATTGGTTATAGATGAGTTAACGAGGCATTTGCTAGAAGAGATCCCATGATGTATGTTGTTTGTGGATGACATAGTTTTGATTGATATGACGTGGGAGGGCATAAACACAAAGCTAGACTTATAGAGAGGTGCTTTAAAATCTACAGGATTTGAGATGGACTAAAACAAGGTATATGGAGTGCAATTTTAGTAATGATAGGAGTGGGAACGAGGAATCAGTAAAGATTGTTGACCAAGAAGTTTTTCAAAATGATCACTTTCGATATCTTGGGTTGATAATTCATGAGAGTGGAGAGATTGAGAAGGATGTTGCCCGTAGAATTCAAGCATGGTGGACGAAATAGAGATGTGCCTTTGGAGTTTTATGTGATTGTTATGTACCACTAGAATTGAAAGGAAAATTTTATAGGATGGCTATAAGACTAGCCATGCTTTATGGGACAAAATGTTGGGCAGTCAAGGAGCAACATGTCCATAGGATGAGTGTAGTCGAAAAGAAGATGTTGAGATGAATGGTTGGCAAGACAAGAAAGGATAGAATTAGAGATGAATGCATTCAAGGGAATTTAGGAATGGCACCAATAGGTAACAAGATGAGGGAAAGTAGACTTCGATGGTTTGGTCATGTGCAATGTAGATAAAAAATTGCGCCGGTTAGAAAGAGTGAGTTGGTACAAGTTGAAGGCTCTAAAAGGGCAAGGGGAAGGCCCAAAAGGTCATGGGCGGTGGTAGTAAGAGAAAACTTGATAACCTATGGTCTAATTGAAGTTATGGTTCTTATAGAGTGGAATGGTGGAAAAGGGCTCATGTAGCCTACCCCAGTTAGATGGAATAGGGCTTAGGTGATGATGATGATGGTGGTGGTGGTGAATAGAGTTAGAGTTAGTCATGACTTATTGAACATTTTCTCTATTTAGGTCTTGTTTGGATTGGTGGAATCCAAAAAGTACACTCAGAAAGGAAAGTGTCACATTTGAGGAAAACCATGCATAATGAAATATGTGGAAATGAATCTTAAAAAGGTTGTTTGTTTTAGTTTCCATGGTTTCTAGGTAAATGTGGAACAAATCAACCGTATAAAAGTGAATTTTTTCTCTTGGAAGTTGTGGAAATGAGGAATCAAGTTTTATGGAGGGAAAGGAAGATGCCTTTTTTGAGGAACACCGTGGAAAGGAAAACAATTTTCCACAAGTTTATTGTCACAATCAACGGAAAATGTCATATTTGCGGAAAATGTTTTCTTTTACATGGCTACCTTTTGGATTCCACCAATCTAAACAGGCTCTTAGTATTCTCGACTTATTTGTGGGCCACTTTTAGGGTTATAAAAGATGTTAGAACAGTGTGGAACTGGTCTCATTTGAAAATTACTGAGTTAGCTTTCAAATGAAACCAAGATCATGCAATTTATCGTTGGAGTGAGCTATGACCAATTTACCAAAAGCATGTATCGTTGTGATAATATTCACAAAAAATTTAGTCATTTCAATATTTTATTGATATAAGCATGGTTCAAAATTCCGAAGACTTGACTTGATTTCTAACAGGGTGCTAGGGTCGGGTGGACTTGAAGACTTAGACGAGTCTTTTCTTGATTTGCTATTTAGAAATTAAGCTAATAATATTTAAAGTAGTACTTAATGTTTGAAGTAGTTGTACACATGCAAATATATAAAATTGTAAAAAAAGAAATGATAAACTTGTGGTGACTCAGTTCAAAAGTTGCCCCTTTCTTTTTATGAACAAGAATTGTTTCCCAACTGAGTGACTCACTTTGAGTCATTGCAAGTCGTTCCAAGTCGACCGAGTAAGCTTGTGAGTCATTGCAAGTCGTGTCAAGATTTAATCACACTCATCATTAGGGCTGTCAACAGGTACCCAAGGTATCCGATCCGATTTTTAACAGGTCTGGGTTCAAATTTTCATACCCATTTAAAAGACTGTTTTGGTTAAAATCGGGTCGGGTCAGGTTGGGTTTGGTCGGGTCTGGGCTGGGTACTCGGCTAACTTATAATAATATTATATATGTATACATGAATACAATATACTGATTATTCAACAATTGAATGAGGTCTGCAAAGCCTATATGCGTGTATAAGAAAGTCCATCTGCATGGCAGTTGTCACCCATGTGTTAGCATGGTGGATGTGTTTGAGGTCCGAGTGTTACATGCCCTTATCTGTCCTGGATGCTATCCAAACATGAGGTCTGAGGACTCAACACATACTCGATGAGTACCAAACCCCGCTGGATCTGGATCTAGGTCCCTGGGATCTCAAATGTGGTACCTGCCTACCTGGACCAGGACCCGATCCCATTAGGCAGGTCTGGTCATCAGTACACCAAGATATTACCCGAACCTGACCTGTTGACAATGCTACTCATCATAGAGTTTCCTAGTGACTTGAACTAGGCCAAGTTTTGACTTTCGAGTTAGTCACTGAGTTTTAGAACTATAGGATTAGAAGCATGGAAACCTGAGGTTTCCTTTTGCCTCGAGAAAAAGTTATATAAACATATCAAGAATCTTTTATGGGGATATTTTGATGATGGTTCGAATACAAGTTTCTCTGAGTTTCTTAAGTATTAGTTTCCTAATCCCTTCCGTGTGTTGCTTACCCTAGCATTAGTTGCTCTCCCTAGCATTAGTTGCTCTCCCTAAGCATTCATTGCTTCCTATCCATCACAATCCACATGTGTACTAGTTTTAACTGTAGGCATGCGCAAACTGTCCTTTTCTATGGAGTTCCATCAATCTTGTTACCTATTGAAGGATCTTGGAGCCGCAATTTATTATCTTTAAATCTATTCAAATAGATTTTATTTCTTCAATTTGGTTGCATCACATACGCTCCAGAATCAACAGATTAGATTTGGTAGACACCACAACTTCAATGTGTCAACATCTAGAAAACTGATATATTTTCAATTGCATTTTCCTGAATTGCTCTTTTCCTTTATTATTTCTTTCCATAGCCCAGGGTGTTGTTGTTCTTAAGATTAAATTGGCCTTTATTATTTGTTTTCCAATTTGGCAGTGCTCAATCGACTGTCATGCGTTGGTTGTACTCATTGCGAGAAGTAGTTGGGAATTTTTAGATGTCAGATGGTGTGTTTGTTTAGAAATATTGTAGTAAGCATCAGGGTTATTTCTTAGACACCAGCGCAGTTAGCATCCAAAAGACCAAAATCTCAACATTGAGGGAGCGTTTGGATGCACTCCAAATCGCGAGTGGAATAGATGTTCTGGTGAACGGTTGGTTTATGCATTTGGGGTAGCTTGGAAGACCACTGGGATACCAGTTTTCTGCATGAAATATGTTGCAAGAGCATTTCAGGTAAAAGGTGAAGGGTTTTGCATTTTGAGTCGGTGGAAAAGCAATCCGCCTGCTTGACCTTTCTGTGATATCCAAATGCAGCCTTAATGTTCTTTTATTATTATTTTTTGTTGAAGATTTCAAGAAAAGAGAAGAAAAGGGAAACGGGTGGTAGCCAAAACCCATCAAATAGAATTTGAAAGGAAGATTGGCTTAAGAATGAAGATGTTGCAAGTTGAACTTCCTATTCACATGGCTTTACGTCATTAAATTTGCACTTAAAGAACTATTGAAAGCAGCATTCTCACAGCAAGAATAGTCTCTTATCATCAAAGTTCATCATGAGGTCTTCAAGGGCGCTCTTCTTTCTCTGCCGTGCAGACTCAGTGGCATTCAAATCATCCCTTTCAACCAAATGCAAAGGGCTAAGCAAAAGCAATAGCTTCTGTAACAGTGTGATCTTTAACCTCAAGCGGGAACAAATGAAAATGAAATGTGACAATCAAGTCATAACTAAATAATATGGAAGACATGTGAAGCTGATCACCTAGATATTTGAATTATTCGATGCTGTTCCATTGATTCTTGTGCTTCTAGTATCTGCTATGTATCTTGTATGCATGTAGTTTTATCTATGGTTCTTTATAGAAATGGATGCTTCTCAATCTGATTTTTTCCCCATGGAAAAAATTAGGGCACTGATTGTCTTGTTGGACAACTCCACCCTACACAGTCAGAGGGACTATATTTCAGATTTTTGGTCGAAGAGGATTGTCCTTTAACACGTGTTATACTGTATGCTGTCAGTTAGAGTAGGATTTTACTGTATGGTTCTTAGATTTTCATTTGAAAATTACAGATGACTGTTCTCTAATTTGAACCCAATTTCTTCACTTCGCAGGCAGGAGAGCTATTTTGCATACCTATTTGGAGTAAGGGAGCCTGGCTTCTATGGAGCAATTGTAAGTTTTACTCTTTTTTTTTTTTTTTTTTTTTTTTTTGTGATGTGGAAAATATATTTCTTGGCAGTTCTTGATGTATACATGGGTTTTGCTTACTTCAAAATATCTAAAATGTATATTGTGAGTATGACGAAATCTTGTTTCACAGATTCAGTATATATTTTGAGTTCTAGATGCTTGATTAAACTAATGCTGTATCTATGCATGTAGGCATGTACATACGTAGATACGTATGTATGCATGTACACACACACAAATGCATGTATGGATGTACATACGCATGTCTGTATGTATATGTGCATGTATGCTGCCCATATTGGATGGTTAATATAAAAGTTACATATAAACAATAGATAAATCCACTTTTCCAGGTTAAATGGTTTTTCCATCAAATAATTTATGGCTGGAAGAGATGCCGCGTCATTATCATGAATCATGATCAATCATTTCTTTAGCCAGGTTGTTAGTGGTACGCATGTTGGAGTTTTATTGCATTTTCTGTTGACATCATAAGGAGAAAGACTGTTTGGACCCTGAGACATTGATGGGGTGCACTTCCACCATTTAACTAGTCATGTATGTTCAGTCATCTCTTGTGTCATTGTAGCTGAGGATAAGTGGAGGTCACAACAAGGCAAGATTTTGATGGCTTGGTCTACTTTTCTCCATTTCTGAAGAATGTGAAGAGGGAGAGAAACCTCCAACACTAATCTTATTAATAGTAAACCAAAAACTTGTTATAGGTATCCTGGATCACTGCACTGGGACTAAACCCTGTTTTGATTCTGAATTGGTTGATATTTATTAATATACGTAGTGATCATATCCTTCCACACCCTTCAATAGATTGAGTTGTAAACCCTCAGAGGACTTTGACGACTGTATATCTCTGGTTTCTTAACATCACAGCTACCAAATCTTTGTTGTAGTGCATTTTGGTATTGTTGCTAAAAATGATTATTTGCACTTTGAAACTCTACTTCTGCAATGCATAACCATCTAACTCTATTTGGGACCCACTGATTGTTCACTCTAAACTGAACACTACCATTTACTATTGCATAATTCTAGGGTTTATGACTGCTAGACAATGCACCATGGCTTCGTTTTAGACTCAGGAGTTGTTAAATTCTTGTTAATGGACAGGTTTCATATAATAGCATTTATTTATAATTATTCTTTTTTTTTTCCCCAGCTACTGAACATATTCTGAAATTTGTACAATTGTCCTCTTCAGGATGTATCCACTGGGAAGTCTGTTCTTTTTGCACCGAGGTTAACTGAAGATTATGCCATTTGGTCTGGCAAGATAAAACCATTATCCTCTTTCAAGGTGATGGGATTTTTTAGCTGTCTAAATTGGGCATCATATCTTTTTATGATTTTGTTTCCGAACATGTGTACTGTATGACCTGTCTTTACAGGAGAGGTATATGGTGAGCTTGGTATGCTACAGTGATGAGATTACTGAAGTGTTAAAAAGTCATTACCGAGGCCCTGGAAAACCTTTGCTATATCTCTTACATGGGCTCAACACCGACAGCAATAAGTTCTCGAAGCCAGCCAAATTCGAGGTGCTTTTGTATTTCTTTCAAACCCAAGATCGATATTTAGTTTGATATATAGATTTATATTTCCCATCCATTGTTCAAGTAGCTTTTTGTTTTTATTTTTATTTTTACGTAGTTGTATTTAGAGGGCGCGTATAATGTGATGTGGCTTATACCTTTTCGGCACAGTTTCTTATAGGATACGTATATGATCAAAATTAATTTTTTTTTTTCCTTTTCTGAATTATTTAATTATTTTATGTTGGAATCTTAAAGTGAATTTCATTGAACTTTTGGATTGGTTCCCAGAATCCAAATATACTAGATATGACCTGGTGGTGGCATGACTTTCTAGTTTATAATCCTTCGGATATTGGATAGACTAGCAAGCTTGACTTGAGGGGGAATGCAAAATAGTGACAGTTTCAACACCTTTAATAAATTTCTTGATTCCTTTATCAAGGTTTTGATCCACGTTCGATGGATACGAGTCCAACCCCAAGTCCAAAAGCCAGGCCCAATCCTGGGACCATACCCAAGCCCACAAAGGCCTAGGCCCAAGCACAAGCACAAGAGCCAGGCCTAGGTCCATACCCAAGCTCATATCCATAACTTGCGTATAGGCTCACCCTAGTGCCTAGTGACCATGGTTAAAAGACTCGGCAATTCGACCTGACTCCTTCCGTCCTGAATCGAGTTGTGACTCACTTGAGTTGGGGCTGAATCAGACCGACTCACCCAAGTCAGAGGTGACTCGTGATATCGAGCTAGACCGACCGAGTCCAAGTCAACTCTTACAAGTCGGATTAGATTCGTCCAAGTCTTAAAACCATGTGAGCAACTATAGGAATTTAGGTCATTAAAGTGGGCATGCTTGAGAAAGGTGAATGCATGGGGACTTAAAAAGTTGATGTTCCAACAGCTAATGACATTGAAAACCAAGTTAGTTGCATATAAAAAAAGAAGTGAGGGAAACGAGCAAGGAGAACAGGAAGCTGCTAATGTTTATGAAGTTAATGATCATGATGATAGCTTTGAAGATGTGAGAAAACGAATAGATGCAACAAAGAAAACCAAACACAGAAAGCACAAAGAATTTACATGGTTCAACATTGTTTGTGCCTACTCCATGGATGAGACCCTGTCGAAAACACTAATTCTCAAAAAGGATTACAGCCCTAACAATATTCTAGCTCCAAAAAACCAGAAAATAGTTTCTTGCATAATCATAATTCGACCCCATAAACAATATTTAGACCCCATACATGGAAATACCCAAAGCACCCTATTTTGGTTGGGACGGGTTTTCGGATTAGCCCCCCATTGGGGCCACATCGATAACTTCCCCTACACCATTTTGCAGAATACAAGACATCTATCGCAACAGAAGAATTGAATGATGGACTTCTGTTGTTAGGCCGCTGTGAGCATGCACAAATGAAGCAGACATGGAAGATTGGTGATGCACCGATATCTTTCACAGGCATGCATCATGCCTTGGCCAGTTATGTACTGCTATTATCACTAGGGGCAACAATATGAATGTGGTGTTGCAGGAGCTTGTAGACAAGCTTTGATTTAATGTGGAGAAGCATCCACAACCCTATCAAGTTGTATGAATAAATCACTCTTCCACTCTTGTAAATCATTGCTGCCTGATTACTTTGTCACTAGGTAAAGGGTGTGAATATTCCGTTTGGTGTTACATTATGCCTATTAAAGTTAGCTTGGTAGACCATGGTTATTTGATAGGAAAGTGCAGCACGATGGGAATTCCGATACGTGCTCATTTCTTTACAATGGTTGGAAGAAGACTGATTCCTTTGAAGGAAATTCCACCTTGAAAGGAACCAGAACCGAAACAGGCTGTTAGCATGCTCACTATGCGTGAATTTGAAGAAGAAAGTTGAGAGAAGGGAATCATCATGCGTCAGTGACACATGAATAGAAGAACTGAAAGGGCCTATGAAGAAACCCACCTACTCAACAAGTGAAGACATTGATGGATTTACTATCAGTGAAGTTCGTGATGGGGTTCAATAATGAAAATTACAAATAAAAGGCTGACGCTGATCATCAATTTGCTTAGTTCAAGGAAGGTGACATGTTAATGGTTCAATCAGAGCATGAGAGAGATCAAGATTTCAACTAGACAGAATTGAGACCTCGTTCAAGCAGTGTTGGAGATGGGCCCAAGACCTGACCAAAAGTCAGTGCCAGGCACAACCCTAGCCCAGGCCTATAACTTGCATACAAGCCGAGTGCCTAAGGACTATTAGTTTTTCAAGTCATTAAAGGGGGTGTTGGCTTGAGAAGGTGAAATGCATGGGAACTGATGAAGGCGGTTTCCGACAACGAGAGGAAGTTAGGTTAGTTGCATAGGAAAGATGAAGTGATTACATAGGAAATACAAAGTAGTAGGTTTCCTAGATTGACTATTAATTGTATGTAGCTTATATAACAAGTGTGCTCTTCTATAAAAAAAAGCCATGTATTAGTTCTTTTTTGAGCTTGAATGAATGAAGATAAACATTTCAAGCACTTGTTTCCTTGGTGGTGTGATTCCATCAACCCATTTCAGAGGTGCAATGTCTTTGATGGATTGGTCTGACTCCAATATTGAATTAGAGGTATGAGGTGAGACTCTTAGGGCCATAGTTCAGGTGGTACAACTCAGTGCAGTATCCTTCTTATTCTTGTTGTTTGTTTCTTTAACCTTTTGATTTATCGACCACCTCATAAATCTGTCTCCACACTTATTTGACCAGTCCTAGATCTCTTTGCTCAAAACCTAAAATTCCGACTGCCCCCTGAATCCGTCCTTCATCAACATCCTTATACACCTAACATGTAGTGTTTTGCATTATTTATATAATTGAAATATCATCTAAGCAGATTAGAATGCGGTCACTAGTATCATCGTCATCATCATCATAGCTTTGTCCTAACTAGTTGGGGTCAACTCCATGAATCCTGTTTTGCTAATCAATTGTGATTGCTTGGCAAAAGTTCTATTACTGGCTGGCTCCTTGACGCAAACCTAATCTTTTACATGGGCTTGGGATTTCCAAGCACAAGAACCATACACTACGAATGTATGGCCATGGGAACACATGGTGATTTTCATACTAGGGTTTTGTATGGGGAAATCCTAATCTTAAACATCCCTTTTACAATATGAGGTTATATGTAGTCAAGTGGTCTAAAATAAGCTAAATGCCTCTCCAAAAGACAAAAACAACTACTTCAGTATTGTTTGCCTAGATGCTATCGAGTGTCTATCTGCTCTTCAATCAATTTCTTTTTTCTTTTCTTCTCCATAATGCTCTACTCATGCAAAAAATAATCTGACCCATCTGTCAATTGTTTGTTTATTGGAACATCACAATACCCAAGCTGTGGATTTTGAATTTATTTTAAAATAGTACTCAAACATCATAGATTCAGATGTCTGTGAAAGAACGACAATAACAGGTGATAGAGCATCAAACTAATAAAACTTGATTTACAAATTTTTCAAGTCTATTGCTTTGCATAGGACCTAACCACATGTTCTATTGTCAACACTTCTTATTTAAACTGCAATTCTTGATTAAATTTCAGTTCTATTTAACTGCTTGTACTTGTTTTTCTATAGATGTTGATGTAGGACAAGATTGTGATTATTTTCTCTCAGATGCTGAATGAGGTTGTCCTTTTGTTGAATATCTAGGGTATTGAGGCATTTCAGACAGATTCAACCTCTCTACATCCTATCTTATCTGAGATTCGTGTTTTAAAATCCGAACTGGAACTTGGCCTCATTAAATATGCCAATGACGTAAGCTCAGCGGCACATATAGAGGTATGTGTCTTTCGTGCATCTTATAAGTCATTCCACACTGAAAATATTATCTCCATCTTTGTCATAGTTTAAGATAATTGCCACTGTTAATAATATGCTTTATAACCTCTCAAGTGTCTCCTTTTTTGTTGTTAAATGCTTTAATCAATTAAACTAATGTATCATTGGAGAATGCAACTGAACAGTACACTGCTTTTCATTGTCAGTTTTGCATGATAAACGAGGGAATGTTTCTCCAAAAAAAACTAATGTATCCATTTTGCTTAAGCTATATATATATATATATATATATATATATATATATATATATATATATATATATATATATATATATATATATATATATATATATATATATATATATATATATATATATATAGAGGAATGCTCACCTGCGCACTTCTCGTGAGCACTTTTTCTTGGCTCATCACACATGACGTGAGCCAAAAATCTGAGCCGTCCATGTGATGCAGCACCCCAAAAAACTCCTAAGGCCCGTCTTTCAACTTGTTCCAGAACTTTGGTGGGCCATGAAAGAAGGAAACAGTTTCCTCCCTTGATTTGCCTCTTGCTTTCTGCTGCGGCCCACCAGAGTTCTGGAACAAGTTGAAAGATGGGCCCTAGGGGTTTTTTGGGGTGCTGCATCACATGGACGGCTCAGATTTTGGGCTCACATCACGTGCGATGAGCCATGAAAAAGTGCTCATGAGTCTCTTGCACGAGAAGTGCCCAGGTGAGCATTCCTCTCTCTCTCTCTCTCTCTCTCTCTCTCTCTATATATATATATATATATATATATATATATATATATATATATATATATATGCGCTCACCTGCGCACTAGTTCTCACGAACTCGTGAGCACTTTTTCACAACTCATCACAAGTGATGTGAGCCCAAAATCTGAACCATCCACATGATGCAGCACCCCAAAAAACCCCCAGGGCCCAAATTTCAACTTGATACAAAACTCTGGTGGGTCATAGCAGAGAAAGAGAGGAAAGTCAAGGGAGAAAACTGTTTCCTTTTTCCATGGCCCACCAAAGTTCTGGATCAGGGTAAAAGCTAGGCCTTGTGGGTTTTTTGGGGTGCTGCATCATGTGGACGGTTCAGATTTTGGTCTCACATCACGTGTGATGAGTTGTGAAAAAGTGCTCACAAGTCCTCGTGAGAACTGTGTGCAGGTGAGCATTCCCCCCCCCACCCCGCTCTCTCTCTCTCTCTCTCTCTCTCTCTCTATATATATATATATATATATATATATATATATTAATTATATTTGAATGTTAGTGGGGAATGCAACTGAACAATACTTGTGCTTTTCATTGTCAGTTTTGCATGATAAACGAGGGAATGTTTCTCCAAACAAACTAATGGATCCATTTTGCTTAAGCGCGCGCACACACACACTTATTGAATGTTGGGGTAAAAAAGGTGCTTTTTGCAATTCCTGTACCCACTGCCCTAAGTGCAAAGGGGACCACTGACTTTGACCACTGACTTTGTGGAATCATCCCTATTCACAAGCACTTTCAAATAGGCCCCATAATGGGTATGTCTATTCTTTTTTACTTTTCTATGTTCTCTACATATTGACATAAGAAAAAGAAGACATAGAGACTGAAGTAAATAAATTTTTGCTACTATTGTTCTTTGTTGTTTCTATGTGAGGTTCATCAAACTACTAATTATGTACAGGTTATGCAAAAGTCAAAAGTTGGAATGAAAGAATATCAACTGGAGATGATATTTCTCCATCATATATACATGCATGGTGGTTGCAGACATTGTTCCTATACGTGTATATGTGCTACTGGGGAAAACAGGTGTGTCATAAGCATATCCAATGTCTGCATGCTCTGTCTCTAATTTATTTGGTAGCAAAATAACCATGTTCACATATAATTTTTTATTCTGAATCTCATTTTTTAATGTCTGCGATGATTGTGGACAATGGAAAGGTGTTGACAACAAGGTCCAAGAAACCAACTGTTTTTGTGTTCTCCATTCTCCTGCATACCCAACTCAAAATCAACAACATGATCAAGGCCTTGGGAAGAAAAGCGTATGAGTCTCCCAAAGAAACAGCAACTCATCTCAAGGCCCAAGCAAAATGCTAAATTGGAATTTGGTTTAATGCGATAGTCCAGAAACCTTTTGAACCCATATATCACTCTAGAACTGATTGGAACAGGTTGGGACACCCACTTCAAACACACTTTACATGCACAGAAGAAGAAAATAAAGTGGAAACATGTGAACCATGTCTATAGATTCAAAAGACATAAATAATCCTCATGAAACACTAGTGAATCTCCTTAGATTTTAGAAATATTTTCAGTTGGGCCTTTTTCATTTCTAAACTATTATCAGGAGTAAATCTCTTGGTAAATCTTAGAATAACCTCTTTCAAAAAATGAATTATTACTCTCAAATTCCAACCATGTCAAAACTGCAATACTACCATAAGGGGGAACGCTTTGACAAGTTTAGGTGCATTGTGTAGAAGAAAGTGATAGAAACAGACGTAGATAGACACCTCCACAATATCATCAAAGGCCAAAAAGACATGCACATTAACAGGACTTAACATGCTGGTATGCTACTTGGATAAGCTGCTGTTCCATACTTCCCCTAAAATTTTCAACCCCTTTCTGATGCCCCGAGGCCATGAAAATAGACAGAAATCTAATCCCTGCTCTCAGTCTGCAAGTAAAGAAAATTTGCTCAGATTGTGCGGGATCAAATTTATTTTAAAGATGTTCTGCTAATTTTTAGATAGTTTTTTTATTGTCAAAGAAACTTTTTCTTGGGTCTTCTCTTTGTTGTTAAACTGATTCAGAATTTTTGAACTGTGCCAATAGTGTTGATTTACAATACATTCATATTCCGAGGCTTGACCTGTAAGTGTTTTGTTTGTAGTGCCATCATTCACTATGGCCATGCTGCTGCTCCCAATGATCGGGTATGTTGACACCAGCATTTTCTCTCCAACCTATATATTGTTCGAGATGCTTGAGTTGCTTGGCTACTTTCTTGGAAGTTCTTGTATTCTTTCTTCTCTTCCTACTTCTGAATAAAGCATATCAAGAGCTGCTTTCTGTTGGATTTATGTATTGTTTCTATTCCATGTTTTATCTTATGAGATTAGCTGAAGTTTGAACATATCGATACTATATGTTTAATGCATTTGTTCTTGTATTTCATTCACTTATAGACAACGGTTTACCTCTTTATTCTGTACCCTCAGTTGGATTTGGTTGTCTATTTGTGGACTAGAGACATTTTGTTTTGGTTCTCATGTTTGCTAACCTGATTTGCTGATGTCATGACAAATGTCACTACTGGGCATGTGACCCACCACAGTACTTGCTGCTTTTGTAAAAGGTTTAGATCTTAAACCTTAAGAGTGCAAGCAAGACAGTGTATTGTAAGTGAAACTACATTTAAGTTATACAAGCAGACATTCTCAAAGTAATACCCATCAGATAGTTCCAACTTTTAGTGGAACACCAGTTAGGTGAGGGAAGTTACTGCTTTAAATAAGCTGATGCCAAGCAAACTCCAGTAGCAAGGGTGCACTGTTTAAACGAGGTTTCGTACCATATATTTCAAGTGAACAAAATGGAAGAGTTGGTGGATCACCTCACAAGGGGGCTAAGTTCTTTGGAATATGTTGGCTCTTTCGGAAAAGAGTTGCAGAAGCTGTGGAGTTGGATGGCAGGATGTTACCTTCTGCAAAGATGTGGGCCCATCAATAACTATATTATCCAATAGGTGCTTTGGGTTATCACTCTGTTGGAAATGAATTTATTGGTTATCACATGTTGTAATATTACCGACTACTATAAGTTGTCAAGGATAGTTGTTTGGACGTCTCATCATACGTCATCAGTCAATCAGAGATGTGTTGTCATTGTTTCTTTTCATCTGGGAAAAAAAGGAAATTTAATTTCATACATGATCTGTTATGATGGATGTATTCAAGGGGTTTGCATTTATTTTCGAGTCATTGAGCTTCTCCGTGCATTTGTTTATTTTTAGGATTTGCACAATCATCAATATTGCTTGGTGCAGATCCATGAGCATTTGTTTGGTCGCAATCATAGTTCAAAAACCCGAAAACTGGACTTGACTTGATATGCGGTCAGGTCAGGTTGACTCAAAGACTCGACTTGATATGCAGTCAGGTCAGGTTGAGTCAACCTGACTCGACTCAAAGTGACTTAATATATTTAGTACATAGTTGAGAACTTTTTAAAGTAATAATAGAGATTTTAAAGTAATATAGGTTAAAAATGGATAAACAATGCAACAACGCAATGCATGGCAAGTTGGTATTGACACTTGCTTTTGTTCTAGAGGTTGTGTGTTCGAGTCTCGCTCCCAGCTTTAACATTTTTATTTTAATTAAAAAGCATTTCAATCGGCAAGTTTCATAGTGACTTGGCTTGAAATCTCATTGAGCTGAGTTGATTCGGGCAAGTTTTGAGTCAAATCACCGGGTTTTAGAACTATGGTTGTGATTCCTGAATCAGTCGCACTTCTATGCTTAGGATTTGCTCATTCTACAGTTTCTTACTTACATGCTATTGTATTTGCTGTTCTTCATTTCAATATGGTTACACAGACCCTGGAGGATGGTGATATTGCGTTGATGGATATGGGAGCGGAATACCATTTTTATGCCTCTGATGTTGCATGTTCATTCCCTGTGAGTTCATGTTTGTCTTTGCTTGACTGCTTCTTTTCTTTCTCAATCTTATATGCGCTATTATGTTTCAACTCCCAAGCTTATTTATATCCATAAAGCTTTCTGTGATTAACAATACCCAACATAGCCAAGTTCCACATATTTGTATCTGCAGAAACTGTAAACATGCTTTACTTGTTCTCCTTTCTCTATTGACTATGATAAAATTAGGAATAGAGTTCCAGGATGCCTATCCCAACAGATTGACTAATATCGCCTTAACTGAACTCACATCCATATGCATGTGAGATGCCCGTAGGCATAAATAATAAAAAATTAATTAATTTCTTCTGAAATTCTCCAAACCATCATACATCTGTAGTTCAGCCTCCAACATGTTCAATTTCATTTTCCATAGTCTAACTACAATTTAAACGAGTGAAATTGAGCAAATTGAGGATTTCCCTCAATTTTTCCAAATTCCCCCTATTGGAGTGTATCTGATGATATTATCAGCAAGCATCCTAAACACTTGCAAATTGGGGTTAATTAACCACTGATCAAAGTGGAATTTCTGAAAAAAATTTGTTTTTTTAAATTATTTATTTATTTTTAGTACTTTTAATTAAAAAAA
Organism: Liriodendron chinense; assembly: GCA_003013855.2. NCBI lineage: Eukaryota > Viridiplantae > Streptophyta > Magnoliopsida > Magnoliales > Magnoliaceae > Liriodendron > Liriodendron chinense. The sequence continues at coordinate 556,576 of PVNU02003428.1, forward strand.
TATTTTTTTTTCCAAAAAATCATGAAACCATCATGAATATGTAGGTCAGCCTCCAACAGATTTGATTTCACCTTTTCATAGTCAGATTCAAATTTAATTGGGTTTTCCCAAATTTCCCTAGATCCCCGAATCAAAGCTTCAGATCCATGATTTTGCATGTAAAGATCCGAAACTTATTTTCCACTGAACATCTTGAATAATGATTTAACTAAGAATTTCCTTGAATTATCTTTTTTTTTGAAACTTGACAAAAATATTATTAAAAGAAGCTCACAAAAAGGAGCAAAGAATACAACACCCAAGGAAAAGAACAACCCCGAAAAAACAACCCTCTAAGCCCAACTCTCTACAAATCCAGAAGCTCTTCTAATAATCTCCTCAGCCCTAGACTACACATTTTGAAAGCAACAATCATTCCTAGTTCTCCAGATAGCCCAGAGCATCTCCATGATGAGCATCCTCCACCTAGCTTTCCCTGCTCCCCCCCTCCCCCGCCAAGCCCAAAGAAGATCTTCAACCTTGCATCGCCCATTGCACATTGAAAGACGACAGGAAATAATTCCACAACTTGCTGGCGAGAGGACAATGAATCATCAAATGATCAATGGACTCCTCGTTAGCCATACACATAAGGCAAATGTTCAGGAGAATCATTCCCCTTTTTTGCAAATTATCTATCGTAGGGATCCCCTTGCGCCTGACCAACCATGCGAATATTGCCACCCAAGCGCCCCCCCCCCCCCCCCCCCCCCGCCGTAATACCAGTGATGGAACGGATGCAGAGGAGAGCCCCATCCAGGATTGGAGACCATACAGAACAAGGACTTGACCGAAAAACTCCCTGATGCATTGCTGACCCAAACCATAGAATCTTGCTCTTGCAAGTCAACCTTGACCCACTTGAGGACCTCGAGAAGATTAGCATAGTCCACGATCTTGATATCTAACAAATTCTTATGGCAGGGGGTGCCCACACAACCAAACTCCCCAAGATTGAGAAACAATTCGCCGCTGAGATGAACCTGTCTGTAGCTAGCCTGGCTAACGATGGAAACTTGGATTGAAGAGGTTGCTCGCCGCACCAAGTATCCACCCAGAATTTGATACGGCTCCCATTTCCAACAGAGAAGGATATGCCTCTACGAACATAATGCTCCGTCGCTGTTACCCGCCTTCCAAATAGCTAAAGCCCGATACATCGAAGAAGATTTCACGAACCATCCGCTTTCCTGGGTGTCGTACTTACTAGCCACCACTTCCCTCCACAATTTACTTTCCTCTACCCCAAATCTCCAAATCCATTTGCCCAACAATGCCGTATTAATCTCCCCCAACGGTTAATGCTAGCTCCCCCTTATGTAATCGGCCTGCAAACCTCGTCCCACTTAAGAAGATGGAATTTCCTCGCCTCACTAGCTCCTGACTAGAAGAAACCTATCCTCAACTTTTCCAATCTCGATATGACTGACTTCGGGCATCTGAAAAGCGAGAAGAAGTAAATGGGCATATTCGAGAGAGATGTCTTGATCAACAACAACCACCCTCCTAAGGACAAGGACTTGCCTTTCCAGCTTGCCAGCTTTCTCTCAATTCTCTCGATCACCCTATCCTAAAGATGAATAGGCAGTTTTCCTACGCACAAAGGAAACACACTAGTTTTGCACCCAAATATATCTGTAAGAACTTGCAACTCATCCTCGCCCAGGTGAATGCCTAAAAGCTCCGACTTGGCCACATTCACTTTCAAGCCCGAGACTGCCTCAAAACAAACAATCAACTTCCGAATATTATCAACTGCCGTTGGCTCTGCCTGACAGAATGGAAGTGTATCATCCGCATATTGCAAATGAGAGATCATAGGGCCATTATTAGCCATTCGGAAGCCTTGAAACAACCTATACTCCACTCCTCTACTCAGCATCGCACTGAGAGCTTCCCCTATAACCACAAACAAGTACGGCGAAAGGGGATTCCCCTGCCTCAATCCTCTCGAGGACCTAAAGTACCCTTTAGGAGACTCGTTGACTATAATGGAAAAAACAGGTGACTGGACACAAGCCTTCATCCAGCCCCTCCATTTCTTCCCACAACCCAATCTCCCAAGCATATAATCCAAGGAGTCCCAATCTACATGATCGTAGGCTTTTTCTATGTCTAATTTGCAAACTACCCCCTTTTCCTTATTTCTAAATCTTGCATCTATGCTCTCGTGAGCTAATAACGCTGTGTCTAGAATTTGCCGCCTATGAACGCTCCATGATTAACCGATATAGCTTTCTCCAACAATTTCTTGAACCTAAATTTCCTTGACTTCTCTTTCAACCATACCAACAAATTGATTCAGATAGCACAAGGCAAACCTTAGAAAGCAGCTTCAGCAAATTTACCAACTACTCGAACTCATCACCATCTAAATTCCTTTTGCATGGCGGTGCCCAAATAACCTCCTCGCCTTTCATATTAAATAATTTGTAACCAATACTAAGGCTGTAAATGGCCGGGTTCGGGGCGGGTTTAGCCAAAACCAGACCCGCCCATTTACTAAATGGGTCTGGGTCCAAATTTTAGACCCAGACCCTTTTACTAAATGGGCGGGTCCGGGTCGGGTCCGAGTCAGCCCATCAGACCCATTTATAAATGGGTCCGGGTCTGGTAGAGGGAGATCCACCCAGACCCATTTATAAATGGGCCGGGTCTAATGGGTCCGGGTCTGGATCAAGTATGTAAGCATTTTACAAGGCTTAAAACCGGGTCTGGACGGGTCTGGGCTGGACGGGTCCCTTGTAACATAGACCAAACCCGCCCACTTACTAAATGGGTTTGGGTCGAGTCGGGTCGGGCCTAATATAAAGGAAACCAGACCCAAACCCGTTTAACAAATGGGTCTATTCTTGGACCCAGACCCGTACCATTTAACAAATGGGTCGGGTCCGGGTCGGGTCTAAATGGGTTGGGTCTGGGTACCCCATCGGGTCCACTGACCCATTTACAGCCCTAACCAATACATCCGCCTCCATCGACACCCTCGCCAACCTAGGAAAAACCTCACCCAATTTCTGCTCCCCAACCCATATATACTCAAAGAACCTAATCTTTAATCCATCACCTATGGAAAAATCCCAACCCTTTTTTTTTTTTATCAAAGTCACCGTTTTCCAAAGAAAAGATGACCTATAGAGGGGAACACCCCTTTCCACAGAATGATCTGGGATACATTCTCAGTCACTATGTGGGATCGGATGACACTGCAGGCATGAAGTAAAGTCTATAACATTACCAGGCCGAAAAGAAGATTTCAACCATCCTACAATGTGAAATTGGCCCTTAATCCACTCATCTGACTAGGTCTGTCAATGGGCTGGGTTCGGACTGGATTGTAGGCCCTGTGGGCCAGGTTCGGGCTTAGCCGTTTAAAAGCCTGGCTGCTCGGCCCGACTCAGTACTTTTAAAATCCCTCAATTTCTAAAATTTCCCTCCATTCAAAATATTAAAATTTTCTTCTGTGCTCTGGAGAAAGAGCCCTACACAAAGTAGGGTCGTATCGGAAGACAGAGAGTACTGCCTGTGGTGTGTTGACGTGGCAAAGTTCTGCTGACTCCACTGTGATGTATGTGTTATATCCACACTGTCCATCCATTTTATGAGATCAATTTAGATCACGAGCCAAAAAATGAAGCAGATTCAAAGCTCAAGTGGACCACACCACAAAAAGCAGTGGGTATTGAACGCTTACCATTAAAACTTGGGGGTCACAGAAGTTTTGGATCAAGCTGATATTTGTGTTTTCCCTTCATCCATGTCTGTGTGACCTTTTGAATAGGTTGGATGGCAAATGAACATCATGGTGGGCCGTAGGATGGTTTCAATAGTGGACGCCATTGTTCCCACTGCTTTTTGTGGTGTGGTCAAGTTGGGCTTTGGATCTGTCTTATTTTTATGATTTTATACTAAAATGATCTCGCAAAATGGATGGACGGTGTGGATATAATACATACATCATGGTGGGGCCCACAAAACTTTACCACATCAACGTGCAATCTTTCGCTCCAAGTAATGGCTTTTTGGTAAATCCTGCATATTATATGCCCAATCTCAAAGGAGCTTTGCTTTGCTTTGTGGCCCCCACCAAGATGTAGGGTTTTATGCACGTCGTCCATCCATTTTGCCAGATCTTTTTAGGGCATGAGCCAAAAAAATAAAGTAGATAAAATTCACAGGTGGATCACATTATAGGAAACAATGATGATTCAGTGCCTAGCATTAAAAACATTTTGGGGCCACAAAAGTTTTGGATCAAGCTGATATTTGTGTTTTCCTTTCATCCCGATATTTCTGATCCAATCAACAGGTTGGATGGAAAATAAACATTAAAGTGGGCCCTAAGAAGTTTTCAATGGTGAACTTTCAATCACCATTGTTTCCTCATGGTGCGGTCCACCCGAGATCTTTATATGCCTCATTTTTGTGCTAATGCCCTAAAATAATGATGCAAAATGGATGGGCAACGTGGATAAATCACATAAATCATTTGGGGCCCACAGATCAGTGTCCAGTGGCTACATTTCTATTAATGTCAATGCACAACCCACCTTAAATCGGGAGCGGATTAGGTGTGGCCTAGGCCTCACACTAGACGGTGCGGCCCTTGCCGTGGGGCCCGCCTTGATGTATGTATGCTATATCCAACATGTTCATCAATTTTTCTAGATTATTTTATGGCATGAGCCCTAACATAAAGCAGATCCAATTTTGATTTGGACCATACCATAATAAATAATGGTGATTGACCATTAATGGGCCAAAAAAGCTGATATTTGTTTTTTTTTTTTTCCTTTCATCTATGTTTATGTAACCTTATCAACAGGTTGGATGGTAAATAATCACTATAGAAATATTATTGTGGGCCCTAGGGAGCTTTTAATGGTAGGACGTTCATCACCTTTGTTTCGTATAGCATGGTCCACTTGAGATTTGGATCTTCTTTTGTTTTTGGGCTTATGAGCTAAAATGATATGGCAAAACAAATGGACGGCATGGATATTGAATACATACATTAAGATGGGCCCCATGGTAATGGTCGCATCGTCTTGGGTGAGGCTAGGCCACACCTAATCCGCTCCTTAAGTCACGCATCCATCCTTTAAAGGCTCTCTCTCTCAAACAGCTTTTTCCTCAATTTTCTCCTTCCATCCTCTATTGTCGCAGACTCTTCATTGTGGATGTCAAACAACCACTTTCTCCAAAAGCTCGAGCTATTAGAGGATGGTGTATCAATGTATATCAAGGGACTCTAACACTCCCCCGCACGTGCAGGGTGGAACTCTGCATAGGAACATATTGGGCAAGGGTGGAGGGACACTTGTAGCTCACACCCAGGTGGAGGGATAATCACGACTCACACCATAAATGGCCCCTCATGGGAGAATATATTACCGGTGGCATATTTGCTACTTCGGGATTTGAACACAGGACCTTCCGCTCTGATACCATCTCAAACAACCACTTTCTCTAAAAGCTCGAGCTATTAGAGGATGGCGTATCAATGTATGTCAAGGGACTCTAACAGTGGATCCCGCCATCCTTGGCGCTTTCGCCATCACAGTTTCCCATGGTCAACCTCCTCGCAATGAAAAACTCTACCACACCCTCAAGTGATCTAAAATCACTATCCTTCAGGTTCGAAAATTTTAAATTTCGCTATATTTTTTGCAAAATATTCATTATAGGATATTAGATTTTGAATTTATCTTTATTTAAGGTTTTTTTGAGGTGTTTAATTTCGGGCCGGGCCCTGTATAAATTATTCGGGCCGGGCTCGGGTTGGACCATTTTGGCTTGTCACGAGCCTGGGCTGAGTTTGGGCTTTGGTTGAAAAAAGCAAACACCCTAACATCTGACCAAATTGAGCATGTTGTCCTTTGTCAAAAGATCTCTAAATGGCAAGAAAGCCACGTGGAGTACCCACTGAGAGCCTTTAATTACATTATAATTACATCTGAAATTTGATTTTATAGTCCCAACATCTGTAGGGCAGCAAATGGCAGGAGCTATTTTTTGTATGTTGCAAATTTCATACCATCCAATAAGCATGTAGCCTGAATAAAGCTACTCCAAGAAGGCATCATATAAGGACATCTTTGTATACAACCCCCTACAACGATTTTACTACGATTTATGCCCCCCCCCCCCCCCCCCCCCCCCGTTCTTCCTTTGTTCACCATTGAAAATTTTGTAGCCCTCTTTCAGAAGGTTCCATATCGTCAAAGAAAATATGATGCTTTGTGAAGGTTATGGAGTTGGTTTGATTGGAAACCCTAAAAAGGAGCAGAATTGTTGACAGAAGGCTCATAGGAACAACGGATTTGATAAGTTCTCTCCATCTGGACCCAGAGGAGGTGATGTAGGATGAGTGAAATCAACCTAGGATGAGTGAAGTGAGATCAACTATGTATTAATCTAAGTAATTAACATGTAAAATCAAGCAGTTCCATGCCATAAGAAAAGAATTCAGATTTACAACTAGATGGGCCTAGGCTAATCACACACACTATGTACAGAAATATAAAATAATGCAAAAATGGCTCTCTTGGAAGTTGGGACTTCCAATCTAGTATAGTTATGTCCGCATTCAAGTGGAAAAATAATAACAATATAAAAATTAGATTTTGGAGAATTGGGTTTAGGGATTTAGAAAATCTAGGGTTAGGGCTAAGGTTAGGAAAAAGGCTTTGGCCTAGGGCTAGGAGAAAAAGATTTGTGGGCTTATGTAGAAGGGGAAAGATGGAGAAAAGAGGGTAAGGGGGCTGGCCGTATGACCGTACAACTGTCTGTACATATGCACGAATGTGTTGGCTTGGTTGGGGTGGGGTGCTAATGAGAATGATGGGAGATGGGTATGAGATGTGGAGGTTTAGGAGTTGAATGGGTTTTGGAAGAAGGAAAAAGAGAAAAGTAGAAGAAAGAGGAAGAAGATGTGTACCTTGAACAGTGAATAGAAGAAGAAGAAGAAGAAGAAGAAGAAGCTCTTGGAGGAGTCCACCACCAAGTTGTAATTCCACCCCATCCACAATTCAATTCGAAGGGAGGGTTTCTCCAAACTATAAGGAAGAATAGAGTTTTCTCAACAAAGAAGCAACATGCCTTTTCTTATAAACATCACTATGGATGAGCGTCCCACCCCTCTTTTCTTTTATATATAAAAAAAAAATCTGAAAATTACAAAAACGCCATTACTTAAAAAGTTTCATGGCTCACAATCCAAATAAAGAAACCAAAACACATATGATTAATCTAAACCGTCAAATAAGTCATAAAAATAACAAAAAAACATAAATAAAGCAAGATCAGGGTCCGGATTTGGAAAATCTGGTGGCCCGATTGACAAGATCTAATGGTCGGATCGACACGAAAATAAAAACTTATGACTAAAGACATCTCCTAAGCAACCCACATGCATCATCCCAATGTGGGGTCTTCCTGATGCACGTCTAATGCATGTGGGGTCTTCAAAGTGGCTTGGCGGGCCCCATCCGGAAATCGTCTCCCATCCATCGAGAGAGTTGCGTTGATGTCGGTGGTCACCTCTGCCTCTAGTACACTCAAGTAAGTCCTCTGATGTCCCCATTAGGAGGGAAATCCGGTCTTGTGTTGGAAGTATCTCTTGCACATCAATAAAATCTAAAATGGTGCGTCAATCAAGTCTCTGCACTGAAGGAGTCGAAGCTCGTTAATATCCCAACTAGGATATATAGCCCTTCGCCTCGTCATGACTATCATTTGCTAATTGATAATCTACACGAGATTCTTCCTCCTCCTCTGCTTCTTCTTCTTCTTCAAATAAAAAAGATTTACAGAAGAGAGATTTTGATTTCAAAATGATGCTCCTCTTACCAAATGTCAAGCAAAAATTTCACCTCATCTGCTCTCGAAATCACAATTCACACTAAAAGACCTTGTAAATACCATTCCCCATGAAAATTCACTGTATTGTTTTTATTGTGATGCAGGTAAATGGAAAATTCACTGATGATCAACGTCTTGTGTACAATGTAAGTATTGTGCATTCACTTATTGCCTATTTGCAATACAGCAGAATGCTTTATTTTGCTAGGATTGTTAAACAAATGCTGACTTCTTATTTATTTCATCGTTTATCAGGCTGTTCTGAAAGCACATAATGCGGTTCTCTCTACAATGAAACCAGGAGTGAACTGGAAAGACATGCACAAGTATGATTGCATCGACTTTAATTCTTTTATCATTGGTGTTCTAAAAAGGCCACCTTTTTTTGGTGTAATATAGATGAAATCCAATTGGCGCGGTCACCAACTCTTGGAGTACTTGAAAATTCTATTGTGCAGCCTGCATTTATGCAGCTCCCTACTCAGGGCACATGTTAAACATATGTTAATCATTACCACTGATCTGGTAAGCCACCAGGTGAATGGGCAATGGGTTAAAAAATCTCAGCCATTGTGATTTTGAACATCCAGTTGTGAGTTTTGCTGGTTGAATGTGGACCTTTGTTCTAACTGTTCCTTTTCCAGACCATTGATTAGAGGCCTACCACAGTAAGATCCCCTTGCTTTGGGAAATGGACTATCCAGATGGTTGTAGGGTTGATTGACCCAACCCGAGTTTGGATCCGGTTGCCAAGGTCTTCGGGTTGAGTTCTGGTTGGAAAATGCGAATCCAATTTGAGTTCGGGTTGGGTTTGGGTTGAGAAAATTCATGTCAGGTTAGGTTGGATTGGGAATACTGTGTTTGGGTTGGGTCGGGTCGGGCATAGAGCAACTTTGGGTTGGGCACCTCGGGTTGGAATGCGAGGCGGGTTGGATTGCAGGTTGGGTCTTCTCGAGGTCGGGTTGACCCTCACCCCGACCCAACCTGCCCGATTTGCACCCCTAGATGGTCGCCCACCAGGTCAACAGTTCCATTGACCACAAGTATGTCACATGGACGATGTGGTGGAAGCTGCATCAGAATTTCAGTGACGCTGAACTGCACAATAGCATTTCAATTCAATGTATTTTGTTCATTTTAAATATTTATAGTTTTCTTGCGAAAATTTGATCTGATGATGGTGTTAATCTAATTTTTACGGTAACAGATTAGCTGAGAAAAGCATTTTGGAGTCCCTGGTCACAGGAGGAATTCTTGTTGGGTATGATTTTATTTATTTATTATTATTTAGGGAGCAAATTTCAGTATGATCTTCTTGTCAAGTATCATCTCTAAAACAAATCAGCTAGTCGATAATGTAGATGTGATGGAGGTGTTGCTTGTCTTCTTTCAGCGAGGTTGACAGTATGATGGAAGAAAGATTGGGAGCTGTCTTCATGCCTCATGGCGTCGGACATTTTCTTGGGCTTGATGCACATGACCCTGGCGGCTATCCTAAGGTCAGTGCATTGGGTTGAGAGTATTGCTCTATTACTTTGTGAAATGTTATATGTAGATGGAACCATCAAGACCTTATTTCATTTTTTGCTGAGCCGTTTACTCTCAAGATTATAGACACAGAGAAAATGTTTTCTGATTGGTCTGTTATTTTGACATTCTGCAACTAGGGGACGGAGAGGCCAACTGAACCTGGACTAAAGGCGTTGCGAACAACCAGAGAACTCAAAGAAGGCATGGTCAGTTATAGCAATTTTCTTTGCTTGTGTTGCCACAATGGGGACTGGTCTCCAGTTGACTGTTTCCGTTGATCATTAGTTCTAAACTTGGTAACTCGACCTGAACTTGGCTGAGTTGACTTGGCAAGATTTCAAGTTGAGTCATAGTGAAAGTCAGTTGTAAGCCTGAATCGGCTCTCCTAGGCGTGACTTGTCGAGTCAACTCACCAACTCGGTCCACTCTATACAACCCAACAAGAGTTGAGGTGAGTCACTTGATTGTGAGGTGAGTTAACAAAAAAGCAAGAATTGGCTTTTGAACCCAAGACCTCAAGCAGAAGGAGCAATGGCTCTAACCAACAAGCCAAAAACCATATGGTTGCATATCCTTCCATTATTTTTATATTATATTCATATATAACTATTTAAGATAATTATATAAAATATTATTTAGTTATTAATAATGAGCCGAGTCAAGTAAAGACTCGTCTGAGTCTTCAAGTCAACCTCACCACCGGCTAGACATTGAGTTGAGTTGAGTTTTTGAGTTTTTAAGCTATGTGCGGGCTATAGATGGATATCTATAGTTTGTTAGAAACACAAGGAAATTTTTTTTTTTTTTTTGGTCGAGAATTGACAATTTTCTTTATTAAAGTGGAGCCTGAGGCTCAAATTTAGAATATTTACAATCTTGCTAAATCAATCCATCATTTGGATCATAATCCTTTAAACAAGAAATCCACCCAATTACATTCATTTTTGCCCTTTTATATACTTCCTCTTCCAATTTGCTTGTGTCTCGGAATTGCTATGCTTTCCTTTCCCCCCAAATAGCCCAATTGCCGCCATCATCATTAGCCACCACTTTACCTCTTTTTTCCTCATGCTGCTGTTGGGCCATGACAAAATGAAGCCTGAGAACGAACCCGGCATGAAAATAATGAGGTGTTAGGGTTCACACTGCACCTTGACGTAAAATTAAGAGATACATGGTGTCTTCATAAATAGGACACATGCTTGATAGCCATCTTTTAATATGGTGAATTGCATGCACTTAATCTACATGCACCAACATCTCGCTTAGCTGGCTCCGAGGAATGTGGAATATTCCTCGTTTCTTGCACTTGTTATGCAATCAACCATTGGGTAGACAGAGGGCCTGTTTGGTTGATGCACAATTATCATTTTTTAATGATTTATGCTTTTTGCTGTCACTGTAAAGTTCTCAATGCTATTTCACGAAAAATAAGGTGGGGAGGTGGTATTTAACCACTATCCAGCACAGGTGCCATACTTTACAAGCATGCAGGATCCAAACCGTCCATCAGGTGCCCTGTCTCGTGAAACTACCCAGGCCCCGAACGGCTACTTGATAAGCTGGAAAAGAAAACACTTTTCCCATGATAGGGTGTTTCACTATGTTTGGTTAGCAAAGAAAATATAAATTTCACATAGCAATCGTTGTCCTCTTCATTGGTAAAATTCTCGAGCACAAGGTATGAGGCGACCACTATCTCACAAATATGAAATTTCCACTTGTTATTCAAACAAGATCCCTAAAAATGGAATCCATGGAAATAAATGTTTCAATAGTGTTCAAGGAAATAATCATTGGATAATTATTACTTTTTCCTCTCTCTCTCTCTCTCTCTCTCTCTCTCTCACACACACACACACACACACACACACACACACACACACACACATTTGAACCCTTGATCTAAGTGTTGAAATAGAGTATGTCTACCACTGAGCCATGGAGCCCAAACCTTTTCCTTTTCTTTTCTCACCACCCATCTATTATTAATGAGGACCACAATGGTTGGAGAAATCTGAAACCCATGTCCAGTTTCCGGTATTAGCTGACACCTCTATTGTGCTTGTTGGAAAATAATGAGAAAGTGTGTTTTGTGTGTCACCCAAACAGTTCCTTTGTATGTTTGGAGAAGTCATTTAAATTCTTTAGGTAGCATATGGGTGTATTATTACCGAATACCATGGTTGGGGGCTCTTTTTGTTGTATTGGAAAAACGCTATATATAATATCCACATGAGTGTTCGTCGATGATGAGAGGAAAAAAAAAATCCACATGAGTGTTATTTCATGTTTCTTGGATTTTTTTTACTAGGAGTAGGAATCCCAAAAATCATGGATTATTTTCTTGTGGATTGGGCCAAATGCACCTTCACCTCAGACATGTATAAGATCTACCTTCATCGTGATTCTGAATTACTTCTACTGAATTGCAGGTAATAACGGTTCAGCCAGGGTGTTATTTTAATGATGTTCTGCTAATGCCGGCAATGGAAAGCCCAAACACATCCAAATTCTTCAATCAAGAAGCCATCGCAAGGTTTAGAAAATTTGGCGGTGTTCGCATTGAGAGTGATGTGGTATGCACTATAGAGGAATTATATGTTGTTGCCTTTACCATTGTTTACTGAGGTGCATGATTCTGTACATGTGAGCCACCATGGTTTAGTGATTGTTGATCTGACGGGTCCCATCATGGATTGGGGACGCTAAAATATCCCAGATTGGAAGATCCCGACCCTTAGATGTTTGGTGCATTCTCTATTGGATGTGGACCCCTGTTCTGTCCATTTGCGGGCCATTGATCGGTCTGTTATGATCTGGAAGGTTGTGAGGTGATCCATCATTCAGTGTAACTGACCAGGTGAATGGTCTGGATCACCGAGCCATGGGCCTCAAGTGTACAGGCTTGCATGTCTCAGCAAGCTATTAGTCTCAGTACCCTATATTTCCTCATTCCTCACCAAAGTGGATCTGTAATTCCGAATTGAAATTATCCCTTTTGGGAGCAGATGTCTGATATTTGAAATCTTCACGGCTTAAAAAATTCAGTGTTTGGTTTGGGCCGAAAAAAAGAAGTGATTTTTGTGATTTCTACTCTTTGTAGGATTGCCAAAAATCATGAAACGATATTTTCGTTTGGATACAAAATAGCTCTTCTTTCGAGCCTTATTTTGTGGATCTTTGAATTTTCCTGAGGGTAGAAATTCCAAACCTGCAGTATTTTTCTCCGTTCCTAAAACAGCCATGAGCCAAACACAGCTCAAAAACAAACCATGCCGTCGCCAACAGTAATCTTTAAGAAAACTGGTCCTAATGAAGCCACTGCCTGTGTTCAGCACGTGACTTCAAACGGATGTGAGAACCTAACAGAACTGCCTCGCGAGACATGGGAGATTGAAGCTGTCATGGCAGGAGCATCTTGGCCTTTGGACAGCGAAACTATCCAGAAATACAAAGGCGCATCATCATCATCATCTGTGGCACCTGAAGCTCAAGCTACTGAAGTGTCCACCTGAGCGGTTTCTGGAGAATTCGAGAGGTAGATTTTTTTTTTCCTCGTAAAAAAAAAAAAAAAAAAAAGAAAAAAAAAGAAAAAACTACAGAACATTCCACATTTGCTGCATTGTTATTTCAAGCTGGAAACTGATAGCTTGTCCCATTGAGATCTGTTTTCCATGAATAAAGTCAGTCCACCTACATATTCTACCAAATGCAGATCTGGGGGCAGTTTGAAATGCACCATAATCAGTATATTTCTCATCCAACATGATGCTTGGTGAGTAGGCTGGCTACAGTCCATGCTTCCTGTCGGCATCTGTGGTCCAGCCTGCCGCAGGCTGGGCTTGGCTTTGATCTTTAGGCATTGTTTTAAAAAACTCGTTGACTCGACTTGAAACTTGGCTATTCAACTTAGAGATTCCGAGCTCTGTGGGAAACTCGTTTCTGGCACTGACTCGGCCCTGACTCGGAAAGACTCATTGAGTTGACTCAATAACTCGGTCGACTTGACACTACTTGAGGTGACTTGGGTCTGATCCGTTTCCTACTCTGGATCTTTTAATTTATATTTATCGAGTCTTCGACTCAGCTGGGTCGAGTCATTATCTGACTCAGATGACCATCTAGTTGAGTTTTGGGTTTTTAAACTATGCTTTCGGGTTGACAGTTGGGATTGGGCCTGATTTTCAGCCTCTGGCTTATTATCAACATTTTCTATTCAGCCATCCGAACCCGAATTGTGGCCGGCTTTTAGCTGGCCTGACCCCTCAAGCTGATCCAGGCCTGATTGAAGGCCCAAAAAAATAAAAAGAGGGTGCTTCCCTTGGGTACTGGCACCATTGTAAGATTATGGTGGTAACCAGGCAGATGTGGGGCCCACATTATGCATTCACCCTAAACTGTCTACCACATGGGTCACCTCAGACAACCCTAGAATTAGGATCCAAAACTAAGGTGGGCCAAGGCAACGAGGTGGGAGGGAACGGTCACCCTTGAATTTCACAGCGGCTACCTGAATTGTAAAACAGCCTGAATCTTGGCCAGACCCCTCTTCTGGATTGGAAGAAGGGTTTGAACGGCCTTGATTACATATACACAACATGCTGGGCCGCCCATTCTAATCAACAGTGGTTGTTCCTTCTCAACATGTTTCCTATGCAGTGGCCTGTCTGAGTTTTGGATCGGTCTGATTTTTAGGCAATATACGTTTTCTGAGGAGACCCGTCTGATCGATGGTTTGGATCGTGAGTACATCATGTGGACCCCACGTCTGTCCAGTATCACTTTAAGCCCACCCTTTCAATGGACAGCCTTACTTCCGAGGCCAAACAGTGTTGGATCTGAGATTGAAGTAGGCATTTTTCTAGTTTGATCCTATGTAAATTGCAATTTATTCAAAGATAGCTCCCAATTCTAGCTTCCAATGGCGACAGATAGCGATGAATGGCCCACAATGATCATGATGCTGAGATCAACGGATGAAAGGCCCACCATGATCATGATGCTAGGCTCCATATCTCCATTTCATCTAAAGCCAACCAGCTTATAGCTTAATCAACCTTCTTCCTTGCCTGAGTGGTTATGCTGGTTGTTTGGCTTTGTTTGTGATGCTGTTTCTACATGACACGTGGCCTGATCTGAGAGGAGCTCCTATGCTGTAGATGGGCCACACCACGGGCCAGATGGGATATAATTTACATCTCTTCGTCAATAAACCTTTGTTCATTGACTGGATTTTGAATTGAGATATTTGTTGCTAGATGGGGAAAATCAACTATAACTGTTGATGGGCCATGTTGGAATTTCAGAATGATCAGATGATCCAATTGGTCCATTTTGATCACAGCTTATTTCTTTTGTAAAGCGTCCATTCCGTGAATACTGATGGACGGTGAGGATTGTCTAACTGACACCTGACGTTGTGGGGCCATTTTTTTTTCTTCTCTTAAGATCATTGTCCATATGGCACCCGTGTAACGGCTTTGATGAGGCCATTCATAAGATGCAATGTGGGTCCCGCACTCCATGCCATGTCATTCTCATACAGCCCTCAAAGATGAGTGGTGATTGGACCGTTGCTCTTGTGGGCCATGGCAGGATGATCCGGACCGTTGATATGATGGGCACCATACATCTCTTAGAAGTGGGAATGCTGACCTTTCAATTGATGGTACTAAATAGTTATGAAATGCAGCAACGATCCAGATTCATCTGAAAAATAAAGCCCAAGGATGGGGACTCTTTTCAACCTGTTAGTCTTTTTGCGTCACGGTCCATCCATGGGACCCATCACATGAACGTTCTTGATTGCTAGATCATGTAAGATTGTCGTGGTGGGGTCCCCATGTCTCAATGATTTAGATCGTTCTCTGATAGGCCCATTCGGCAAGAGAGATGCCCCAAGAATCTCCCGGATTGGAAGTCCTTCCAAAGGATCTACTGTTTGTTGTGACTTTTTTCAACCGTTGATTTGTAGGCTGACCGTAATGGGGTTGGGATCTTCCAATCTGGGATTTTTTTTCTCAGGAATCTCTGCTCCACGGTGTGGTCCGTCCTGATCAACCGTTCTGATTGTTTCGCATCAAGTCCGCTCGTTGTATTGGGGGACTTACTTTCTGACACACATGCCAACATGATACACGTGTGAGAGATCCAGGCTCTTCATCAGGCAGGGCAGACCATGAACATGCCCTGGCCAAATCCTGCTTTTTGACTAATTACCGGAGCCTAGCACACGTTGATTAGTCATCCCTTTGTGACCGTCCATTTCTCTCATACACTTTTGACCCACTTGATGAATAGAAATACGCATGATTTTCGGTCCATGGAATTTTTAGTGTGGGACCCACTTGATGAATTGCCGGCCCTACCCATGGGCCCACCCCATTAGTCATCGTTTCAACCTCCAAAGTCCAAACTTTGGAGGTGGATTGCCTGAAGACCCGGTGACCCGACTCTATGGGGCCATCATGATGTATGTGTTTTATCCACGTCGTCCATCCATCTTTTCAGATAATTTTAGAGCATGAGCCAAAAAATGAGGCAGATCCAAAGCTCAAGTGGACCACACCACGGAAAACAGTGGGGATAATGATGTCCACCATTGAAACCTTCCTAGGGCCCACAGTGATGTTTATTTGCTATCATACCTCTTTATAAGGCCACAAGACATGGATGAAGGGAAACCGCAGGTATCGACTTGATCCAAAACTTCCGTGGCCCCCAAGTAGCTTTCAACGGTAGGCGTTCAATTCCGAGTGTTTCCTGTGGTGTGGTCCACTTGAGCTTTCGACATACTTCAATTTTGGGCTCATGACATAAAATGAGATGGAAAAACAGATGGACGATGTGGATAAAACATATAAATCACAGTGGGCCCCACTTGGTTTAGAGTTACTATGCAGCGTAGGGTGAAGCATTCCACGTGTTCAATTTCTAAAAAAAAAAAAAAAAATCCCAAAAGATTCTCCTTCACTTTAGTAATCCGCGGTCTACGAGTCTCAGCTTTCCATTTCAAAGAGAAACTTTCATACTCTGGAAGAGTGTGATGGATAATACTCAGGCACGTATGAGTCACTTAGAAATTGCATACGTGGAATACAAGTAGTTAAAGATAAACTGTTCAAATTATGGGTCCCATTCTAGATATATTATAAACACAATTTTATGCTTCTTTGATTATCTGACTATCGGATCGGTGGACATTTATTGGACGGTTAAAAATGAAAAAGATCCAATGGTCCAAATTAAACAAACAAGTGTCCTGGAATCAGAGGTTAGGATTATCAAAACAATATGATTTTGAGACTATGACTTTAGAGACAGTTGTGGATCCACAATTTAGCTGGTTTAATTTTAGTTACTGTATGCCAAGTGTACAATTTATGACCCGCATATCAAGCGACCTACTCTGCTTGTGTATCAAATAACTCCCCCCATTTCGGACGAGAATTGTCTACTGCAGAGCGTACAATATAGAGCTCTGTGGGCCCAACATGTTATCTGCATCACATCCACACTGTCCATCAGGTGACCTCCTTGATGTTCGGCCCTGAGTCCAAAATTTCAACAGATCCACAACTCAGGTGGGCCACAACACATGGAACAATGGAGATGTGGACACCAACTATAGGTTTTTGTGTAGGGACACCATTTGTATCTTTCATCAAACCCGTTCATCAGGTGTGAATAACAAGGATGAAGGGAAATTATAAAAACCAGCCTGATTTAAAACTCAGGTGGGCCACAGCGTGTGATCTTAAGAGGTTTTATGCACAATTTTCTGTTGTTTCCATTGATTTGGCAACGGTAAAAAATAAGGTTTCTGATATAGTGCAAGGAGTGGATTTCATACATAAAACATGGTGGGCCCTATAGAACTGGGTGTTTTACTGGCTGCGTGAATAGGTACAGGAAATAGGCGCAGCTTCGGTGGATCGCTGAGTGTGGGCCTTACTTTGATATATTTTCCTTACACCATCTATTCATTTTGAAAGATCATTTTAGGGCATGATCTAAAAAATTAATTAGATCCAAGTCTTAGGTGGACTACACCACAAGAAACAGTGGTGATTGGATACTGACCACAAAAAACTTCTTGGAGGCCACAAATCGTTGGTTGATAAGGTAAAAAGACGTGGATGAAGAGACTACAGAGGGAAAAAAAAAAAAAACTCATGGCCAACAAGAAGTTTTTAATGTTCAATGACCACTCTTTTTTGTGGTGTGGTCCACCTGAGGTTTGGATATGCTTATTTTTTTATTCATGCCCTAAAACGAGCTTTTAAAGTATGTGGACGTTTTGGATGTGAGGAATGTCACGAGTATAGCAACTTGGATCCGAATTCTAAGCCAGGGAATCATATGCATTTAGATTATTAATACAATATTCCTAGTTATCGGTATCTAGATACCACCACCATAAAAATAGATGAAAATTTAATTCCAATCAATTGTCTACAATTTTCTAACTACAATGCATTACACGGCTTTTTCATTACATCAATGATTGAAAATTTAATTAAGCTTAATACACTCAAAGCACTTTCTGAAGAGAGTTGCATGCTTGAATTACTCCAACTTAGTACTTGAAAGTTAAACAAGGTGAGCTTTAAATGATAGGTTAAAGTCAAAGTAATTGAATGGTTATGACTTTAATTATATAAGTAGATTATTGTACGCAACTGGATAAGCACAAAATGAAATGAATTTTTTTTAGTGATCCATTATAGGCTTATACAGTTGAAGTCCCTTAATATACATTGATACGCCATCCTTTAACAGTTCGAGCTTTTAGAGAAAGTGATTATTTGACATGGTATCAAAGCAAAAGGTCCTATGTTAATATATTTTGTCACGGGAGGTGTTTATGGTGTGAGTTGTGATTATTTCTCTACTTGGGTAAGTCTTTAATTAATTATTTCAATAATATATATATATATATATATATATATATATATATATATATATATATATATATATATATATATATATATATATATATATGAACGAATAAGATGCATGCACGAGAGGATATAAAGATATTGTAATTGATTTATTATACAATAGAGTGGTCCAAAAATGAAATTGGCAAAAGAATATCTTAATCTTGAAATAAGTAGTTGTATATATGAAGACATATATGAGCTCCAAGTTCACTGCAGTTTGTATGTGATTTTATTGATAATCCAGCTGGAAGATGCCTAGGCGTTTTAATAGTAGGTCTCTGGTTGGAGTGCTAAGGAGACACTAACCCCATGGGTGGGTGGGTGCATCATGTGATTAACTGTGTGAGTGTATTGTGCAACTAACAGGGTGGGTGCATTGCATAACTAACAAAAAAAAAAAAAAAAATTCACCATGCTTTATGTTTTATCCTGCATTAAGGAGTAAAATTTGTTGGACCCACTATGATGTATATGTTTTATCCATGCAATCTATCATTTTTCAGCTCATTTTAGAGCACTTCCCCAAAATTAAAGGATATCTAACGGCCAGATGGACTGTACCCTAGAGCTCAGTGGTAGACTCACAAGAGTTCTAAGACAAAGTCATGGGCTTGAGCCATTGTGGTGTGACTGTGTGAGTGAGCGGGCGTACACCTACCGTTGAACAGAAATGATAGTTGTGCTTTTCCTAAGAAGATTTCAATCGTGGCTGTCATTGTTCCCACTTTTTTCTGTGGCGTGGTCCACTCGAGCTTTGCATATATTTCAATTTTGAGATCATGTCATATAATGAAAAATACATTAAGGTGGGCCCACATAGTTTACTCACTACACAGTCCGTGCCCCCTTTATTTGTGGGTTGGTACACACACCTTAGAAATTGCATACGTCGCATAAAATTAGTCAAATTAATTGTATTATGAACAAAAAATTTAAGCTTATTTATTATTATTTTTGTTATCAGATTGAGGGATATTTATTGAACGGTTAAACTTGAAAAAATCCAACGCTCCTATTTCCACAAAAAAAAAAAAAAAAAGTGTCCAAGAATCAGAGGCTAGGATTCTTGAATCAATCTGATCTTGCGAATCTAACTTTTAACAGTTGGATTCACATCCTTGACAATTTTATTTGAATTATTATATGGAGCCTGTACAATTTCTGAGTGCCTGCGTATCAAGCATCATACGCAGCCGGAGTATCATATAATTCCTCTTTCAAAATCCCGCCCAAGTGCCCAACCTAACTTCGAAAATCTCTCTCTCAGATCGAAAAAGAAGAAAGAAAGAAAGAAGGCGATTTTCGCGAATCTCTCTCTCTCTCTCTCTCTCTCTCTCTCTCTCTCTCTCTCTCAGATTGGAAAAGAAGAATAAAAGAAGGCGATTTTTTTCGCGAATTTCTTTCTATCCTCTTACAGGTAATTTCCATCCATTCATTTCGGTACTGAAATCTCTCTCTGTGATTTTTATTTTTCGCGATTTTTTCTAGGGTTTTTATATTGTATTGAAATTTCAATTCTAGTTCCTTTTCTGATGAGAATTTTCAGTTTTCTATTTTTTTTCTGTTTCTATAAATTAAAAATCATTTGAAATGAAAAGAACTGATATTGTCGATTTTTTTTTTTTTTTGATGAAATATCGACGGGAATTTTCTCATTTTTCATATTTTCTAATGCATAATATATTTGGGTTTTGTCCTTGTGATGGTTTGGATTTCAAGGGCTCAGATTAGTGATGTTTCCTATCTAGAAATTCTTGTGATTACACATGATGGGTCTGAGGTCCATTGCTCAGTCTGTCCATCATGTGGCCTCACTTTGTTGGATGACCCCAACTGTCCATCTGGTGGGCCCTACCATGGATTTATGGACAGAATAAATATTGCATTATTCACAGAACACTATATAAAAATATTCATCCAATTAGAATTTCTTTCATCTCATTATGAGCTTTCGGTTTCTTTTGAAGATCTAAAGAGACGGTTCTAATTGTCATCTGGAACCGAGTCAACTCGACCGAGCAATCTTGGTTTCGGTGGCACCTAAAATGAGCCACTAGATGGAAATGGGAATGAAATAGAATGACTCAGGGCGAGTAATACCGGTTTCCATCTCCTGGCGGGTCTTACTCCAAAGCCGCTATTTAAAACTGCCATGTGATGCCATGTGTTGTATTGAGTTATTAAAGATGCTTGATTAAGCAAAAAACATTCAAGATTTTGGAGCTTGCTTCCAGAACACTTGAACTGTCCATCAGCTTGGCCCAAACACCCAGCTGCCCTTGCCTTGAGATCAGGTCACATGACTCACCAGGTGGGCCACATCTACCAAACCAATAGAAAACCAGAAAAACATTTGCCCAAGTTTTTCTAAGCCACCCATTATTTTTTTCCTAACATTATGGCATGCCTGATGAGAGAATGGCCTGATGTCAAGGGTGGGGCATCTACATGGTGGGCTCCACCTGATGGGCAGCCTGGATTTTGCTGAGTTTACCACATTGGTGCTTGTGGTGGCATGTATTGGAGCTACATCATTCGGTGTTGGATTTGCAAACCCCTCCACCTTGCAATATCTTAAATCTAGAGCTCTATGTTGATATCTTGTCTGATTTGTTTTCTTCATTTACAAGCAGATATACATAAAATCAAGGCAGAGAAGCCTTGGAAATGGATGAAGTCTGTAAAGAGCTGGATGAACTTAAAGCAGCAATGAAAAAGCTCACAGTTGACTTTCAAGCAAAAGTCGAATTGTCTGAGAGTTTAAAGAAGGCCCACAGTGAGCAGCTTGTTAAAATTCAAGAGGCGAAAACCGAGATTGAGAAGCAAGTTCAAGAACTGTATGCCCAAAGAGATGAGATTTCTCTCACCAGGCAAATGTATGAAGAACTAAAGTCTGATTTGTACGAGAAAGAATCAATGCTGAGACATCTGAGTTCTGCAAACAATCAGCTCCGGACCAGCTCTGATGAGAAGTTGCAGAAGCTAGAAACAGAGAATAGGAAATTAGTTTCTACCTTGGAGGAAGCAAATGCAAAAACAGAAGATCAGGGGCAGAAGATATGCGCATATAAGGAAGAGATCGAAGATCTGAAAGGGCTCCTTTCCATCTCGCAGAAGAAATGTCTCGATGCAGAGGAAAGAGCAAAAGCACCTGTGGAAGTGAAACAAAGAGATGATATGCTAATGAGACTGGAGCAGGAGAAACGGGAAGTTAGTGATCAGCTCAAATGGAGGAATGAGCAGTTTAATCATCTCGAAGAAGCACATGACAAGCTTCAAGACCAGTTTCGGGAAAGTAAGGAGGAGTGGGAATTGGAGAGATCAACATTGATAGATGAGGCTTGCTCGTTGCAGACAAATTTGGAATCTCAAATTAGAGTTTCTGAAGGTCTTTGCTCTCAGTTCCAGATGTGCAACCAAGCACTAGCTCATGAAGAAAGCCGAAGAAAGTTGCTGGAAATTCAATTGTCTGAATCCAAAAAATGCTATGAGAATGTTGTTGCAGAATACCAAGGGGCACAGTCAATGATCGAGAGCTTGACAGCAAGGAGAGATAGAGACATTGCAGAATTGAGAGGCTCTTTGGCAATGAAAGAGACCGTTTTCAAAGAAATGGAGTTCGTAAAAGAACGCCTCGAACAAGAGAACCAGGAGCTGCTGGGATCTCTAAAAGAACTTCAAGAAGCTCAGATCAGTCAAACTGGGGCTGCTCCTCTTTCAAAACTCCGTCAGAAGCTTAGAGTCTTGGAGCAGGTGCACAAGGACTGTTCTGCTGTTCTCAAAGCCAAAGAGGCTGAATGGAGTTTTAAGACAGAAAAGATGGAGACGGAATTGGAAGATCTCCGGCAGCAATTTCTTTCACTTGAGCAAGAACACAAAAGAAGAGAAACAGAAGCTTCTGTTCTTGTGAAGGAGGCCGAGAAAGACTTCATGCAAGAGAAGGAGAGATTTCTCCGAATTGTAGAAGAGAGAGGTAAGATGGTAGACGAGCTCCAGCAGCAAATTGTTTTGTTGGAACAAGAATCAGTGAAAAGAGAAACAGAAGCTGCTGTTTTTGCAAGAATTGAGGCTGATAAAACCTTCAACAAAGAGAAAGATGGCTTTCTTCAAATCGCAGCTGAAAAGGATAGCAGAATAGATGATCTTCAGCAACAGATTATCTCACTGGAACAAGAGCTTGCAAATTCAGTTGAAATGAAACAGTCTGAGATCAACACCCTTTACAAGGCTTGGGAGAACACATCTGCAGCTTGGATACTATCTCAGGTTGAAATTGAAGAGCGGAAGCATCTCATTGCTGAACAGGAAGAAGAATTTGATGGGTTAAAGAAGAAACTCGAAATGGAAGAGAAGTCGCTTTCTGATTTAAGATTTCTCCGAATTGTAGAAGAGAAAGGAAAGATGGTAGACGAGCTCCAGCAGCAAATTGTTTTGTTGAAACAAGAATCAGTGAAAAGAGAAACAGAAGCTGCTGTTTTTGCAAGAATTGAGGCTGATAAAACCTTCAACAAAGAGAAAGACGGTTTTCTTCAAATCGCAGCTGAAAAGGATAGCAGAATAGATGACCTTCAGCAACAGATTATGTCACTGGAACAAGAGCTTGCAAATTCAATTGAAATGAAACAGTCTGAGATCAACACCCTTTACAAGGCTTGGGAGAACACATCTGCAGCTTGGATACTATCTCAGGTTGAAATTGAAGAGCGGAAGCATCTCATTGCTGAACAGGAAGAAGAATTTGATGGGTTAAAGAAGAAACTCGAAATGGAAGAGAAGTCACTGTCTGATTTAAGATTTCTCCAAATTGTAGAAGAGAAAGGTAAGATGGCAGACGAGCTCCAGCAGCAAATTGTTTTGTTGGAACAAGAATCAGTGAAAAGAGAAACAGAAGCTGCTGTTTTCGCAAGAATTGAGGCTGATAAAACCTTCAACAAAGAGAAAGACGGCTTTCTTAAAATGGCAGCTGAAAAGGATAACAGAATAGATGATCTTCAGCAACAGATTATGTCACTGGAACAAGAGCTTACAAATTCAGTTGAAATGAAACAGTCTGAGATCAACGCCCTTTACAAGGCTTGTGAGAACATATCTGCAGATTGGATACTCTCTCAGGTTGAAATTGAAGAGCGGAAGCATCTCATTGCTGAACAGGAAGAAGAATTTGATGGGTTAAAGAAGAAACTTGAAATGGAAGAGAAGTCGCTGTCTGATTTAAAGAAATTGATAGAGCAGCTTGAAGCTGAATTAGTGATGAAACGGTTGGAAAGAGAGAGAGAGATGGGAAGATACAAGGAAATAGTAAGAGGCATGGAGTCTACTGTACTAAAATTAGAAAGCCAAGTTGAGGAGCTCGAAGCTGAAAAGAAAGAATTGCTTGAAGTTAACGCGAGATTGGAATTGGAGAAAGACAAACTGGTGGGCCAGATGGTAGGGTTTTGTGACCAACTTGATGGATTTTCGAGAAAAGATGCAGAACTGATGGTAAGCTTGGAGAGGATTGCACAAATAGCCGAAAATGAGAACGTCTGCAACGAAGAAGAAGAACAGAACATCAATTCTCACTCAAAAAGGAAAGCTGAAGTCAGTAATGACGAAAGATCACCACTGAAAGTTCTCAACAGTTAGTGTGGACATGGGATGGAAATGTATTTTTAACACATGGAATTCATGTTGAAATCACCTCCATTGTATGAGAACAACAGTAATCCCTCTCTCCCTCCCTCCCTCCCTCCCCCCTGCTCTCTCTCAAATTCATGTTTGAGCAGATTGTGTAGGAGCATTTTCTGTTAGGAGTGTTTTTTTCCCCTTAATTTTTTATGCTTCTGTTTCAGCAGATTGTTGTAGCATTGTAACTCTCTCTGATGGAGAACTTTCTGTTAGGGGGTTTTCTTTGAGCTTCTGTTTCAGCAGATTGTTGTACCATTTTCTGTTATGGAATATTTTCTTCTTCTTCTTCTCTCTCTCTCTCTCACTCATAAGGACCCAATTCACCAGCTTACTTGTACGTATGGGGGCCCCACCGTGTTGTGGGCATTCCTTCCAACCCTATGAATTAAGCCAGCCCCAACACAATGATCGGGTCCTTTAAAAAATCAGGCCTATCCAATCCTTAGGCAAGCCACAACATAGAAAACAGTTGAGAACAGCTGAAAAACCTCCAAATTCACAATCTGGGCTTTTACTGTGTGGCAACCTTTCTAGAAAGGTTGGATGCCCTACACACATCATTGTAAACCCTTGTAGAAGCAGCATATTTTGCAAGGGCTTAAAAGTATTCCGCTTGTGCTGTGTGTACACCAAATGTGCACTAAAAATCTTGTCAGAAATGGCATGACTGCCTGCATGGACCAGATCAGAGCCATCCACAGGCAATCCTATCATCTATCCTGGCCCAAAAGTCAAGCCCAGTGGTTTGTAGGTGGGCCATGTATACTGAATGTGGATCATCAACCAAAGTCTTTTCAACCATTTATTTCCTTCTTATATGTGTGTTGTGCAGCATAAATAATGAGTTGGCCCACCAATTTTTTGGGCCAGGCCCACCTATATCTCATATATGTGGGCCATGCCAACAACCCAACAAGCGCATGCAAGAGATTAGCCCTAACAAGGTCAATCTTGTAGTGTTCTGATAAGTCAAAAGAGTCGTAGCACATAGCAGCAGCATATATACACCACCACATAACAGCCTGCGTTGTGTGCATACAACATCCAACCCATCCAAAAGGTTGGCGCCACAATGAAAAATACCTAATGCAAAGATCAGACCAAACCACTCGTCAGATAATTACACACTAGCAGGCTGGAAACTAGCACTTGGTAGGCAAACCTTTTGGATGGGCTGGATGATGTATGCACATGACACACAGACCCTTCTGAAAAAAGATAGCAGATGAAATGAAATTACTGCTTACCATAATGGATATCTTAGGGAGCGGATTAGGTGCGGCCCTTGCCACTGGGCCCACCTTGATTTATGTATTATATATCCACCTAGTCCATACGTTTTGCCAGATCATTTTAGGGCATGAACCAAAAAATGAAGCAGATCCAATTCTCAGGTGGACCATACCATAGGAAACAATGTTGGTTGACCATTAATGGGCCACAAGTTTTGGATGAAGCTGATATTTGTTTTATCCCTTCACCCAGGTTTATGCGACCTTATCAACAGGTTGGATGGCGAATAAATAAGTGAATAAACATTACAGTGGGCCCTAGGAAGTTTTTAATGGTAGGATGTTCCATCACTGTTTCCTATGGTATGGTCCACCTGAGAATTGGATCTGCTTCATTTTCTGGACTCATGCCCTAAAATGATCTGACAAAACAGATGGGCCCCTTGGTGGGTCCCATGGGGCCCCACCATGGGACCCATTGATATCAAATACATACATCAAGGTGGGCCCCGTGGTAAGGCTTGCATAGTCTTGGGTGAGGCCAAGGCTGCGTCTAATCCACTCCCGATATCTCAAGGGGCCTTAGGAGAGAGGACAATGGTACAAGTGTTTTGTTCACCGCCACTGGACACGCAGGCCACCATCTACAGCTCTACAATGGAATTAGTAGTCAATATCATGCTGCCTCAACTCAAATGAGATTGGAACGAATGAAGATAAATTACAAACATCAACGGGGTTTGGTCAAGAGGCTCATACCACCACATTTTGCTTTAAACCCACTCATATCCCAAGAGTACCAGTCGTTCCTCTCCCCCAAATATGCCACACCACCCTTCCCACTTTCCTTGCCTTTCCATGCCAAGCCCAGAGAAGGTCTTCAATAGACCGCGGTGTTAAAGTCCCTTGATATACATTGATACACCATCCTCTAACAGCTCAAGCTTTTAGATCAAGTGGTGATTTGACATGGTATCAGAGCGGAAGGTCTTGTGTTCAAATTCCATGAGTAGAAATATGCCACCGACACATCATGCAGTAAAACTAGTTCAGAACATCCCTCAACCCAAACGAGCTCATAGGAGTAAAAACCCGAAAGCAATTAAAGAAAAAGAAAGTAAGTAAGAAATCTCCAATTCATAAAGAATATCGTCTTTGTAGGTTCTACATCATAGTTCCTAGTCCTGAATCCTGTATGACATTCCCAATGATTCACAATCACAAGCCAATATGACTTCAATAATCAAAATGATTATTGTACACGTGGACCAATTCTACAGGGCATGATTCAAAAACATGTCCTTGCAGTTCATAGCTCAAAATAGACGAATTACTGTCGCTTGTTTCTATCAGGAGAGGCAGAGTTGCGGGTGAAATTCGTTAACCCCAGCCTCAAAGCTCCAAGGTTTACTCCATTGTCCACCAAAATGCTCGTCACTCCCATCTGCGATACCTGCAAGGAATTTCACCATCATTAGTTCCATGGTCAAATTGGAGAGAGACTTTTGAGAAGCCCATGCAACCTCCATATGCAGCCAACAATGTCCGGTACATCTGATCTTTAAGATCAGGTGGGCCCCACATTGCCAAGTGCATGTTGAATGTACCCTACCACTAGGTGTTTTTTTATTTGTTTTTTTATTTATCTTAACATATTAGTTGTATCTGAACATGTGCAGCCCACCTAATGAGTTTCCACAGCCTGATTTTTAGACCCCACACACAAGTCGGGTGTTGACTATGGCAGTTGTTTTTCCATTATTTTCATACATGTGTAGCAGAGCCAATGAATTCACCAGCCGGACTTTGTGCTAGGACATCCATGTTTTGGCTCACACCTGATGCACAGCTTGGATGTCACTTGTGTGTCAGGTTTGCACATGAGCTAAGCAAAGCTATATAAACAAAATAAAAACAATATCCACAGAGATATGAACTTGAAACTACATGATGAAGATCTTTATGAGTTTGGAATGCTTCAAAAGTAAATGATGCAAGAGAGTGACAAAATTTAGAAAAGCAAAGGTGAGGAAAAGATAAATTGGGTTACCGCTTCAATGTTCCTATCCTCGTCATCGAAAAAGAGCATAGATTTGTAAGGCACCCCCGTCCTCCGATGGACTCTTTGGAAATGCTCTGTCTTATGTGTCCAACTGGAAAAGATCTCCTACAGATGCAGCAAAATAATCATTTTCCATATAATATGCATGCTATCAAACACTCAATGGAGTGGATAATCATAGTAATCTAAAACCACAATCTGAGAAGCTATGAGGCTGTGATGCATCAACCAAATTTTCAACTTGGTCAATGTAAACTAGACTCTTCAACGCTAGGTATGGGTTCTGGCATCATTGAAGGTAGTTATCTATTCAAGGGGAATATAAGACCTTTAAATTCAGGTTATTTGTCTTGGAGTCAGCGAGTGTTTGGGTGTACCACCAAATTGTGGTTAGTAGGGCTTCACAAGACATGCTTTGTGAATGGGGAGGTGTGGACAACAGAATCCACATTAAGTGGGCTAGCACTGTTGACTAGGGAGGCAAGGTAAACAGAATCTACATCGAGCGGTCTGGTGCTTTCCTGCTTTTCTGCCCCAAATCACAAGTGACAAAAGAGAAGAGTCCTAAAAAATAAAAAATAAAATAAAATCTCAAGCTGTGATTTAGTAGCCGTGAATCCTATCGGCCTTGGAAACAGGAACAGCCAATGGCACAGGGCTGTCAACAATTTGGGTTCTAGATTACCCATACCTGGGCTGCTGGGAGTTCAGGTCTCAACAGGCCTGGGTCGTTTCAAATCTGGGTCTCTTTTTGAGGACCCAAAACCAGATCCTACCAGGTTCGAGTACTTGTCAAGTGCCCATCAGGTGTTTGGACCTTGGTTTCAAGTACGGTTTGGATAAATTTTGGGAAAAATAAGTGCATTTACATGGTCGGGCCACTTGATGGGTGGATAACATCAAATATGCGTGCCACTTTGACACGTTTGGTGCAAATGAGCTCTCTTACATGTGTGTGGCTTAGAAAACCTCATTTTATTGCTAGAATAACTACTATATATTTAAGATATATAGTGCTCCATTAAAATTAATTGGGCCTGACCTGACCCAAACCAAGTCCAAGATCGTGGAACTGACCTGAACCTGACGAGACCAGATTTTAATTGGGTCTGAACAATTGGACCTGGACCCACTAAAATCGTGTTGGGTCCATCAGATACCTGTGGGTATACCCATTGGTAGCCCTGCCCACAATTGTACCCTGATACCAAATAAAAGGGTCAACATGTAAATGCTGACATAAAAAAGTGCGTGCTAATTTTGACTAAAAAAGGGATTAAAAATTTATTGGCAGCACTTACTTGTGCTACGAACATGGATTGTATCTCCAATTTGTTGAGAAAAGTTTTTGCTATGTCGGGAGTTGGTGATCGAGAAGCAATCGCTACATCAATTCCCTTATCCTTGAGTGCATACAGTATGCCCTTAGCGTGTGGATAAAGAGACGGCATTTCTCTTTTGGAGCGGCATTCACTGCAACAAATAAGCAAACAAAAAGGTTTGAACAGGAAATGCCATTTCATTAGCATTTCAAAAGAGAATTGTTAACACTATAACAATGATTGCATTTAACCCCTCCCTCCCTCACCCTCTCTCTTCTGTGGGGCATTTACTACCACAAATGACCCTCCCTGTGTGTGTACATTCACAGGTGTGCACGTGCCTGTACTTTCTTTTTCTCTTTTGATTGGCAAGGTGGGCTCAATATGCCATCTATCATTGAACTGAGGACTTGAACCTGCATGTCCCTTGCTATCTGCAGACTTGGATGTCCAATTATGGGTTTTGTTAAGCTTCATCATGAGGGTAATGTCTTTACCTTCAACCCATGTGTGCTTAAAGGTGGGGCTCACCTGTCACAAAAATCAGGCCAATCAACTCAGCAGGTGGGCGACACATGTACATTGATTCAGACCTTTGGTAGGTCTGATTTAAACCATCTACATGTTCGCCTGCCTGATGAATGGACTCATCTGACTTTTACTCACTTTGCACATCCACTTATCCATCCATACATCTACATACTGTAGTATTTTCCTTGAGAGTTCATCCATCCATCCATCCACCTACAGATTATAGAATTTTAGGGTTGCAACCAGTGATTTAAATATCAATAGTATCAGTTGATAGTATCGATATCGCATGTGGCCGATATGATATACAGGGGGACTTGTTAGATTCCTGTGTATCACACAAATATTGCAATGTATTGACGATATATTGCGATATATCGATAAATTGTGATATTTTGACAAAACCCTTCATAAAATTCCCTTGTATCGTTGATACATGCAATACATTACGATATGTATCAACAATACATTGCAATATATTCCCCTACCGAAATAAAGAAAAAAAAACTCACAAATCCATGTTCTTTTAAATTTATTTGGCGGAATCTATTTTATATTTGTATTGTATGAACTCATTTTGGATATAATTGCATCAAACAATGGATAGGTTAGGAATCTATACAAGGGAAACTTGTTTTGCATACTCGTTTTTTGTGACCTCATGAATTCTAAGCTTGTAATCATGTCTCATTCAACACATCCTAAAGTTTTGCTGAAAAATTCCATCATTTCCCAATGTTTCCCTCAAATAGCGATACATTCCCCGATACATGCAATATTTCCCATGCGATACCGATATGTTTCTGTATCCCGAGGATGTAATACATGCATTATTACCAATATTCAAATCACTGATTGCAGCCTCCCAGTAAGTAATACAGTGAGAGGTCATAGAATCTGAACCAAAAGGACATTTAGGGAAAGGCAAAGAGTTGCACAATAAGGTAGCATAATTGATCTGCGGGCCGAAAGATTCTTGAAATTTCAATAATCCTCCAGAAGCCCAACATAGAACATAACGGCACAAAGCAAATGAACGAGTGCTATTTTTGTTGCTAAGACTAGAACCGAGTTAAAAATTTGTCTGCCCCCCTCATTCCAACTCATCTTACATAAACAACTACAGCTTTCTTGGTACATGTCTCTACTATACTACCTGAAAACTATGTGATTACCTCCTGGCATTCTATACAAAAGGTGGCTCATCTTCACCAACATAAATAGGAATGGTCCAGACTTCATGGGAGCTTTAGGGCTTTGGACTTGAACATTCTCTATTGTAAATTATAAATATGAATATTACCAATGAAATGGATAAGAGACTCCCCCCCCCCCCCCCCCCCAAAAAAAAAAGAAAAGAAAAGAAAAGAAAAGAAAAAGAAAAAAAAAAAAGATAAGAGGCTATATATTTTTTTAAGGTAGATATTCTCTAAACTTTGAGAACTAATTTCTCAAAATCTATCAGGTGAGGAGATCTGATCACCTGCACAACAGTACCATAACTTGTGTTACCGTACCATTTGTCTGGCAAACATGCGCCATTGGTACCATGAAAATGATAAATCCTGCCATGACGATTACGCTTCTTGAAAATCAGGCTGATCTGTTCAGTAGGCAGGTGACAACTGTATGTTGATCCAGACGGTCAGCTGTTGACTGATTCCAATAGTGTATCCCACTAGATGAGCATGACGGCTTATTTTTTATGATAGGTGATCTTCATGGTGGGGCCTGCAGCTTTCATTGTATTTATGTCCTACACAAGTGGTATACTAGCAAGAAAGATGGTACAATACCACAAGTTGTGGTACTTGCATGTAGGAGATCAGTTGTCATTGGATGAGATGCTTTCCATGTGGTTGGTTTGACGCTAAGCCTAAATGAGGCGCTGAATTAAAATCTAATTGTTTCTTACTTGATGCATTCAATTATTCTTGTGATTATGATTGCAGGCTGATTGTAAGGACCCAACGGCCATAGCTTGCATCAGCGATCTCAGGTCAGGTGGGTACCTGCCTGCAAATAGGGAAAGTAACATATTTTCTCCTTATAGAAGGGAAGGATGAGTGTAAATAGTGATCCATTAATCCTCGAATACCATATAAAAGAGGTTTGCAACCCCTACTCGCACCCCTCTCGATGCAATCGCTGCACATCCCACACGTGTGCACAAGAAAAGGCCCACTTTCCTTTTTTAGCTTGTTCCTAATTCCTTTCTTTCATATTCTGATGTTAGGAAAATATTTCTTTGTTAGGAAATAAGTATTATTAGATTTTCTAATGTAAGGGTTTTCTTATTTTAGAGATCTTGGCCAGCAAGGGATCCTCTTTCAGATTCCTTAGATTATGTTAGAGATTGTCTCAAAGAGGAATCTATAAGGACTCATTTTTAAGGCATACAACTATCGGACAAGACAGTTGAATGATATTTCCTTTGAGCAAATTCTCTGTTTCTCTATGGTACTGTGTTGGAGAGGGGAAAGTGGTGATCTCTAGAATAAGACTAGAGGACTGTTAAGCATGATCACGATCATTGCATCTTTTCTCTTTGTGATTCAAACTTTAGTCTGTTATGTAAATCTTATTGCAATTAGTTTCTTCATTGATCTGGTTGCTCGATTCTAATCAAGAGGTATTGCGTTATTTGAATTCTCATAAGAAATTGAGCGCAAAGCACGGTAAGTGGAGTGTTTATATTCAGGAGTTCACATTCAACCTGAAGCATCAGGCCATAGAAAATAAGATAGAAAACGTTCTTAGTTGAAAATCACATCTATTGTGTACCTTATTAGTCTCCATTGTTGGGTTTGAGGAACTTTTTTGTTTTTTGAAAGTTCGGTTTAAGGAACTGAAAAGAAGCTATGCAACAGATGGTGATTTTGAGAAGGTATTTTCATACATTCTTTGGTTGGCTCAGACACCGAGTACCCACGATATAGCCTGCACCGTGGGCACTTATTTTATGATATGAGGTTGTTTCTTCCTAGAAGCTCCTTGCAAGAGCTTGTTATATGAGAGCTTCATTCAGGTAGCCTCAATGGTCACTTCCGCATAGTCAAAACAAACACCCTCATTGAGGATTGTTTCTATTGTCTGAGTTTGAAGAAAGATGTCAAAATCATTGTTCAGCAATGTCAAGTGTGCCAACTAGGCAAAGGCAGCAGGTAGAACGCTAGTCTTTATACTCCACTGCATATGCTAGATGCTCCATGGAAGAAATTAGAATGCCTTTCATCGGAGGATTGCTAAGACTCAACATTGCTATTACTCTATTTACGTTGTGGTTACAAGTATTCTAAGATGGCCCATTTCATTCTTTGTAAGAAGACATCGGATGCCCTATGCATCGCCAATGTTTTCTTCAAAGAGGTAGTTCATCTACATGGTGTTCCTAAAACAACTGTATCTGATTGTGATGTTAAGTTTATGAGCTAACTCTAGCGAACCTTGCATTCTATGGTGAGAACTAAATTGAATTTCTCAAGTGCTTATCATCCACAAATAGATGAGCAAACTAAGGTCATCAGCCGAAGTCTTGGGAATTTACTTCAATGATTACTTGGTGATCACATCAATTCATGGGACATCGTGTTACCATAGGCTAAGTTTACCTATAACATTTTTGTAAACCACACTATAGGACTCCCTCCTTTGGAAATTGCGATTGGTATATGACCTCGACAACTTATCAATTTAGTCCCACCTCCTATTGTGACTTGATCAAGCCAAAATGCCAAAGCTTTTGCACAACATTATTAGGGAGATACATGAGGAAGTTAAGCGAAAGATTACCCTTAGTAATGAAAA
This sequence comes from Liriodendron chinense, assembly GCA_003013855.2. NCBI lineage: Eukaryota > Viridiplantae > Streptophyta > Magnoliopsida > Magnoliales > Magnoliaceae > Liriodendron > Liriodendron chinense. The sequence goes on from PVNU02003428.1 coordinate 589,577, forward strand.
TTACAAGGGAAATGCAAATGTTCGATGACATTTTGCACATTATTAGGAAGGGCATAAGGTGGTCATGGTGCAGCTCAAACCTGAGAGGTTTCCATCAAGCTCTTACACAAAGCTCCACTCCAAAAAGGCGGATCCTTGCTGTATTTTGGAGAAGCTAGGTGTTCATTCATATTTGATCGAGCTTCCA